>CM059973.1:18793992-19393992 GCA_030490835.1 Annona cherimola | reverse complement strand
AATGCCTTATATAATTTGCGAGGGAATCCGAACGTTTGGAAGTAGGTGGCGCGCATTTAATGCGCCAACGTTCAAAAATTTTCTGACCGTTGCGACCCAAGTCGCAGGTGGAGTCGACTTCGGGTGTGACTTCACCCAAGTCGCAGATGGAGTCGACTTCGGGTGCGACTTCGGCTCTCCGCAACTTCTTCAGGTTCCAATCTGGGACGACTTGGTCCTCGACTTGACCCAAGTCGTTGGTGAAGTCGACTTCGGGTGCGACTTCACTTCTTCAGCTTGCTAATTGAACTTGAAGTTCTTGGAGTACCTTGCTTGCTTGATTTTCTTCATGTTTGGTTGTTCTTCCCTTGATTATATCTTTTGGAACTCAGTATAATCATCCTAGCTTGATGTCCTTTTAGCTCCGTGACTTGCAAACTATGAATCCTTGAAATCTTGAATATATGCATGAATAAGTTCATTATATGGTTGAATTCATGTATCTTGCTTGTTTTGGACTTGGATTAGTCTTCATATGTTCCAAGTCGAATATCTAAGTCGACTTGGTCTTCAACTTGACTCAAATCTACCTTGAAATCGACCTAATCCCCGACTTGACTTCTGAAATTTCTGCCCCGTCCTATTGAAGTTGATACTGGAGTCGACTTGGTCTGCGACTTCACCCAAGTCACATGCGAAGTTGACTTGGGGTGCGACTTCGGCAGCTCTCGTTCTCAATTTCAACTCTGGACAAAAAATGATGCCTCCAAGTCGCTACTGAAGTCGACTTGGTCTGCGACTTCACCTCAAGTCGCAAGCGGAGTCGACTTGGGATGCGACTTCGGCACCTCTCATTCTTGATTTCAACTCTAGAAGGAAATGACGTCTTGAAGTCGCTGCTGGAGTCGACTTGGGGATCGACTTGGCCTAAGTCGATGCCTGAGCCGACTTGGAGATCGACTTGACTTGCCATGCTTCATATTCTTCAATTTTATAACCTTTAATCATTTTCACAAACATGTTAGTAACCAAAACTTACTCAAATTGATTTGTTAATCATCAAAACATAGACTTAGCTTATTTTCCACATGTTTTCAACAAATAGTTCCATTTTGACCTTCTTGGAGTCGCAAAACTTGAACACAAGAACTACCTTGATATACAACTATATTAACATATAGGTTACATCATATGAACATGAGACTTTAAATTTCATAACATATCTCCCATCCCAATGCAACCATAAGCACTGTATCAAAAAATGGGTACTGGTATACAACTTAGGGTTTGTCATTAGGAACCCAAGATCACCATTCTCAATTTATATCAAATCACATTAAAACTAATAACTGATTATAGTGTAGATAATGATGAGACAGGTCAAATTTTCGGAGAGACAATGAAAGTTTGAATTATTTGAAAAAGAAAATTTTACTAAACTAAATGTCCAAAACAAAATTACAATTAAGAATTAAAATGCTATAAAAATAACTGTGAAAAAATCTAACTAAAAAGCAAAGAAAATAAGAATCTAAAATTAATAAAGCGAAAGAAAACATATCTAGATGCATGTGCGAAGACGATCTCCTATTCACTGAAGTTTTTGCAAACTCGTTGCAGAGATTGAAAACCCGATTGAAGAATTTTGATTTAGAACTTGATACCTTGAGAGCTTGCCCCAACCCCTTTTTACAAGGGTATCAAATCGTAGAAAAGCTATGGGTTGAGGGCAGATGACGAGTGTATCCCTGAGCTACGCATGCTACTGCGCAAATTGGATGGATCGAATTGTGATATTGCATCATTTTAGTTGGTTTTTACATAAGCAATTGTCATTTGGCCGCTAGCATCTTGTGTACGTTGTTGTTGGATATTTTAGACGGTTGAGATTTGTGGATGGGCAAGGCTTGAACAGGGATAGTGAGATCTTGGCTACTGCGATTCTTAGCTGTGATGAAGCTTGGGTTTGTAAAGGATGGAAATTGCAAGGATCCACTCATTGAAGCTCCATTTTGTCTTTAAGCTAGCAGGCTTTGAAGAAGAAGCAAGAGGCAGTGGGTTTTCCCCCTTTTACGACATCCATGACCGGCTGAATATGGAGGATGATATTAAAAATAATCTGGTGGTGCAGATAACTATTACCATTCAGGGTCATAGAAATCCCCTAAAATATATAAATAAAAGGGTCGTAGTAATAGTATATAATTATAATTGATTTATATCTAAAACACTATACAAAATGCGCTTTTTAATATTGTAAGGGTGTAAAATAATGTAAAATATATATAAAAATTTGCAACTATCAGGCACCAAATAATTCCATCACCCTACTAACAAAGGACATATTGAGCATTTCCAATAACATGACTAAAGAGGTATATTTCAAAAAAATTAAAAACAGTATAGCAGCCTATAGTGGCGAAGAAATTTGAAGAACGTAAGAGTTGTAATAGACACGATAATAATGATTCTCATCCTTGACATTTATAGTTTAACCGTTAAAGCATCAAACATTTAAGCATCATCCATCACCAAATTGCTTCTATGTGCATTTTATGGAACAAAGGTTTTTAATGCAAATTAATTTGGTAGGGAAAAAGATAAAGATAACTAAACATGATAATAAACTGACATATTTCTTATTTTTCACAAAAATTTTTCAAATTAAAACTTTTACGTCTCCATAATTATCCTATTTTTAATTATTTTTCATATTTTTTTAATTCAATTACTCTACATTTGAATTAATTCCACACCACTAAATATATCACTAACTTATTTATTTTAATATTATTCTTTTTACTACTCATTATTGCACTTGTCACATCATATTATTTTTTTATATCAAAAACTACTTTACCAAAAATTTTGCTTTAAAAATTTTGTTGCTTTCTGAACACAACCGATGAAGCTCGACGATTTTCAAAGCTTTTATCCGACTTTTTAGAAAAATGAAAATTCAAAAGCTGTGACAAACGGAGCTTATAAGTACAATATGGCAGCGGTTTTGCAATTTGCCGCGCACTGACAGTCTGCAGTCAACTAGTACAAAAAAGAGGCCCGCATACTAAGCCCCGCAAAATCTAGACTCTCCTTCTTCTAGAGACAGCGAGAGAAGAGGAGGATGGATGCTGCGAAAATAGCAGAGCTTAAGCAGTTCGTGGAAGAATGCAAATCCAAGCCTTCTATTCTCCGCGACCCTTCTCTTTCTTTTTTCAAGAACTATCTGCTAAGGTACCCTTTCTGTTTTTTAATGTTTAGCTTTGTTTTTTCCCCTTTAATTTCGACATTTGTTCTTCGCTTGCACTCAAAAACTGATGGAAATTTCTATTCTACCATGTTCTCAGCCTTGGCGCTCGAATTCCCCAAGACCCAATACATGTAAGGCGTTTTTCCACCTCTTCACATCAACATTTTTGGGTTTTGTTGTCGGGTATTAAGTTTCATTTATAAATTTTAGTTTTTGTGTTTCAATCTTGTATTATATCACTATGCTCTGTTTGTTTGCTGGTTATTGGACTTTTACTTCCTTTAACTTAGTAAGAGGCGGAGGGCCTTATTTAAGTCCACCACATCGGTTTTATTAGATTTATATGTTTATAGCAATAGTCCATTGTGTAACAACGCCGTTAGAAATTCGATTTGGATCAAGTTTTTAAGGAATAAGGCTAGGACGGGAAGGGTTAAAATCTTGAGCTTTATGCAGAAGAATATCATTTCTTAGCAAGAAGGTTTTCTTTGCTGTTCCAGGCCTCCCGTTTGCCATTGATTTGGAATTTTATGTTCTGTTTGTTCGAGCATTTTGGAGGCTTAGTTGTGCTTATTTTCGTAGAATCGAGATTTTGAGGTGTTTGGTGGAAAATATATAACCATGATTCCAAATCGGAATTGGAAAAAGCCACGACTCGAAAGAAGCGCAAGAGCCCATCTTCAATATTCATCAAAGAAAGGCAAAATCACCATTCAAAGCTGAATAACGCTAAATAAACCTTGCGTATATTGTTGGGGCAAAGCAAAAAAATTAATAGATGTATTTTAAAATTACTGGACATAATTTTATAATTAATAATATAAAAACATATTTATGTATCAACGTTTTCTAGAATTTTGCATTTATATAAGCCGTTTGATCTAGTACACCCAGGTGAATAACCCTTTTTAAAATTATTTTTTGGTTTTTTGGAATTCATATGTGGGCCCAAGCATAGCACATGAGAAATTGCTTATTTTTTATTTTAAAATTCAAAATAAAATATTTAAAACAATCAAAACAATATAAAAACCGCCATTGTGGTCAAGGACTGCCCTAGTGAGTTGGGTGTCCTTGGTTTGAATCTTGGCAGCTTCATTTTCTGAAGAATTTTAGTGGTGACGTTTATTTTCCTGAATTTTCCGTAGGAGCGTTCACCAAGTGGATATTTTAGGAATTATTTGTTTGAAAAATTAGATTCTTGATTAGATATTTGTAAGAATATCTCAGAATCTGATTGTACTACCAATTAAGATACTGTAATATATAATAAAAAATAATATAAAAACTATATGTATGGGATACTCATGCTTGGGCCCACATATGAATTTTAAAAAACAAAAATAAAAATAAAAAAGGGTTATTCACCTAGTTGCACTAGATCTAGACTCTTTATATAAAAGCTAATAGTTTATCACTCGTTATTAATTAAATGAAAAGAAGTGGTAATTGTTTGCTATATGGCGGTATGATGTTTTATTTTGGTCTCCTTGGAAGCGATGAAGATGATAAAAAATAGAGATATCGAGGGTGTTTTTGGTAATGAGTGATAAAACATGGGGAAACTTTTGTGGGGAAAATTTTGAAAAATGAGTTTCTGGGAATGAGTGAAAAAGACATGGGGAAAATTTTGTGAGGAATTTTTTTTTAAAAAAGTGAGAGAGATTTGATGTAGTAGAGTTATGATTAAAAATAAAGAGAATAAAGATAAAATAGATACGATAGTTGTAAAGAAAAATGTAAAAAAATGATTTTAATATGGAGGTATTAATAGAGAAATTAGAATAGTTAAGTAGTTAAGATGTCAAATCATATAAAAAAGTGTGTAGGAAGGGGTGAAGATTTTTTTTTTTTTTTTCACCTAAGGCCAAATAGACCCAACATGTAATTATATGGTATTTGTTTCTCAACTTGAAGTCTTGAAGGAATAACGATTTCTATTTGATGTTGTAGTTTTTTTTTTTTTTTGTTTTTGTTATTTCCTGTTTTTCAGGTTGTTGGAAATTAATTATTCCTACAATTCATCTAAAGATGTTAAATTATAATATTCAACATCAAGCTGTAACAAATGGGAGAAGACAATGAAGAGAAAAGATAATGCAAATGATTTTTGTTCTTATTTCGAATAGCCTTTGAACATGGTGGATATTGCAAGTGAAAAAGCATGCTAAAGCAAGCAATTCGTAAGGCAGATGCAGAAGAGGGTAGGGTAAAACTAGTCAGGGATGGGTTCTTTATTTACACGGATGCAAAGCAAAATGCATTGTCAAATCTTGTCTTTTTCACATCTGATGAGAGAAGTTGGATGAGGTTTGCATTGTCAAACTGTGTTGGCAGCAGCATCTTATAGAACAAGTTGGATGAGGGTTGTTGGAACTTGGAAATTAATTGCAGTGCACTTTCAATCCTTCTGTCAGCAGCTTTTGAAAAGGGTTGGTTGCAATATGGCATTGTTGCATTGAAGATGTGCTGGTTAAGGAAACACAAACACAAATTGGATTTAGTTGGGAATTGTGATCTTGTTGAGCAGAATCAATGGTTTCCCAAGCTGCACAGGATGATTTATATTGAGGTGCACATGTGAGGCAATTGTGTGTTTTTCTAAAAAGACTTATGGGGTGCCACTGCCATCTATGCTTACTGGGGGTGTGGGATTTTTTAGGGTTCTATCCATTTATTTTTTTAATCGGGGTTTGAAGAATTTCTGGTTGTGATATTATGATATCTTCTTTCTACTCTTCTATCTAAAGACAAAGTAAGAAGTGTTTGTGAAACTACCACTACTCTTACTTAGCATAGCATACTTTGCACCATGGCTATTTTGGAGAATCATCGTGCCTCAATGTTGTAGGCTTTTATTTTCTGTGAGCGAGGCTAATGTTTGTTTTGGATTTTTAAAATGTGCATTCAATGAGAAATTTAACGAAGGGTGTGTTTGAGAAGTGATATAACTTTTGTATGAAAAAATTTTCGTGTAAAAGTTTTTGAATTGGTAGAAAATAATGTGATATTATAAGGATAATAATGAAGAGTAAAAAGAATAAAGTTAAAGTAGATAAATTAGTTGTATGAGTAGTTGTGTATAAATGATTCAAAAGTAAAGTAGTTGTATTAGAAAATGTGAATAAATAATTTAAAAATAAGGTAGTTTTAACCAAACACAAAATATTAGATATTATAATGTCAAATCCTTGTCTTTGTTGTTTTCTTGTTCAAGGAAGGTTACTATTTTAGTAAGAGTTTAGTTAAGTGAATTCAGCTATTACGTGGTTTAATAGATATCACTGGACTAGGTATTGTACGATGTTCCAAATTTTGTATTTTCGTCTTCTCGAATTGGCACACTTAGAACTTGTAATGTCGGATTTTACCTTCTACAAATGCATGATAATGGTCTAGTTTCATGAGATGAATTGTGTAAAATATAAATAGCTAAAAATATTTTTAAATACCCATTGATTTTTAAAAAATTCAAAAAAAATCTAGGAATCTCCAAAAATAATAAAAATTGATACACATGTTAAATAGACCTAGATTAATAGTTGTGTGAAAAAAGTTTTAAAAAATGAGTATTTGCATTTAGGTACACCGAAGCTAAGTGCATCCGGCTTCATAGGATCAAAATTCATTGAATATAATATATGCTTTTAAAGGACCTATCTTATAAGCAAGTGGGCTTTCTAACACTATGGTATATGTTACGAAAGGTAGCATCATAATTAGGAGCTAAGAGCACCTAACTTCATAGGATCAAAATCCGTTGAATATAATACTTGCTTTTAATGGATCTATCTTATAAGCAAGTGGGCTTTCTAACACTATGGTTTATATTACATAAGGTAGCATCATAATTAGGGTGCAATTTGCGCCAGGTGAGCTCAGGAAAAATCAGTACTACAGGTTATGTGTTTAAAAATTTGAACTCAATGAACCTGAAGAACCCAAATTGTAAATAAGGTAAGGGTTCAAGCAAACTTGAATTGTACTACGGTTATGTTTTTAAAAATCTGAACCTAATGAACTTGAAGAACCCAAATTGTAAATAAGGTAAGGGTTCAAGCAAACTTGAACTTAAGGAACTCGTGCCTGATTTCTCATACCTATTTTTAGGGTATGTTTGTTAACAACAAAAGCTTTTAAACTAAAACTTTTCACTCTCCACAACTATTCTACTTTTAATTATTTTTCATATATTCCCATACAATTATCATATTTTTCAATCATTTCTGTACTATCATCTATACAACTAACTTACTTATTTTAACTTTATTTTTTTTATTCCTCATTATTACCCTTATTGTTGGTCCTGCATTGTTGCCTTAATTCAAAAGGGGAGGGGTGAATTAAGTTAATTAAAAATTTCTTAGTTAATTAAAATTTAACCTTAGTTTTAATCAAGTCCCCTTGAATGAAACAAATAGAAGTAATGAGAGAAAGTAAGAGAATCAAGTCAAACATGCAAGAGAACTCACAAAATCATAGTGGTTCGGGCAACACTTTTACTCCACTTTTTGAAGCAGACACTCATTGTGTCTTAGGAGTTGGGTTTTACTATCTTATCAATATTACAACTAGAGTCTCAACTCTCTTTTAGATTCTAGTTATAGGTGGGAGCTTTTACAACAAATACATAAGTAGTTAGCGGGTACCACTCCAATTGAACACTACTTGTAGCTTACATTGGCTTTGGTCTCCATCACCAAGCTAAGTAGCCAAATACAATAAAGAATTTGAAATGAAAAAAAGCTACACATTACAAATTTGTGTAGAACAAGGAGGCGTAGGAGTAAACTCTTTAGGTTGAAGAAAATATAGAATGTTGAAGCTCTTGAAGTGATTTTGAGATACTTGCTTTTGAAAACTAATTAATGAGACTTTGAATGCTTGTAGATAGGAAGGTTGAAGCTCAATAAATGCCTTAGTTAACCTTCATAACTTCACTTGACGCCTCTTAAATAGATTTGAATGAAACGTAAACGTTATGTCGTAGCGACACTCATTAAATGTGCTAACATTTAAAAAAATTTGACCGTTATGATCCAAGTCGCATCTGGAGTTGACTTGGCTTGCGACTTCACCCAAGTTGTAGTTAGAGTCTGTGGATTCAAATAGTTAAATTGCAAATCAAGAATTACTCTTGTTTTGATGATTAACACCCAAATTTGAGAATATTAAAAGTACTAATGATTTTAGTTTGATGTTTGAAGCTAGAAGTTTCAACTTCAAGCAAAAATAATCCAAATTGCAAAGTAAAGTATACTCCAGCATCGACTTGGGTTAAATCGATACCGAAGTCGAATCCAAGTATTGACTTGGAGTGACGCATGCACGTAAGAGATTTTTCAACTAAGGATTGATAGTCAAAGTCACACCCTAAGTTGACTCATACTATGACTTGGGTGAAGTCGCAACCGAAGTCGACTCAACTATGTAATGAAGAAATCTATTTGGTTAAAATTGCTCTCACTCTTGAAGGTTATCAAGTGTTCATCCCGTTTTTGAAATAAGATATTTGCTATAACCAAATCATATGCTATATAGCAAAGTCCAAAATGACATTCCCCATTTCATTCCTTATTCCAAGGCCGAAACCTCTATGATTTTTCTCATATCCGACATTCTCCTTTCCCAGATGTCCATTTAAATCTCCACTTATCACAACCTTTTCCTGGTTAGGTATTATTTGCATTACACTTTCTGAGTAATTCCAAAATTGTTTTTTGATTCTATCATCTAATCCTACTTGTGGTGCATAAGCATGAATTACATTTATGACCTCTACACCTAATACAAGTTTTATTTGAATAATTCTATCATTTACTCTATTGACATATACAACTTTATTTATGAATTTATTTTCTACTATTATCCCTACACAATTTCTATTACTGTTATTTTCTATATACCATAATTTGAATCCATTAATTTCTTTAGCCTTCTCTCTATTCCACCTAGTCTCTTGAAGACATGCTATATTAATTCTTCTCATAACATCTACTACTTGCATACTTTTCCCTGAAAGAGTCCCAACATTTCATGAGGCAAAACAGACCTTATGTTTTGGTGCCACATTCTTCCCTAAACCATGTCCATAAAGGCATGAGAACGTTTGCCGACTTCTCGCCACAATCGGATGTTATTGTGGCGCGTTGCTTCCGGTGAGATGTCTTAGCAACCCTTGCCCATTTCTCACTACATTGGGGCTCTGATGTAGTGTGTCGCTTCTGGGGAAATGCCCTAGCGACCCTTGCTCATTTCTCACTACAGCGGGGTTCCGCTGCAGCGCATCGCTTGCAGGGGACGCCCTAGCATTAACGACTTTTAGTATATTTTTATAATCCATAAGAGATGTGGTGATGATTTTTAATAGCACTGGCTGCCAGCCTGACATGTTAACCCTCGCTTTTATTTTCCGGACTTGGGACCGATAGTAAGATAGAAACTCTTATTGGCAATGTTTTTGCATAAAATAAAAATGAATGTTGAAATAGAAATGTATAAGAGTGAAGCGCGATGATTATCTAAGATAGCCATGTATCTAAACTAGGTGTTGATGGGCTTCAACGATATGCTAAAGATTATGTGAGTAGTAGGAGATAGGATAAATTGTATGATATTTAATATTTCAAAAACTGTTCTTACATTTCTCATTAAAAAATTGTTCTTGCCTTAAAATCTTTAGATAAAAGAGTAAAAGAAGAAATGACAATATCTTAATAGGAGATTCTCCTTCAAACTTAGATTAAAATAAATAAAGGGTCATCTACAGCTATACCAACCCAAAAGTAAAATATTTTGCACTTATACAAACTTTTTTATTTTTTGCATTATATTTTCAATTTTTTGCATCTATGCTAAGTTGCCAATGTTGTTAACCTCTATTTAATGACTGTTAAATGCATCCTTGGGTAGTCGACTCTTTATGATGAGTATGCTCTCTCCATGAATTCTTTTAATATATAATGATGTGAATGTATTAAAGAAAAAAAATTTATATAATATATGTTATAATATATATCACGAGTTCCGCTTTTATGCAACCGGGTTAAATAGTAACGGTTATACGTTACCCTATTCAATTCTCTCACTTTGACAATTGATGAGAAATCTAATTCATCTTACAATTTTAAATTTGATATTTAACATCAAATCATTTTATTACGTTATTTTTTACACATTTTTAGATGGGGGCCCGTGCATTATGATACTAGATAAATAATGGGGTTTCAATGACAATATAAATGATGTTAAGTACAATGGATGGAGTGGATTTCTCATCAATCATCAAAGTATGAAAAGGACGGGTTTTGGGATTACATTGAAATGAGGTTTCATAGAAGCACAAGTTATTAGTATAAGTAAATAATATATAAAGAAAAATAATTTATTTTTGGCATGCTTGCAAATAGCCCAAAAATAAATAATAAATTAATAATTATACTTTGAAGGGCACTCTCCTTGTGGATTCTTATGGAGAGTGCACCGGGGTATGGAACTTAATGGGTTAAAAGGGGCCTTTTGAGGAACCTATGTGGGTATTCATTGTTGGTGAAGGGACCTGGCTTGCATTTAGACTTGCTTTATATGGAAATTAGATAGCAACATTATAGGTGCATTTGTTTTTCAACTAAAACTTTTCAATTTAAAACTTTTCACTCTACGACTATTCTGTTTTTTAATTATTTTTTCACGTCTTTCTGTACGTCTACTCTAATTTTCAATCATTTCTACACAATTCTTATATAACTAACCTATCTATTTTAACGTTATTCTTTTTACTCTTCGTCATTACACTTATTATATTTTATCATTTTTTCCTACTTCAAAAACTTTTACACCACATTTTTCGTGTAGAAGTTTTATTGCTTCCCAAACACACCTTATGTTTGTATTGCTACATACCAAAATGAGGTTGAAATTATGCTCAATAAAGGATGAGATGAAGACTATTTAGGAGCTTGATTCTAGAGTATTGATTCTAGAGTACTGCTTGGGGTCTCTAAACTGTTTAGATCACATTTGTTTTCATTGAAGTTTTTTATATGGTTGTGCGTTAAGTATTTATAAGTTTTACAGGTGCTTGGGATTATCTGTTTCTGCAAGGTATGCTGATTGCATTTATAGAATACATGTGAATTTAGTTTAATATATCTTTCTTCTAAACTTTTTTGCCACAGAGCATGCCAGATGAAATTGATAAAGAAGATAGTGCTGAGGATGAGATTATTGAATCTGACATCGAGTTGGAAGGTGAAGTTGTAGAACCTGACAACGATCCTCCACAACAGGTTTGTTTTCAAATCAAGTGCTTGTTAACATGAATGCAATGCTAGAATTATGCTTATGTTGTGGTCTTTGTGGTCCATCCATAGGGGCTAGGGTCCTCTTTGGATCATACTTTACATGCCCCCCTGAAGTAATTCACTCCAAAATTGGCAGCCCTGCCAAGGCTGTCTATAAGTTAAATAGAAATGGGTAGTAGATGAAAAAATAGATGAAGTACTCAATGGGAGGTGTCTCCAACCCATGAGGTCTCTCGTGTGTATGGTCATCTAGAGTGGAGTATATGTGAAATCATTTGTGTGGATCAACTGTTGAAGGTCTGCATTCCGTTTGTTCAAACTGAAATTCTGAGGATTCTCTTCATAGAATTATGTGGTTCTTTTATCGCCAGGAGTTGTTTTTTATCATTGAGCATTTCTTTAGTAAAATTGCTAGTATAATTGATGTAGGACTAGTAGAAGAAAGAGGGAAGATCCTTTCGATAGAGGAGGAAAGGTAGAAACTATAGATGAAGTGGAAGAAAGAAATAAAGCCAGAAAAAGACTCAAATAAATCTCAATCCATAAACTCTCTCATCAAATTGTCTTACACTGAATAAAGAACCTTATTTACAAGAAAATACTAAGCCCCAGACTTAAATAGAAAGAAAGACAAACTCGTGTAGCAAGAAAACTCGCATGATAAGAAAATTAAAAGTAGAACAACTTAAAACCAATCTAAACCATTATTTGAACAAAGATGTTGAATTCCTAAAGTAACAAAAGTTTCAAATAAAACCCTAAACAAAATAAATTCTATTTTGCGAAAGCTTCTTACTGCCCTGCATCATTTTACCTGGCTTCAGAAAAAAAAAAAAACGTCCTCGAGTTTTATAGCTTGCTTCCCTAGTTTGGGTAGCAATTGATGTTGCAATCCAAGAAGTCCAAGTAGCATCAAATTTTGTTGAACAGTGCCATTTTGATTCTTCCCTTTTTGATGAACTGCCTCATTCAATTCATAGGCTTCAAATATTGGAACATTTAATCCCATATAAACTTCAAATCTTCCTATAGGTCTTTAAAATTTTCATTCTTCTCAATGCATAGATTTTTCTTCATAATAAAATCTTCAACAAACTTGAGTTGATCGATGGTTGGTTTTTCTTCAAAAATTAAACCAAGTTTTTCTTTAGAGATAATTGATAAAGGTCAAACAGATTCCTGAGCCACTGAAGTTTCTGATGAAGATTTCTTGATAACCAATTCTTGAATAGGATGACTTGTAAATTCTTGCACGATTTTATGTTACAGACATGCATAGGTTTCTGGCCTATTGAAATTACACATTAGTTCACCGTTTTTGTAAGTTTATCTGTGTACCATTCTTGGGTTTGCATTTGAGTTTGTATTTGATTTTGAGCTTCAGCTCTGATTCGTTCTTGGCTGCAGTTGAATGTGTATTTGATTGTGAGCTTCAATTTGGGATTGAATTTTTCCACTCTTCTAGGTTTTTGGAAAGGCTTGTATAAAAATAAAGTTATTAAGATCTTTCTCCAATTTAAAAAATTTGAGGCTGTTTTGCAATTTTTAGAAACTGATGGAAATTATAAGGAAATTACAAAGCGATTTTGTAAATCCCGAAAATTTATGGTTTTTTTTTGCAATTTTGGAAACTAATGTTTGTTCTGCAAATTTGAGCACTCTGCAATTAGAGAACTTGAGGTGCCTTGGTTTTGAAAATTTTTATGAGTCTATCCAAAATCAATTGATAGAATTCACAGAAATAAATATGGAGATGGTGGGTTTTGAACCTGCTAGAAATTGTTCTGAGATGCTGACACACATTTCAGTTGGGTTGGAGATGGATGTTGAAGTAATTTTCTTCCTCTGTACAAACTACCTCTAAGATATGTGGAAGATACAAGATGCCAAGATTAGCTATAGGAAACTGGTTATATCATTTGCACTAATACTAAGTTGGTTCAGGTTAAGTAGTCCTAAATTTATAAAAAGAGAAAGACCTTTGAAAAAAGAGGGAAGATCCTCTTAGCAAGGAAAGAAGAGGAAGGGAAGAAACCATTGATGAAATAGGAGAAAGAGATAAAGCCAGAAAAAGGCTCAGAAAAAAAAATCCGAACTTGAAAACTATCTCATCAAACTGTTTTACAATTGAATAAAGCACCATATTTATATGAAAAAACTAAACCTTAAAATTAGACAAGAAGAAAGATGTAAACTTGCGTAGCAAGGAAACTTGCATGATAAGAAAACCAAAAATAGAAACAACATAAAACCAATCCAAACCATTATAATAAAGATACTAAATTCCTAAAATAACAAAAAATCCAAAAAAATTTTCAAACAAAATACACCCTAATATAAGAAAGCTTCTTCGTGCCCCACATCAATAATACTAGTTGGTGCTGCTTTCAGATGGGAGATAGTTCTCTTGAGGTTACTGAGGAAAGCCGTGATGCTGCTCAAATGTCAAAATCTAAAGCCATGGAAGCAATTTCCGAAGGCATGCTGTAAAGTTCTTGTGGGTATTTCTATCAGACTGTTTTGTTCACCTCTTAACCGAAAATGCATGTATTTCAGGCAAACTCGATGAAGCCGTTGAACACCTAACAGAAGCTATCATTTTGAATCCAAGTTCGGCAATCCTTTATGCCACTAGAGGTAAGTTCTGTTGATGAAAGAATGATATGTAAGTTTTTAGTAGAGCCCTTGTTTACATGGCTGCACAAAGATCATGATGGCATATTCTTTTACTAGGTTGCCTGCTTGTTAGTGGATGGTTGGGATAAAGCTAGATGGTTAGGGCTTTTGGATCCAGATCACTTCTGGTGCATCGATCATCTATATTGAACCTTAGAAGATTGACCTTGTGACATTCTTAACCATTGATCTATCTTCGAATTCGTGCCATGCATTGTAATTTCCAATATCGTTTTTTCTGTTGCTGATTACTTGTTTCATGATATCTTCTTTCTTTCTCAATCAGGCATCCTCTTGCTTATTTTTCAGCTAGTGTCTTTGTAAAGATGAATAAACCAAATGCTGCAGTCCGGGATGCAGATGCTGCATTGCAGGTTTAATTTTCTTTATCCTTCATAGTCGTAGTTCCCTATCAGATGTTTGAGTAACTAATTCTCATAGATTCCTATATGTTTATCTTAGATAAATTCTGACTCAGCAAAAGGATACAAATCTCGAGGAATGGCAAAGGCGATGCTGGGAAAGTGGGAAGAGGCTGCTCATGATCTTCACTTAGCATCAAAATTGGACTATGATGAGGAGATAAGTTCTGTGCTCAAAAAGGTAAAATTTTGATGTATTGAAATAAGCCTGAATGATGGAATGGAATTTTGAGATCTCCCAATGGTCAAAGCTGGGATTCTCCAGCCAGCATTTTGTAACCTAAGTGGACCATATTTTGGGATACTGCAGTGGATGATAACCTCGCAGGTCCACTGGTCTACTGCCGTTAATATAATGTGAGAACCAATAGACACCAGTTCGCAACATTTACTTGGAGATGATCAGATGGATTATCTCATAGCAAGATATTGGGCTTTATTGTGCCAAGGAACTCAACATTTTGCCAATTGAATGGTATGCAGTACTTATTTATTTCAGAGATAGGCATCTCTAACATTATATCGAATGATTCAGAATTTATAGACCACTCTGAAGGTTATCTTGAGTAATTCATTAACACACGTAGGTTGAACCTAATGCACACAAAATTGAGGAGCATCGTAGAAAATATGAACGCCTTCGGAAGGAGCAAGAACAGAGGAAAGCTACACGTGAAAGACAACGTCAACGAGCTGAGGCTAAAGTATTTGGCCATGATCTTAATTTTTGCCGAACATGTCGTTTAATGCATTTTATGGTCTGCTTTGTTTATGTCCTTAAATTACATGCAGGCTATGTATGAAAAGCAGAAAAAGAAAGAACATTCTTCAGAAAGTAAAACAACTGTATGGTTTTTTTTCTTTTCTTTTATTGGTTGTTTTTCATCTGCCTTTGTTGATCATGTGCTTCATTGCTTCTGTTATTTACTCCTGAAAGGGGCAATTGTTTCATACACTTGGACCTCATCAAGATTAAAATGATCCTTGCTCAAAAAAAAAAAAAAAAAAAAAAAAAAAAAAAAAAAGAAAGAAAAAAAGAAGATTTTGGTTCCTCCCTCATTGCAGAATTTCCTTTCTTTCTTTCTTTCTTTCTTTTTTTTTTTTTTGGGTAATTTCCTCCAGTTGCTCAGAAAACCTCTTTACTGCTATTTTTTTTAGAATCATCTTGCTTTTGTTTATTGAACAAATAGCTCACTCCTGAAATGGTGGCCTATGTGTTGAGGGTTTAGTTTCTGCTCAATGCACCTTTTTGTGAATGATCGAGCTGTTGTACCATACTTCCTAAAATATATCATGTAAAAGCTCATATTCCAGAATCTTGAGTATGTATAATCTTGTCTGTGACAGGGTCAAAGGGACAATGTTACCCTACAGGAAGGTATGACTTTCCGAGCCATTATTGCTTATTTCATCTTTTTTTTTTGGGGTCTTGTTTTTATTTTTTTTAAAACTTAGGGTGTGTTTGGTAATGAATAAAACTTTTGATGAAAACTTTTGAAGAATAAAAGTTGTCAAATGATCTGATATTGTAGGGGTAATGATGAGGAGTGAAGAGAATAAATTTAAAATAAATAGGTTAGTTGTATTGGTAGTTGTGTAGAAATGATTGAAAAGTAGGGTTGTTGTATAGAAATAAGTGTAAAAAAATAATTAAAAAAAGAGTAGTTATGGAGAGTGAAAAATTTTAGATTGAAAAGTTTTAACTTGACAACTTTTGCAAATTGCCAAACACACCCTTAACCTTCAAATGAATTAAATTTCATGTTAAAATTTCGAAGTGTTGATTTACTTGCTTTGTTAAAAGCTTGTTCACTATCTTCAATTACTTTACTAGTATCGATATTGAGAACCTTGATTTATGCTTCCTCATGTGCTAATAATTTAACACACTGGATAGTAAGCAAGGGTTGATATGTTAGGTTGGCAGTTAACGCTATGAAAATTTTCTATCTTTTTTTTTTCGTGGATTATGAATCGATATCATAAGTCATTAGTGCCGAGGCATTCTCTGTAAGCGATGTACTTTAGCAGAACCTAACTGGAATGAGCAATGAGCAAAGGTTCTTAAGGCGTTTCATTAGAAGTGGTCCCATGATTGTATTTAACATCATTTATTTATCTGGGAGAGCAAGTTTCATCCGGATCAAGTATGTTTATGGGCCACATTTATTGAAAAATATATGTATTCATATGTAAATTATGAAAATCATTTAGATCCATTTACACTTTATAGAATCATTGAACCATATAGAAATGATATTTTAGACGGTTTAGATGTTGAAAATACAACTTTAAAATTAGTATTTAATGTTAAATTATTTTATTATGTTGATTTCAATAGGGCCCATGCACAGTGTTATTGGACGAATGAAAGGGTTTCCAAGATACTATAAATGATGCTAAATACAATGCCTCACATGTATTAAAATTAACATCTGCCTCACCCATTGTATTTAGAATTGTTTATTTTGATAACATATCAATTTTAATTCAAATCTAGCATGTGTATGTGTTCTATCTTAAAATGGTACAAAATCAATGTAATAAAATAGTTTAACCTAAATGTCAATTTTAAAGTAGTATTTTCAAGATCTAAACCGTTTAAAGTATGTTATTCTAGTGCATGTAAATGCATCATAACTTGCGGCGCATTAGGCTCAAAATAGGCCCCCTCATGATCATAAAATGTACATCTACTCCACTCATTGTATTTAGAATTCTTTTTTTTTTATTAGCATACCAATTTGCATTCAAATTGCCCCATTTGAAAATGGTACAAAATCAACATAATCAAATAATTTGATGTAAATGACAATCTTAAAGTTGTTTTTTTCAACATGTGAACTATTTAAAATATAATTTATGGATTGATAAATGATTTAATAAAGTATTAATACATTTAAATGCATGTAAGGCCCGTGCCACATACATTGTAAGTTATGGTGCATGTAAATGCACAGTAACATCCATTTCTATGTAATCAGGTTACATAGAAGCGTAGCCATGTAACCCACTTAACTTTTAATATTTTGATCGTTGATGGAAAATCCAATTAAGATTTTTGATCCTCGATGAAAAATTTAATCAATTCATTATATTTAACGTCATTTGTTTATCTAGGAGACCAAGTTTCATCCCAATTAAGTATGTTTATGGGCTACATTTGTTGAAAAATATATATATTCATGTGTAAATCATGAAAAATGGTTAGATCCATTGACACATGTATTAGAATGTAAAATACTTTACAAAATCATTTATCTATATAGTAGTGATATTTTAAATGGTTTAGATGTTGAAAAAACTACTTTAAAATTGCTATTTTAGCATTAAACCATTTTATTATGTTGATGTTATATATTTATAGATGAGACCCACATAAAGTGAAACTAAATAAATAAAAGGGTTTTCTAAAATACTATAAATGATGCTAAATGCAATGAGTGGAGTGGATATTATTGGTCCCAAGCTATCGGCAAAACTCTAAAGGGGATGGGTGGATTGGGTTACTCAAATTCTTTGGCAATTAAAAATTTAACCCCATTGAATAAAACTTGTAGAATTAGAGAGAGTAGCAAAGAAACAAGTACAACAATCACAAGAGAACGAATTATAGTGGTTCAGGTAACTTTTCCTACTCCACTCTTTCAAGGACACACTCCTTTGTGCCTTGGTTCTACTATTTCCACAGGGAATATAACTAAAGCCTTAGATCTCTTCTAGATTTTAGCTCTATGAGCCTTTATAACAATCTCACAAGTAGATGATGAGTTCCACTTTGACTGACCATTACTTGTGTCTCACATTGGCCTTGGCCTCCAATACCAAGTCAAACTATCACAGTACAATAAGAATGAATTAAATAAAAGAGATCTACACTTCATAAATTTGTGTAGTATAATTTGAATCTCAGCGATAGGCTCTTGAAGATGTGTAAAAGATGAGAAGTAGAAGCACTTTTAGTAAATTTGAAAGTCTTGCTTTGAAGAACATTTAATACAGTCTCAATTGCTTGAAAGTAGGAAGGTGAAGTGATGCAGTGAGGGAAATGTGAAATAAGATTAGCACAAAGCTACACCTCAAGTTGATAAACAAGTCTCCACACGGAAACTCAATCACAAGGAAAACAGAAAACTTAGAATTTCTTATTCCCCAAAAACTGTCTACAAAGTAAGAGAAGCCAAATATTTATTAGCAAACCCTAGCTACCACTAACACACGTATGCAATACATATGCAGAACTCTTACCACCCACTTGCGCACGTTTTACTAAAAATAGTAAAACGCGAGACTTTCTAAAAATAGTAAATTCGAACTTTACTAAAAATAGTAAATTCGAACTTTACTAAAAATAGTAAATTCGGGATTTACTAAAAATAGTAAAAAACGAAAATTAATAAAGCAAAATCTAAAAGAGTTGAATTGAAGTTGACCTGCTCATTTATCACTTTTGGACCCTTCCGCAATGATCGGCCCGCTTCGGAAAGTTCGTTGCGGTGGCGTCTACGTAAATCCCCTCCACTTGAGAAAAACTCGATCTCGAGTTGGCTGGAATGTGTGGATAAAGGGGTTTGTTAGAAGAATAGAATGAGTGAATGTCCACTACATTAAATTTTTGGAAATCCCTATTGTGTTAGGCAGATTCACAATAAATGCAGTGTCATTGATCTTCTTCAAAATCTTGTAGGGGCCATATTTACTCGGCTGTAGTTTGTTGTAGGTTCCCATAGGAAACCTTTCTTTCACAAGAATACCATAACTTGCTCTCTGACTTTAAAAGTTTACCTCCTACGATGCTGGTCTGCTGCCTTCTTGCATTTTACATTTGCCTGCTCCAGTTTCTGTTTGATCTATGCTTGCACGTCTTGCCATTGATGCACCATATTTTTGGCAGCTACACTAACCTTCGGGTCCCTAAGCAGTTTGACAAGGTCAAGGGCATGCTGTGGGGTCTTTGTGTGTACCATAGAGAAAGGAGATTTTCCTGTGGCGTTGTGAGTAACATTGTTGTATGCAAACTCTGCTTGAGCTAAGGCAAGGTCCCATTGTTTAGACTTGTCTCCACAGATGTTGCGAATCAAGTTGCCGAGTGTTCTATCAACCCCCTCTGTCTGACCATCAGTTTGTGGATGAGCCGTACTACTGAGCTTTAGAGAAGAATCGAACATCCGCCACAAGCTCTTCCAAAAGTGACTGAGGAATTTAGTATCCTGGTCTGACATGATAGTCTTTGCCACACCATGTAGCTAAACAACCTTCCTAAAGAATAGTCTAGCAACTCTACTAGCATTTGAGGTCTTCCTACAAGGAATGAAGTGTGCCATCTTGAAAACCTGTCAACAACAACAAAAACAGAGTCCATACCTCTTTGTGTTCGAGGTAGGCTAAGTACAAAATCCATAGACAGATCTTCCCAAATACTTTCGGAAACTAGTAAAGGCAAGTATAATTCTGTATTTTGAGATGGTTAGATGTTGAAAAAATTATTTTAAAGTTGATACTTTAGCATTGAATCACTTTATTATGTTGATTTTACACATTTATAGATGGGACCCCATATATAGTGAAATTCACAAAAAAAAAAAAGGATTTCCAAGATATTAGAAATGATGTTAAACAAAATGGATGAAGTAAATTTTTCGTCAACCATCAAGATTTTAGAAATGGAGGGGGTTACATAGAAAAGGGGTTTCATAGAAGTGCGACTGATCTATGTATGGGCTTTGCTTCTATGTAAGCCATGTAACTCGATAAATTTTAAGATTTTGATCCTTGATGAAAAATTTAATCCATTCATTATATTTAACACTATTTGTTTATTTGAGGAGACCAAGTTTCATCGCAATCAAGTATGTTTATAAGTCACAATTGTTGAAAAATAAGTACATTCATATGTAAATTATAAAAAAAGCTTAGATATATTTACACTTGTATTAGAATGTAATAATACTTTATAGGATCATTTATCCATATATAAATGATATTTTAGACGGTCTAGATGTTGAAAATACAACTTTAAAATTATATTTAATATTAAACCATTTTATTACGTTGATTTTCAATGAGGCCCATCCATAGTGATATTGGACAAGTAAAAGGGTTTCCAATATTCTAGAAATGATGTTAAACACAATGGATGGAATAGATTTTCCATCAACCATCAAGATTTTAAAAATAAGGTCCTAGTTGTATGAAACCCTTTTCTATGTAAACCCTTCCATTTTTAAAATCTTGATGACTGATGGAAAATCTACTCCATCAGTCCATCTATTGTGTTTAACATCATTTCTAGTATCTTGAAAACCCTTTTATTTGTCCAATATCAGTGTGCATTGGCCTAATTAAAAATCAACGTAATAAAATTACTTAATATTAAATATTAATTTTAAAGTTGTATTTTTAACATCTAAACAATCTAAAATATTATTTATACATAGATAAATGATCCTATGAAGTTTTATTACATTCTAATGTATGTATAAATAGATCTAAGCGTTTTTCATAATTTACAAATGAATTACATTTTTTTTCGACAAATGTGATCCATAAACATACTTAATTGTGATGAAATTTAGTCTCATAAATAAACAAATAGTGTTAAATACAATGAATGAGTTGGATTTTACATCGAGGATTAAAATCTTAAAATTTGAAAGGGCTACACGGCTCCGCTTCTATGTAACCCTTTTATTTTTAATTTTTTGATGGTTGATAAAAAATCTACCGCATCTACTATTTTAACATCATTTATAGTATTTTGGAAATCCTTCTATTTGTCTAATGTCACTGTGCATGGGCCCCTTTAAAAATCAATTCAATAAAATGGTTAATGTTAAATATCAATTTAAAAGCTGTATTTTCAACATCTAAACCGTCTAAAATATCATTTCTACACGGATAAATTATTCTATAAATATTATTACATTTTAATACATGTATAAATGTATCTAAGCATTTTCATAATTTACAGATGAATATATAAATGTTTTTCAACAAATGTAGCCACAAACATACTTGATCGGGATGAAACTTAGCCGCCTAGATAAACAAATGATGCTAAATACAATGAATGGATTGGATTTTCCATCAAGGATTAAAATTTTAAATTTTGGAGGGGTTATATGGTTTCGTTTCTAAGTGATTTGGTTACATAGAAGTCGAGCCCTATATATAGAACTCATCTTATGTATTTACATGCACCATAACTTACGGTTCATTTGGCTCGAAATGGGTCTTACATGTATTTAAATGCATTAATATTTTATATAGTCATTTATCCATATATAAATTATATCTTAGTTTATATGTTGAAAAAACAACTTTAAAATTATAGATACAAATTCAATTTTTTTATATTGATTTCGTACCATTTTCAATGGGCCCATACACATCTAATTTGGATTAAAATTAGTTTGTTAATAAAAGAAATAATTCTAAATACAATGGATGAAATAGATGTGCATTTTATGATCATGTAGGGTCCATTTTAAGCCAAATGCACCGAGTTATGGTACATTTGCATGCACCAGATAATTTCTCATGTATATATAATGAGTGTAGCAGAAATGAAAATGTTAAGGTGGATGAGTGGTAAGACAAGGAAAGGTAAAATAAAAATAAAGTAATTCAAAATAATTTAAAGGTGAAACAAAGAGGTAGTAAAATGAGGGAACACAAAGGTAGTCTGGGCATGTTAAGCAAAAGCCTGAAACAACACAAACTAGGAGAGTTGAGTTTATTCAAATAGAAGACAACAAGAGAATGGGGGGAAGACCCAAAAAACATTGATAAAAGTAATTAAACAAGATTTAAAACGTTAAAAATTACTGAAACATACTTCATGATTGGAAAGAATGGTGCAACGGGATCGATGCAGTTAATCTCACATAAGTGGGAAACAGCTTATGACGAGGACAGGGATGACTACCACTGCAAGAATGATGAAGAACTGTTGATTGCATCAGTGTTTTCTTCCTTGGAGCGATGTTTTAGGTTTCTCATAACAGATATGACGCATGTCATAGACTCATAACATGGATGATAATGTTGATGTCAACACCTTGCTAATTTTATCCCCTCAATATTGATGCCAATGAGCAATATTGTTTAGGTTCCATACCCAGAAAGGAAGTTGACAAATGTTGTAGAGAAGTTGATCGTAGGTTGACTTGGTTTTGTTGTGGAAAAGAAATGAATTGTCCAAGGAACGGAAATTGATTCTTAGAAATTGATTGGTGTTTGAAATTAGATTAATTTTCATTAACAGCTAGAATCTGCATTTTTTTTATGCGAGCATGCCAGGACCTTGTCCGAACAAGTTGAAGCAGTTTGACCATTTGTCTTGATGTTTCTGTAATTAAAGGATGTGGAGTTAATAACAACTGCCTGTTGTAAGGGTTGTATGGAAGAGTTCGGTTTGTTTAGATTTAGCCCAAGTTGCTACTTCGCATAACTGTTTCCACATTACCTAGTTCCAGATTGCACATAATATTCTAAACAGTTCCTAACTTGAAACCATGCAATTTTTTTCTTTTTTTTGGCAGTCCTAAGAGGCAATTTCATAAGTTGTTTCACAATGATTGTGCTTAAAGATGCATGTTTTCTTTTTATATTTATTAGTGAAGATGTAAAATAGTTCTGTTACAGCTCATTGAAGCCCTCTTTTATCTTGTCTATTTTAATGTCATATGGCTAAGCAACTAAATTTTCCCATAATTTTGTACCAGTTGGTACGTTGCTGTCTAGGATGGTGATTTATCCTTAGATTTATGTGGTTTTGATATACGTTTATTTGTTTGCATTTCCTATGCTTTCTATTCTTATCCTTTCAGATACAGACCTTGTACATCAACAATGTAAGCATGTCTGAAATTGTTACTAAAATTTTCAAGGAAAATCTTGTCAATGTACCAATCTTCATGGCAGAATTATTCGGGTTTCGAGACTTTCATCTGATAGACTAGGTAGCTCAATATCAGCTTGGACTAACTGTTAGCATGACATGATAGCATCATAGTGGAGAGGACATGTGACTCCTTTCCAACCATCCATTTTAGACCCTTTTGCTGTGCTCCAAGGTGAGCATTATTTTTCTTCTTCTGGAAGTCTTAGCAACAGAGGCTAATGTATACCTATTTTTTCCTTCCGAATCTATCTGGCCACGGTTGTCTTGGCAGGAACTGTTCATAGCATCCACTCTACCAAGGAATTTGAAAGCAAGCTTAATGCTGCATCGGCTTCATCTCAACTGGCAATCCTGTATTTCACTGCAGCATGGTGTGGCCCCTGCAGAATGATAGCTCCCATTTATACAGAGTTAGCTGGAAAGTATATGAATGTTGTGTTCATGAAAGTCGACATTGATGAGCTGCGGGACGTTGCTATGCAGCGGAGCATTAGCAGTGTACCCACCTTTTTCTTTATGAGAAACGGCAAGGAAATCGATAAAGTGGTTGGAGCTGATAAGAGCAGCCTTGAAAGGAAGATCGCAAAATATGCCCACGAGTCCTGACTGGGATGCTATCTGGCTATGGAAGGCATTGTTAGTGGCTCCTCTTATGCCCCGTTAGATCTTTCTTGTTGAGGCTACATGCTGACTTTTTTATGGATTTAGTTTCACCAGTTCAGCATCTGAACAGCAGGTAGCTCTGTAACTCATTATGCCTCCTGATTATGATTTTTCATGGAGAGAAACTCTTACCTAACATACGCTTTACTCTGTTTTGTCATTAGAGTCAGTGCAGTTGTTTCATTCCCAATAAAAAGAAAGAGTTGAACTTATGGTTTTTTAGCATTGTTTTGCTCGACAACCATGAAATTTCCGTGTCCTGAAATCTTCTTTTCAAACGGCTGAAACTCTGCTTTCCCAATCACCAAATGAAGAAATGGCATTTTTTGGATTGCTTAGGCTTTGGGGTGTGTTTGGCAAGAGGTATAATATCAAGTTAAAACTTTTTAATATAAAACTTTTCACTCTCTATAATATCATATTTTTTAATTATTTTTTCACATTTTCCTATACAACTATTTTACTTTTCAGTCATTTTTACACAACTACCTATACAACGAACCTATTTATTTTAATTTTATCCTCTTTACTCTTCATCATTACCTTTATCATATTACATCATTTGACAATTTTTACTCTCCAAAATTTTTTATCAAAAGTTTTATCTACTCCCAAACAAACTGTTAGTTAATTAGATTCTCCTAAGGCTCTGGTAGTATATAAGATTACGGCTTTTCGTATATTGTATTTTCGTTAATCAGATTTTTGAACATTCTGTCATGTCCTAGATTTGGTGAACGGCAGAGCTTCCTGAAGATTGAATAGAACTTAAGCTGAATTAAACTCAACCAGAATTTATAAGACAAGAATTTCGTAATTATATATAATGTGTTATAAGTGAATATTGGACAAACATTAATTTCGGATTGACATGACTTCCAATCAAGTTGAAATAAAATCATTAAAAAATCGAATTGAAATAAACCAAACAAATTAACTTTTAACTTCAAAATTGGACATTAGTACGCTTGAAGTAATCAACGCCAGTGGCTAGTAGCCATGTCCTGGAAGGTTCTATTAAAGATGTTTTCAGTACAGCGATGTCTATATTTGGAGCAAGAATAGTGCATGATGTATCGAAGCAAGAATAATGATTCAAAACGTAGGTATCTGTTGAACTTCAATGCATATAGGTGTTTTGTGCCCTTATTTTCATTTATTTGTCATTTTTACGTGAGGTCACATGTAATATTTATTCAGATTTAAAATTTGCTATTTTTGAATTTTTGTATATATTTTTTCATAATTTAAAAAGTCAATAGTTTTAACTCCATTTTTAAATTAAAAAATATGTTAAAGCCCAAAAATGATAAATTTTTGTACTTGAACTAAGTACATGTGGGGCCGTATAAAAATAGAAGGAAAAACAGAAAATTAAGATATTTCTTAAACCACCTGTACGTATTGAGGTGTAGTGTATACATATTTATCGAGTGAGATGTTAGCAATTATACGAAATCCAATTCTGATAATATTCAGTACCGTACCGTCCATTCTACCAGGATGCCAAAATGACGGTCTATTCTATCAGGATACCAAAAATCATTTTGATAGGAAACCTATGCAGGCCATAGCTACAAAATTTGAAATTCACTTGAACATGTGGGCCACACCCTTAAAAAAATATAACAAATTTGAAATTCACTCGAAACGTTTGAATATAGTATTAATGATCCTGATTCCATGTAACCCATTCCGTTAATCACTCCATTTATTGTATTAATTTAGGTGACTAACTTTCATCTAAATCAAATATATGCATGTCCTATTTACTACATTTGCTGAAAATATATGTATTCATTTGTAAATTATGACAAATGCTTAGATATATTTATGTATACATTAGAATGTAATAATATTTTATAGAATCATTTATCTACAGTAGTATTTTATAAAATTATTTATCTACATACTAATGATATTTTAAATTGTTTAGATATTGAAAATACAATTTTAAAATTTATTTTTAGTATTAAACCATATTGTTATACTGATTTTATATATTTATAAATGATGCTAAATATAATAGACAGATAGTCAGAGACAACACTCTCTAGGATCTGAACCCTAGTCTATGGCACACACTTTTGGCACATAAGCCTGTACCTATGACCAACTAGGCTACGCCTAAGGCCATAGCGAATTCCATCTTTATATATAAAGGAATGATCCTATTAGCCATGACTAAGCAAATGTCAAACTTAGCATACCTCAAAAAATCCATTTACAACAATTTTTTTTATATTTTTTCTTTATACACTTGTTTATTTAAGTGTACTTAACATATAAACTAAGTTTTACTATTTCTGGATATATATTTATTTTTTTAGATTTTTAAAGATAATAATATTTTAAATACATATATACACATAGATGTTTTAAAATCTCAAAAAAATATATAAACATATCTAAAAGTAGTATGATGCGCACCAAGTGCTTGTCGTTAAGAGCACTATGATCATCAATTTAATTAAAATTAACTAAAGCACATTAAAACTACTACTATGCGGGCGATAGTGTAAAATAACGGTGAGTCGGGTCGAATCCACAGGGAGGCTATATAGTTTTGAATTATTTTAAGCAGAAATGAAAGAGAAGAGTGAGAGAGGGTATAGAGAAGAGAGAGAGAGATTAGAGAGAAAAGAGAGGAAATTAGAAAGGGAGAAAGAAAGAGAGAGAAAAGATTAGAAGAGTTGGAGAAAAAAAAGGGAGACAAGAAGCTAAAATGAAAGAAATTATAATTAATTAACAAATTAATTAAAACTATTCTAAGAAAGCAATTAAAAGCTATGAAATTCAACTATTAAAGCAGGAAAGAAAATTATATTAAATTTACTCTAAAAATTACAAAGCAAAAAATAAAGCAGTAAATCTAATCTAGGAATTAAAACTACAAATTAAAAATTAACAACTATAAAGCATTAAAAACTATAAAGCAAAAAATAAAATTTACATCACCCAAATATGAAGAGCAAATTTCCACTTAATAAGAATTTTATTGCTTGACCCCACCTCTTTGCTATGAGTCCCACAAGAAGGAGTCCCTCCCAAGGGAAAGAGAATTATTTTTGGGTGTCTTTTTCAAGGTAGGAGGGACCCTCCTTTTATAGTTGTGGAGAACCCCTTCTTGACATTTTGGCTTCTGATGTGAGATTCCCGTTTCTATCGTTACTGTAGCTGGCTTTTGCCGTGGATCTCTTTTGCTTTGGCCTGCCTGTTTCGCCCCTTCCTTCTCACGTTGTCTGCCCAATTCGAGAAACAAGACCGACAAAGCTGCCCAAAATTGCATCCATCTTCCTTCGTATATTCGGAAATAGAAAATCCATTCCAAGCTTCACCGACCCAACAATAGGAGAACCCAGCACCAGCCACATCTTGAAGCCTGTAGCAACTCAAATCATCGGCCAGGTAACACCGCTGCTGACGGATGGCTGAAAGACGGTCGCAGGCTGGTGGGGACAGGGCTGTCACTGATTGCTAAAATTAAAGGAGGCAACTGCTTTGGTTGGAGCGGGGAAGAGGAGGCAATCGGAGCCATGGATCGCAGAACCGGAGCTTCTCTGCTACTAGAGATTAAGTCATTTTGCCCTTTTGGAATTTGTTTTTGTGATCGATCGGTTTCTGCATTTGGGTTGTCGAAAGATGGTTTGATTGGTGGTTCGGTTGATTTTGGTGAGTGCCCAAGCTAGATTTTTCAACTTGGTGGAGCAAAGAAAGGGTTGGCTGATTGACGAGTTGCAGGTATGGGGATGATAGACTGCCTACAAATCGGGGCAAAGTTAAAATTGACGGTGGTAGACGGAAAGCGATGCAATTTGGGGAGTAGATAGGAAGCTTGGTGCGGTTGAAACAGATGGACGAGCTACTATGGATCGCCGTCGAAATGCAGACGGACCACTGCTATTGATTATTTTTCTGTTGTCGGAAGTAGAGAAGGAAGGTAGGTGGCATGGCCGGTCTTGGTTGGATGCTAATGGCTGGTGTTGGTCTCGAGTTTATGGCTATTACCCAAGAGGGGAGGGGTGAATCGGGTACTTTGAAATTTTTACTTAAACAAAAAATTTTTCTTTTTAATTTAATTCCCTTAATGAAACAAATGAATAATATGGAGAGTAATAAAGCAATAAAATCAAAAATACAAACCACAGTAGTAGGCAAGAGTTTTATAGTGGTTCGGGCAACCTCCCTTACTCCACTGTTCCAAGCTCACAACCTTTATGACTTGAGTTCCACTATGTATTATCAAATATAACTAGAGAAACAACTCTCTTCTAGATTCCAGCTCTAGGGGGCGTGTACAAATCACAGCACAAGTAGGTGACAAGTCCTACTCAAGTCACAACGGTACTTTGCTATCACTTGGTTCAAAACACCAATATTAAACCAAGTATCAAATACAAATAATGAATAAAAAAACCCACACTTTATAGATTGTATAAGTAGATTTTAGCTCATGGAAGAACTCGTAGAAGAGATGATTTGATCAACTTTAAAGAATGCAGCAAGTTGGGGCGTAGTTCTTCACTTAAAACTTGTGTTGATTACGTAATGCTTGAGAGGATGGTAGTTGAATCTCAGTTAATGCTTTCTTTAACCTCTAGCACATTCACTTAAATGCATATTTATAATGGTGGAGTAAATTTAAACATTTGGAGGTAGGTGGAGTTGACTTCAGGTGCGACTTCACCAGTCTTGGATTCGAATTTCAACGCTGGAAGTTTTAAGCATCTGAAGTCGATGGTGGAGTTGACTTGGGTCTGCGACTTCACCCAAGTTGCAAGTGGAGTCGACTTGGACTTGCGACTTCACGTGTCTTGGATCCCATCTTTAACGCTGGAAGGTTTGAGTGCTTGAAGTCGATGGTGGAGTCGACTTGGGTCTGCGACTTCACCTAAGTTGCAGATGAAGTCGACTTGGCATTGCGACTTCCCCTGTCTTGGATCAAAATTCAGCACTGGAAGGTCCTGCTTCTTTCTAAGTCGATCCTGAGGTCAACTTGGGTATCGACTTGACTCAAGTCGATAGCTGAGTCGACTTGGTTTTGCAACTTGATCTATCAGATTCTGATTTTTAATTTTCTATCCTTTAAACAGTTTCCACAAAACATATTAGTACCTAAAATTTACTCAAATTGAGTTGTTAATCATCAAAACACAGATTGTGCTTAGTTTGACGTTGATTCCAACAACTGGATGTTTAAAGGGGGAAATAGGAGCAGTGATTTGCAGTGGATTTTCTGCCTTTGCTGTAGCTAGAGGGGTTGAGGTCAACTTGGGTGGAAGACTGGCAGCTTGGTTGGTTCTTCTCCATTCATGCTGTCTCGAATCGAACATGGTGGAGTAGGATTTTAGGGGCAAAATCGATTTGTGCGGGCTGCAGTGGGTTGTCGTCGAATTCAGGGAAGGTGGCTGCTTGGATGGGTTTGATAGCTACTGGTTCGCTAAAGCAATTGCTGGAGGTGGGCAGGGGATGAGCCGGTTGAGCTACCTGTGATGAAGTCTTGATGCTTCAGATTTTTGAGGGTACCTAGCTCTTCCAATTTCAGGCGGAAGGCGGGTTTCATAGCTGTAGAAAATCGAGTAGATGCTGGTATCTTGGCGTGGAGAAGACGAGCTGCCTACAAATGGAGACGTTGCATTGCAAATTGACCTTGCTGGAATGCAGTGGCAGTTTCTGCTCAGTGAAGAGTAGAGATTAGTGGCCGAAAATAAGAGTAGTGTGCTGATGATTTGGGGAAGATGGTGGAGATTGAAGCTTGAATGGACGACTGTTGCTGCTGTTCGTTTCGCGCTTTGGCAGCTAGATGTGGCTGGAATTTGCTGCAATGGAGAACTCGCATATATAGGGTAAAAAAAATGGGTGCCTTGGTCGCCGGAACAAGGATCGGGCATTTGGGGAAGATGGAGCACCAGAATATGGTGCTCCGGCAGTGTACGATTGCGTGTACTCATGTAGAAAACGAAAAAGTGGATTTAAACATTTAATTTTTTTCAAAATAATTTTAATAAGCTCGCAGAGATTTTTAATTTACTTTTTTAGCCCCTATTTATTTTATGAAATTTTATCTTAAGATTTCATAACAGTTTACTTTATACCCATATTTCAAAGTGAGCCTATTTAATCCCTTTTAGCATGTGTAATTATTTTTATATTTTTATATTTTCAAAAATATTGCAAAATGACCCATTTTATAGTAAAATTAAAGATTTTATGAAAAATATAATTTTCATGAAATTTCATTTAAAACATGCATTTAATTAACATTTTAATATTTAACGGTGTGAATTTTATATGACATTAAATGAAAATTTTGAGAATTATCATAGTAAAACTTGATTTATATATTAAATACACTTAAATAAACAAGCATATGAAGCAAAAAACAAAAAGTTGTTGTAAATGGATTTTTTGAGGTGGGTTAAGTGGAACATTTGCTTAGTCATGAAGAACAAGATCATTCCTCTTATATATATATACACTAAAATGTTTTAATTTTCTGTATACATATATATTTTCATAATTTAAAAACTCAACAATTGATTTTTAAAGTTAAGAAAAAATACAGAAAAACAAATTCTTTTTTTTATGCATGGCCAAATACACATAGGATCATAGTAAAATAAAATAAAAAAATTAAAAATACTATATGGATTGAGGTCTAAGAAATTTTAGTGATTATACAATATACAATTCATTGATAATATTCAGTACCATACCGTCTATTCCACAAGCATACCACAATGATGTCCATTCAACCAAGACACCAAAAATCCATTTCGATCAAAACCTTATGTGGGCCACAACAACTTCAAAAAATCTATAAAAATGTGCAAATTTTGAAATTCACTTTGAACATGTTGGCCACGCCATTAAAAAATATATAATTTGAAATCCGCTTGAAATCTTTTTTGTTAATATTGTACATCTTGACATCTTATATTATATATCAAGCCTATTCATTCAAGAGATAACAAGCTCACACCTACTTAAAGGGAGATAATAAACTCCTATTTATTTATTAAAGGAGACCAACTAGTCCTATCTATTTTTTGGTCTTGCACATCTTGACATATTATACTACATGTCAAGCCCATTCATTCAAGGGGTAACAAGCTCCCACCTAGTTAAAAGGAGATAATAAACTCCTATTTATTTATTAAAGGAGACCAAATGCTCCTATCTATTTTTAAAAGAGACCAAATACTCCACAACACTACCATGTCCTTATCACTTCACGCTGTGACCAATGCTCGATTGGTGAAATCCACTTAAAATCTTTGAATATAGTATTAATAGTTCCATGTAACCCCCCCTTTTTTTATAAGGTTGTTGGTTTGAAGAACAACGTATTTTATATTTTATGGTTTTATATGATGATGGAGGGAATTTCCATTTTATGGAAATTAGTGTTTGCAAATGGGATTTTTTTTGTTATAATAAGTTGTATAAAAATGCTCATTAATTCATATTGTATATAATATTGCTATAAATAAATGTTGGTGATAAATAAAAATATAATAATTGTATTAAGGAGGATTTCACTAAATAAATATAATTATATTTTTATATATCGGTCTCACATCTATGAAATCTTTTTTCAATGTGACACCCTTCATATTTAAAATCTTGATATTTGATGAAAAATTCACTCTATCCTGTTGGAAATATGTGGAAAATAAGCTAAAATCTATGTTTTGATGATTAACAAATCAATTTGAGTAAGTCTAGACTACTAACATGTTTGTGGAAGTGAGTAAAGGCTATACATTTGAAGAAAATGAAGCATGGCAGGATAAGTCGATTTCCAAGTCGACTCAGGCATCGACTTAAGGCCAAGTCGATCTCCAAGTCGACTCCATCATCGACTTCGAGGCGTCGTTTCCTTCCAAAGTTGAAAACGGGGAGCAGAGCTGCCGAAGTCGCAAACGAAGTCGACTCCGCATGCGACTTGGGTGAAGTCGCAGACCAAGTCGACTCCAACATCGACTTCAAAATATCAATTCCTTCCAGAGTTGAAGCCAAGGCTGAGAGATACCGAAGTCGCATCCCAAGTCGACTCCACTTACGACTTGAGGTGAAGTCGCAGGCCAAGTCGACTCCAGTAGCGACTTGGAGGCATCGTTTTCTGTCCAGAGTTGAAATCGTGAACAGGGGTTGCCAAAGTCGCATCCCAAGTCGACTCAGCATGCGACTTGGGCGAAGTCGTAGACCAAGTCGACTCCGGCATCGACTTCGATCGGACAGAGGAGAAATTTCAGAAGACAAATTGGGATTAGATCGACTTCAAAGCAGAACTAAGTAAAGATGAAGAGCAAGTTAACTCAGATGTTTAAATTGGAACATATGAAGACTAATCCAAGTCCAAAGAAAGCAAGTTGTATAAACTCAACTATTCTAATCAAGATATACTAAACTTGCTCATGAATACAAGATTCAAGACTCAAGGACTCAAGGCTTGCAAATCATGGAGCTAAAGGAAACAAGCTAAAGTGAAGACACAATGATTCAAAGAGAACTAAATCAGGGAAGAACAACAAGACATGAAGAAACCCAAGCAATCAAAAGCATTCCAAAGATTTCAAGCTTGTCAAGCAAAACTGCCGAGGTGAAGTCGCACCCGAAGTCGACTCCACCTGCGACTTGGGTCAAGTCAATGACCAAGTCGACCCAGTTAGGAACTTGAAGTCGCTGCGAACAGGAAAAGTCGCACCCAAAGTCGACTCCATCTGCGACTTGGGCGAAGTCGCACCCGAAGTCGACTCCACCTGCGACTTGGGTCGCAACGGTCAGAAAATATTCGAACGTTGGCGCATTAAATGCGCGCCACCTACCTTCAAATGTTTGGATTCCCTCCACAATTATAAAAGGCATTCAATGTGAACGAGGGAGGTAGCTGAGATTCATTAACTATTCATAATTCCTATCTCTAAAGAGCTTCAAGTGATCAAGCCAACATTTAGAAGAAGAACTTTGCTTCAAACTGCTAGGAGCTGCCTGCTGATTCTTTAAGCCAACATTACAAGTTCTTCTCTGCGCCAAACTGTCTCTACACAACAGTAACGTGTAGATTCTTTCTGTTATTCTCATTGCTGTATTGAACTTCATTTAGTTAGGGTAACTAAGATCAAGTGTAAGCAAAGTAGTGTGTGATTGGAGTGGAACTCATCACCTACTTGTGCTGTGATTTGTTGATGCCCCCTAGAGCTAGAATCTAGATGAGAGCAGTGACTCTAGGTGTATTTGTGAAATACAATAGTGGAACCCAAGTCAGAAGGGGTGTGAGCTTGGAAGAGTGGAGTAGGGAGGTTGCCCGAACCACTATAAAATCTTGTGTGTTGATTTATATTTCTGCTCTCTACATTATATTGCTTTCCATTTCGTTTCTTCATTAAGGGGACTAGATTAATCCGGGGTAAAGTTTCTGTTTAAGTTGAAAAATTTTAAATACCCAATTCACCCCTCCCCTCTTGGGTAATTGCCATTAACTCGGGACCAACATATCCATCTTATTTAGTATCATTTATAATGTCTTGGAAAGCCTTTTATTTGTCTAATATCACTGTGCACGAGGTCCATTGAAACTTCTTAAAATGGTTTAATGCTAAATATCAATTTAAAGTTGTATTTTTAATATTTAAACCATCTAAAATATAATTTCTATGTGGATAAATAATTCTATAAAGCATTATTACATTCTAATACATGTGTACATGAATCTAAGTATTTTTCATAATTTACATATGAATATATATTTTTCAACAAATGTAACCTTATAAACATAGTTGATCGGGATGAAACTTGGTCTCCTAAATAAACAAATGATGTTAAATACAATGAATTGATTAGATTTTCCATCAATGATCAAATTCTTAAAAATTAAGAGGGTTACATTACTCCGCTTCTGTGTAACTTAGCAGAACTCTTTATATATTAAATAAATATAACTATACATTTATATGGCTATGTGTCTATGAATCCTTTTTTTATGTAACTCTATCCATTTTATGCCCTTGATGATTGAAAAAAATCCACTTCATTCATTATTTTAGGATTATTTATATATCATGGAAAGTTTTTCATTTATCCAATTTCATTGTGTATGAGCCCCCAATCAACAAATTTGTAAAATCAATCGTAATAAAATAATTTAATGTCAAATATTAATTTTAAAGTTTTATTTTAATATCTAAACCATTTAAAAATAATTCTCATGTGGATAAATGATTTCATGAAGTATTATTATATTCTAATATACATTTGAATGAATTTAAGCATTTTTCATAATTTACATATGAATATATCTTAATCAAGCAAATTAAACATGTTCATCTTTGATGTTAAATCAAACTTGGTCTTTTAACTAAGGGTGTGTTCGGAGAATAATAAAACTTTTGGTGTAAAAACTTTTAAAATGGAAAAAATAATGTGATATGATAGGAGGTAATGATGAGGAGTAATGAGAATAAAGTTAAAATAAATAAATTAGTTAATTAGAAATGATTGAAAAATAGATAATTATATAAAAAATGTGAAAAAATGATTAAAAAGGGTAGTTATCGGACTAAAAGTTTTGGTTCAAATATTTTTTAAGTAACCAAACACACCATAAATAAATTATGTTACATACAAGAGATAAAGTAGAGTCTGTTCGTCTAGAATAAATAGCTCAATTCAAGAGGAAAAGGTGAATTAGGTTATTCGAATTTCTTAGGTTTAAGTCTCACCCTTGTTGAGATTACTTCCCCACCAATGAAATGTAGCTGGAGATGTGAGAGTTTATGAGATGCTAAAAATAAATAAAGTGAAGAGCACATAAGCAAGCATACAATAATAGACACAAAAATTTATAATAGTTTAGACAACCTCTTTACTCCATTCTTCCAAACACACACCCCTTATGTTTTTGAGTTTTACTATTGTATTTAATAATACAGTGGGCATATACAACTACTACTTATTGGTGATACCAACTTCAACCAGCTACGCCTAATTTGTCGTTGAGATAAAATTAAATTGATTAAACAAAAAAACTCATTGGTGAGACAAATTTAAGCTAATTAAGAAAATCATTTGGTAAGACAAACTTAAACCAATCAAGCAAATCCGGTTGATGGAACAAACTCAAACTGACCTCTCTTGCTTCTTTTTAAATTTTGTTTCTAACACCGAACCAAAGCAATGCCCTGAAATTTAACAAATAGACAATAAATTTGCACTTTACAATGTGCAATCAATTTTCTTTAGAAGCTCATTGTTGTGTGAAGATGATGACATATATTTTCATTTGTAGTAGCAAACCTATTGAAGCTTCAAAGGCTATATGAAGGATTTCAGTACCCTTGAATATTGAAAGGTGAAAGCTCATTTCGTGTTTCAACAAATATTAATGTTCATACTTCTATGTTACTTATAAAGAGAGGAAGATCTAGCCATTTGAGTAGCGGTTGACATGTATTTAATACTCAAATGTTAGAAATTTCAGACTGTTACAAATTAAGCCGCTCATGGAGTCAACTCCAAGTGTGACTTCACCTTGAAGTCAGATGGTAAAGTTGACTTTGGCCTGGAACTTTATTTGGCAAAAATTTTAAAATTGTTACCACTTTTATCCTTTTATTTCTTGTTATAAGTGAGGTTGACTTAGTACAACTTCACTTAAGTTGCATATGGAGTTAATTTGGAGTGAGACTTCATTTTGCTAAAATTTTTGGTCCATTTTTTTCATTTTCTAAGCTGTAGGTGATGTCCATTTAGGATGAGACTTCATTAATGTCATAAGTAGGGTCGACTTAGGTTGAAACTTTATTAAAGTCGTAGGCAGGGTCGAATTAAGGTAAGACTTCACTTTGCCGAAAACATGTTATCCCTTTTGTTGTATCTCAAGTTGCATTAAGGTCTACATAGGATGAAAATTCACTGAAGTCGCAGGTTGAGTTGACTTGGCTAAGACTTTATTGAAGTTACAGGTAGGATAAACTTGAGTTAAGACTTCACTTTGGTGAACTTACTATATATGGACTTGAATTCTTGAAGAACAATTTGTCTTACATTTTCAAGTTCATCCAAATAATTGAAGACATGATATCTAAATACACTTGTATATATTGATGAAATCTCTTTTAATGATATTTTAATAGTTTATTGATCATTAAAATGATATTAATCTTTCTTAAAATAAGCATATGATCTACAAGTTTTGTATCAATTACAAAGATATTGAAAATAACAAAGGTCTGATGGAGTAGATTTTCTATCAATTATTTATTTGGTAAGAGCATACTGAGGAATAAAGATAGGATCATGTGATACCAAGAACAATGTGACTCATACATGTAATATAGGCATTTAATTATTGTTAATTATATAATTGAAGTGGATGAATGAGATTAGGAAAAATGACTAAGTAAGGTGGTTAAGTTAATCACCCTTGCCCAATGTGGATTAATGGGCACAAAAAAGGCAAAATGAAATATGAGAATAATGATGTGACAAGGTTAATTATTCCATTAATTATGATTAAGTTGATGATAATGATGAGATAAATTAGGATATTATTTGAAAATTTATAATTTGATGCCCACAAGGCAGATTGATATGAAGTTTGAAAGGTAAGTACATGTTGACATGCCCTACCTCATGAATGGTATGAATTATGTTAATCATGAATCGATTATGATGATAATGATTTAATTTTATCAAAATGCAAGAGGAATTTTCAAAGGACCATAACTTGCATTAGAAAGGTCATTTTGGGATGAAACTTTTTTATGAACGGCTAAAATAAAGTGTTCTATCATATGGATGTATTTGATTAAGCTAAATTACATGAGAAAATGCTTAATCACATAGGAAAAAAACTCTTTGAATTTTTGCATCAAAAAGTGGTTTTGCATGAATGCAAAAGTCAATCCATTTAAGAGTACAAATGAGGTGTCTCAAGGAGAGATTTTTGGGGGCAGTTTTACATTTTTTAAAATTAAAAAGTGCATGGAAAAAGGGATGTATGTAGGGACGTACAAGGGGCAGCAAGTGAGCAGCCTTTTTGTGCTCACAAAATGCCAAAATGAAAAGGCATGGATGGACGTGATGACATGAGCAAAATGGTCAGGATTTTGGCATTTAAAATTATATATAAAATGAAAATTTTAAGGGGATAAGCATGAACTCATGTATGGATAAATATGGAATTATCAAACCTCAGAAATGAGGTGGAAAATGGGCATTAGAAGCCCCATTATAAAAGGGGCAAGAGTGGACAACTTGCACGTCCCTTTTGGGCAGAAAAAAGAGGCAACAACTTAGTGTCCGAGCAAGGAGGACAAAAGGGAAGAAAAGAAGAAGAAAAGAGGAGAAAAGGGAAGGAAAGAAAGGAGGAGACCAAGTTACGCAAGGAGCAATCAGAACCTAGAAACATCAAGTAAGTGTTTAAACCAAGTTTGGTTTGTTAATTGCCTAGTTTTCTAGCTCAATTCATGAATCATAAATTTGATTCATTATGAACCCTAAATGATAAGTTATGTAGCCCTTGATAGGGTTTTTGAATGCCAAATGAATTAGAGGAGGCAATTCAAGTTTTCAAGGAAGCTATGTATGAAATTAGGGTTGGTTACCATAAGTGCACCATGCTGGAATTTTCGTTAAATTCCATTTAAAGTTGCTATTTTGAGCTTATGTTATGAATGGATTATGTGAATAATTTTCATGTTTAATATATTTTAAATCAAGCATGTTTGAGGAACCCTAGAAGGGTGAAACTTAGAGTTGACAACTTGGTGCAAATTTTACTCATATTAGGGTAGAATAGATGCATAAACTAAACAACATGATAGATGGGTGATTATGAGGGTAAATACCCTAAATATAGAGTGGTATGGACAATCAAAAGGTATGAAAAGAAATGCTAAAAATCTATTTTGTATGAACATGTTGATTTGTACGTCCAAAGGGGAGAACATGAGAAGGAAAGTTGTTGTTTTGGAGCAACTTGATTTATAAGTTTTAATTCCATGAATATAGCCAAAATTATGTGCAAAACAAGTGTCTAAATTAGGCAAAAATGGAAGGTAAGGTGCTATTTTAAATAAACTTTATTAACACATAATGTATGTGTGACTAAAAAAGTCACATGAAGGGTATGGATGACAAGAATGAGAAATGACAAAATATAATTTGCTAAGGTGAAAAATGAAAAGGAAAAATGGAAAAATAAGAAAATATGGAAAAATAAGAAAATATAGAGTCATTTTGAGAAAATTGTAAAATCTCAAAAATTTGAGATTTAAACTAGTAGCCCTAACGCATAAATAGGTGCCTTGAATGAGCACTTATGTGAAAATGCAAGTATGGGTGTTAAATGATAAGTGGAAAGTGTTAAACTTACATATGATGAGCTAAAATCAATGATTATAATGAGCTTGAAAACTTTCCCTAAATAAGGGTATCAAAATGAAAGGAATGGTTAAAATGGGAAGAATGGTCACAATTGAGCCACATGTCACACCGATGTGTGAATTAAAAGATTAACACCCAACTTAAAAGACAAGTGGGTTAAGCTAGTTGATGTAAATTCATGAGGATTCATGTAGGTTGAAAAACCCTTAGGGATGCAAGCATTTGAAATTTTATTTATATAAATGAAATGTCACTTTCATTTATCTAGGCAAAGGAAAAGAAAAAGATGGAAGAAGGGGATTGAAGCTATCACAGGTAAGCAAGCAAACTTTTCAAAATATTAATTTTCTCCTATGTGTTGAAATGATTGAAAGTGTTTTATGTTGACGCTTTTATGAATTTTTACAAGTAGACAAGCATAAGTTTTGAAAATTATGGTTTTAATGAAATGTCTCAAGGATTGCTTCATTGTAAGTAAGCAACACTTCTTGAAATAATAATTTTATTTCAAGGGTTGCAATGATTGGAAATGCTTTACGTTGATGAGTTTAAGAATTACTTACAAGTAAGCACATTCTTTAAAATGTTATTTCCAATGGATTTTATGAAAAAAAGAAGTTATGACTTTTTCACAAAGTGATATTTGCAAACAAGTTCTAAGTTTTACCTCTACAGGATTTTGTGAGAAGCAAATGCGTTTATGAAAGAAAAAAGGAGGATTTGATTTATGAAACGAAAGTATTTACTCATGACATGACACTTAAAATAAGCGATGAATTGAAAATGACCTATTTGCTCGAAATGATTTATTAAAAAAGTTTTAATTTTCCTTAAAAATGAAAATACTTTGAAAATGCCTTGAAAACGTTTATACGAATATTGTTAAAAAGGGTTTAAGGATGACCAACCCGATAAGTTAATTTCACAAAATAAATTGTTTCATGTTTGCTAAATAGCATACAAGGGTTATGCAAGCCTTCTTTACCTAAAAAAATGACAAGAATGACATGCGGATAAGTATATGATATTAGAGTGGATCAAGGAGGATGATGTCATTGCATATCCTTGGTGAGCGAAAAGCCCGAAAAGGAAATAAAGAAAAGGTTAGTGAGAAGAGCTTTCACTTTTTATATATTGAAATTCTTTGAAAATCCTTTCTCACGATGATTTTAAGATTCATTACAAGCAATATTTTTAAAAAGATTGTTTTCCAAACATTACAAATGCTTATCAAAATATTTTACTCAAATATTTCTAAAAATATTTAAGGGTGGTCATCATAAAACTAGATTTCAAATATGTTAAAGTGGGTGCGCCCACTTTTCAAGATGGTTTAGAAGGACATGAACTGTGGTCTGTGATGTTTTATGAAATCATGCTAGCATGTGGACATCTATTATGATGATGTATGGTGGACCAGAACAATGGATAGGTCAATTGTAGAGACGGTCACAGATGGACTGGAGTCCACTCTACATATGACCGAGTCACTAAGGGATGGTAGAAAGCCAATGACGCCCTCCCTAAGATGGGAGCAGGTTTAAGGAAAGACCACCTGGCTAGCATGCTGTTATATGATGGATTCTCTTTCAAAAGGTAGAATAATCACTTTGTAAGTATCACTACTGGATGGGTAGAAATGCATTTGCATATGTTTTGTTTTTGAAAAGCCCAGAAACTGAGATATGAAATTATTTATGCAAAAAGATTACCCTATATGAGGGCAAAAAAGTTATCTTAAAAATAAAGTGTTTTACATAAAAAATGTAAATATGAAGGTTGAACTGAAATATTTTCTATGCAAATGCATTCATGAAAATGGATTACGTGCATATGCCTTGCTTGTTTTAAACAAGCCCCAAAATGGGATTATGAAAAATAATTTACAAGAAAAATGGTTTAGGACATAAAAATTTCCGTTACCAAAAAGGGCTTATGTGAAAAATGCTTTAAGACATAAAAATATTCATTGCCAAAAAGGGTTTATGTGAAAAGAGTTTTAGAACATACAAATGTCCATTGCCAAAAATGATTTATGTGAAAAATATTTTAAGACATAAAAATGTCCATTGGCAAAATGGGTTTCTATGATAAATGACTTGGGACATAAAAATATCCATTTAAGAGCAAAGGGAATTACCTAAAAATATTTATACGCATATACAGTGCCTTTGAAAAGCCCCGATTTGGGATATAAAAAGGTTTACATGAGAAGATGTTTATGAATATATTTTACAGGAAAATACTTACTTAAAGATAAAATTCTTGCTTACTGAGTTATCACTCACGATTTATTTTCCAAACCTTAGATAGGTGCAGGGAAGCTCAAGAGGTAAAAAACCAGAGCATTTGAGAAAAGGTATGAGATGGTTTTAATGTGTGTGCTGAAATGATTAGCTACGATGCGTGGAAGGGTATGATTGCAAGTTTTAAGGTATGTTAATGTATATATACTCACTGATAGTTCAAAACTCTATATGAGTTGATGGTTGAGTGTATGTTTATAAGTATGGAGGTTGAAGGGATATATTCAGGTGCAGCAAAGCTACACCGGAATTCCCGTGCAGGCGCGCGATCTCACCGTATATCCAGGCGGGTGAAATCCCAGCCACTGACGATCACTAGCACATGTACGCCGCTATATGTGCGTGTAGCGAGTGTTAGAATAGGGCTTTTCGTTCTGTGGCCAAGAGGGGATCGGGTTTTCCTCTCGCCTCTGCGCTCTTCCAGTCGCCTCGTCTCCCTCGTTGTCTTCTCCGACCATCTGCCTTCCCTCGAACTAAGGTGCAGTCGTTCAATCTATTCTTTGATTTTTGTGGGATCAATCTAAGTCGTGTATGCTTTTGAGGTGAGTAGGAGAGTGAAAGGCTGTTTGTAAGGATTTCGTTGGGAGGGAAATTGAAAATTTTAATGCTTAACATGGGAAGAGTTATACTCCACTCTGAAAATCATGAATATTTTTCAAAGAATATCATCACGAATACAAGGCAAAATTCGTTGTTGCCTTCCATCTTGAGAGCTAGAAGGCGAATGGGGGCGATGAGAATCAATGTTGTGCTAACATAAAGAAAGACGATGGAGATTGGTTTTCAAAGACGTAGGGCCGCCAAATTTGTGGTAGGGAGGAGCATAAGTGTTTGATTTTAACATCGTTGATGCAATGGTTCTCTGATCTTTGAATTGATGGCTGTTGGTGTCGAATTTTAGTGGATTTTCTGCTCACAGATCTTGAAGCAAATGTCAGCTTCTGGTGATCATGATTGCCAAAATTGGGGAAGTAGGGGTAGATGCAGTTTTTGTGCCACCTTCTGGATGGTCACCTCTAATTCTCTGTTCCAGGACATTGACAGTCGGGTAGGAGATGAAATGGGGTTTTTGTTCACCATTGAAGAAGAAGATGCGAAAGGTGCCGGCTTGGGTGTGGCTTTAGCTTTTTTGGTGCCCAAACAGTGAGAGAAAGCTACACGTTAGATTGGATTTTTGGTTGTAGCAGTAGCCGGCATCCGACCCCGAATGATGCTCGTGGTAGCGTCTGATGGAGATGATGGAGTATCGTATTTTGGTGCTCTGAAAGTGTAATAAAATATGTGCATATTCAATAGAATTCAAATTAATCCGTCGTTGATATGTGTACCAGTCGTGGCCAATTACCAGTTGTGGAAACGTTCAAAATTAGCTTGATCACATGTATATCTTTAAAGAATTTCATAAAATAAGTATGCTAATATAAAATATTAGCATACTCTTTTTTAGAGATTTATATACTTGAATTTTAATATGCTAAGTTCTAAAATAGCATGGTGATTTTGAAATCTCAAATATTTGCAGATCAACGTGCTAATGTAAATGGAAATGTAAAATCGGTATGTTAATTTCATTAAAACTTTTATCTTCTTCGTTTTCATTCAAAATCATAGTTTGAATTTTTCAAAGAAAAGCATTTCCATAATCACAATTTCAGTGAAATAACATGCTCATATAAAATATTAGTATCAAATATTACAAATAACGTTATAACTAAACTGCTATTAATTCCATCCTAAACATTATAAAAACCATCACGAAAATTATAACATCAAATAATAAAATATACAATAGATATTAATTAATTTAATATATATTTATAGAAAATAAAATTTACAAAAAAATGAAATCAGCACTAGAGGCACCGTGGTATTCATTCTAGGCATATACGCTCAAGGTCACAAGTTCGGCCCTTGGACAGTGAACAACCCAGGTCATCAAACTAGAGGACCAAGCTTTAAAAAATTTACAAAAATAGTTTAAAACATGGAAGAATTTATTCTGTGCAAATAATTTATATTAAATAAATCTATTTTTATGTAATAAAATTTGAAATATTCCATTATAAATAATTTTAAAAATTAATTTTCAATATTGTGATAAAAATATCTTCAGATATAAAATTGTAAAAGAATTTTTAGTTTGGGACAATATATTTCATTTTTCCATTCAAATTAGCATGCTTAATGTGTAACATTTGAATATTTTATAAAATCAGCATGCTAGTGTTTAATATTAGCGTGCTATTATTGATTCAATTCCTCGCCAAAAAAGTACCTAAAAATAGCTATAAGAAAGACAATACAGAAAAACCGTATACGAAATTCATATATTAGCATGCGAATTAGCATTTTGAATTAGTGCCAAATTCATAAAATTATCATGCTAGTGTTTGATATTAGCATGCTATTATTAATTCAACTCGTTCTTGTTTGGGTACTTTTTTTCTTATGGTTATTTTTAGGTACTTTCTTGACAAGGAGGAATTGAATTATATGAAATTCATGCATTAGAATGCAAATTAACTAGAACGAGTTGAATTAATACTAACACGCTAATATCGAACATTAGTATGATAATTGTATGAATTTGGCGCTAATTTCAAAATGTTAATTTGTATGCTAATGTATGAATTTCGTATATGGTTTTTAGATACTTTCTTTCTAATAGTAAATATTGTAATATTTTATGAATTTCTAATATTTTATATTATAAATATTGTTAATCTATTATTAATTAGCATGATAATATAAAATATTTGCATAAAAAATTACAAATAAAGTTACTACTAAACTACTATTATTTCCATCCTAAACATTATAAAAATCCTCACAAAAATTATAGCATCAAATTATAAAATATACACCAGATATTTTAAATAATATTTATAGAAAATAAAATTTACAAAAATAATGAAGCTAGCGCCAGAGGTGCCGTGGTGTGCTTCTAGATGCCTAGTTTGGGACAACGTATTTCATTTTTTCCATTCAAATTAGCATGCTTAATGTGTAACATTTGAATATTTTATAAAATCAGCATGCTAATGTTTGATATTAGCATGTTATTATTGATTCAATTTCTCCTTACTAAGAAAGTACCTAAAAATAACTATAAGAAAGAAAGTATCTGAAAACCATATACAAAATTCATACATTAGCATGCTAATATCAAACACTAGCATGATAATTTTATGAATTTGGCACTAATTTCAAAATGCTAATTTGCATGCTAATATATGATTTCGTATACGGTTTTTATGTATTGTCTTTCTTATAGCTATTTTTAGGTAATTTTTTGGCAAGGAGGAATTGAATCAATAATAGCACGCTGATATTAAACATTAGCATGCTGATTTTATAAAATCTTCAAATGTTACACATTAAGCATGCTAATCTGAATGGAAAAATGAAATATATTGTCCCAAACTAAGAATTCTTTTACAAGTTTATATTTGAAGCTATTTTTATCACAATATTGAAAATTAATTTTTAAAATTATTTATAATGAAATCTTTCAAATTTTATTACATAAAAAATAGATTTATTTAATACAAATTATTTGCACAAAATAAATTCTTCCATGGTTTAAAGTATTTTTGTAAATTTTTTAAAGCTTGGTCCTATGGTTTGATGACCTGGGTTGTTCACTGTCCAAGGGTCGAACTTATGACCTTGAGCGTATATGCCTAGAATGAATACCACGGTGCCTCTAGTGTTGATTTCATTTTTTGTAAATTTTATTTTCTATAAATATATATTAAATTAATTAATATCTATTGTATATTTTATTATTTGATGCTATAAGTTTTGTGATGGTTTTTATAATGTTTAGGATGGAAATAATAGCAGTTTAGTTATAACTTTATTTATAATATTTGATGCTAACATTTTATATTAGCATGCTATTTCACTGAAATTGTGATTATGGAAACTCTTTTCTTTGAAAAATTCAAACTATGATTTTGAATGAAAACGAAGAAGATAAAAGTTTTAATGAAATTAGCATACCGATTTTACATTTACATTTACATTAGCACGTTGATCTGCAAATATTAGAGATTTCGAAATCACCATGCTATTTTAGAACTTAGCAGATTAAAATTCAAGTATATAAATCTCTGAAAAAGAGTATGCTAATATTTTGTATTAGCATACTTATTTTATGAAATTCTTTAAAGATATACATGTGATCAAGCTAATTTTGAACTTTTCCACAACTGGTAATTGGCCACGACTGGTACACATATCAACGACGGATTAATTTGAATTCTATTGAATATGCACATATTTTATTACACTTTCAGAGCACCAAAATACGATACTCCATCATCTCCATCAAACGCTACCACGAGCATCATTCGGGGTTGGATGCCGGCTAGTGCTACAACCAAAAATCCAAGCTGATGTGTAGCTTTCTCTCACTGTTTGGGCACCAAAAAAGCTAAAGCCACACTGAAGCCGACACCTTTCCCATCTTCTTCTTCAATGGTGAACAAAAATCCCATTTCATCTCCTACTTGACTGTCAATGTCCTGGAACAGAGAATTAGAGGTGACCATCCAGAAGGTGGCACAAAAACCGCATCTACCCATACTTCCCCAATTTTGGCAATAATGATCGCTGGTAGCTGACATTTGCTTCAAGATCTGTGAGTAGAAAATCCACTAAAATTTGACACCAACAACCATCAATTCAAAGATCAGAGACAACCATTGCATCAACGATGTTAAAATCAAACACTTATGCTCCTCCTTACCACAGATTTGGAGGCCCTACATATTTGAAAACCAATCTCCATCATCTTTCTTTATGTTAGCACAAAGTCGATTCTCATCGCCCCCATTCGCCTTCTAGCTCTCAAGATGGAAGGCAACAACGAATTTTGCCTTGTATTCGTGATGATATTCTTTGAAAAATATTCATGATTTTCAGAGTGGAGTATAACTCTTCCCAGGTTAAGCATTAAAATTTTCAATTTTCCTCCCAACGAAATCCTTACAAACAGCCTTTCACTCTCCTACTCACCTCAAAAGCATACACAACTTAGATTAATCCCACAAAAATCAAAGAATACATTGAACGACTGCACGTTAGTTCGAGGTAAGGCAGATGGTCGGAGAAGACAACGAGGGAGACGAGGCGACTAGAAGAGAGCAGAGGCGAGAGGGAAACCGATCCCCTCTTGGCCGCAAAATGAAAAGCCCTATTCTAACACTCGCTACACGCACATAAAGCAGCGTACACGTGCTAGCGATCATCAATGGCTAGGATTTCACCCGCCCAGATATACGGTGAGATTGCGCACCTGCACGGGAATTCGGGTGCAGCTTTGCGCCTGAATATATCCCGAGGTTGAATATTTAATTTTGAATGTATTTTATATGATTATGGCATGATCATGTTGATAATACCAATGATATAAGGGAATAAGATGAATTTTATGAATGATATATGTAGTTGATGACAACTGCCAGGATATGAGATTATGAAAATATATATAGAAGGGGAACCAAGTAGTATTTTCAAAATGCTAAGTGCAATGAATTACACGTGTATCGTCTCTTGTAAGATGAATGGAGTGAAATGTAAATAAATGAAATGATGAAGGAGAAGGAATGAAATGAAATTTTTTTTGGACATGATCCAATTAAAAACCACGCATGATAGGGGCAATAATCTTGACTCACATTTACCAATCAACAACGATCTTGGAGTAAGGCTTTGTGTGATGCCTCGGATTGAGGGTTTCATAGAGCTTGGTATCAGAGAAAGGATTAGTAAACCGGTGTGGCAATAGAAAATGAGAGGAAAAAGAAATGATGAAAGAGATAGATTGAAAGTATAGGACAAATATGACGTGTATTGTCTTATATTATGTGTAATTATGTTGCAATAATATGGTTATTTTATAAAATATAGTTGACTTGCTATGTTTCACAATGAAGATAGTATATAAAGGAAGAATGATAATGGGACCAGATTAAATGAGAAGGGGGAAGCTAAGAAAAATAGAGGATAAAAGGAAATATGAATAGATGACGGGCCACACAATAGGACATTTCATCGAGACCCCCATATTTGAAGCTTACCACACCTCACTTCACATTGCATAAGACTATGCTAAAATTTACATGTGTAGGGCGCAACGCCGCGACACCACTTGGGCGACACTTAGGCGTCGACTCTCTTGATGCTTGTCGATTTAGGATTTATATTTATTATAAAATGACAGATTATGCAAATATAATCTAAATGTGTAGATTATGCAAATATAATCTAAATGTGTAAGAAAAAACAACCTTACTCTATGAAAGGTGAGGATGGAAATGGGAAAAGTAGAAAAAAATCCTTTTGGATTTTTAAGATGATAAATGAATATATGAAGTTTGATGAAATGATATTATGAAGATACAAGTGCACTTGATTTTTCACTTGATTTTCTTCACTTGATTTCATTTATATGATAAGTGCATGCGAAAAGGAAAGGTCAATGACCTTTTTCTTTGAAATAATTGACTATGTATGATACAAATTATTTTATGATAAGGAATGCTATTGAGGTGACTTTTACATGTGTAGAAAGAAACATGCTTATCACCAGAGCAAGAGCTAAGGTGAACGAGTAAAAGACAGTTGCGAATGATGAGTTTGTAAGTCAATAGGGAATAGGAGAAGCTAGTAACAAATCTAAGTGACCAGGGCAGAGAAGATAAGTAAATCCAAGAACTGGTCAATGACGGGCAAGTATAAACCTTAAGTACATATAACACCTCACAAGTAGAATTAATGGAGAAAAAGATAACCGTGGCTGTAAAAGAAGCTATGCAGCAGGCTACCCGGGATTGGGCAGCCCAAGCAGTAGAAGTAATACAAGGTCTATGGGAAAGCGCTCAACAGAATCAATTAGAAGGGAATGAAAGGGATAGACCATACAGGTAAACATTCCTAACCTAGTACCAGAAACCTTAATAATTGATGACAGTATGATAGAAGCATATGGGAAGGTTATCAAAGCCTTTCTAGCTCAGTGTCCACCTAAGTTCTCAGGTGAATTAGACCCCATTCAAGCTAAGCCGTGGATGATTGAGATCTAGAAGTTGTTCAAAATTTTTCCATGTAGCGATGATCATAAAGTTTTATGCACCACCTAATTATTGATTGGGGATGCTTATGAATGGTAGAAGACTCTAATAGTCACTATCCCACAACTAAGGAAGGTAACATGATAAACTTTTATGGAGAATTTAATAAGGAATATCTCCCAGTAGGACACCGGGGTATAACACATGTTGAGTTTTAACAAGTACAATCAGGATAAGGACAACTTGACCCTAAAACCAAGGAACATGGTGCAGGGAAGGAAAGAAGCAAGAAGGCGATAATAAGAAAGAGGAAAACAAATTATACTATAATGGGTCCTCCAATTTGTGAAAAGTGTCAAAAATGTCACTTTGGAGCATGTTTAAGGGGTTCAAACTGATGTTATAAACGTGGACAGGCTGGTCATGTGACAAAAACTTGTCAAGTTATTGAGGCAAGGGAGGTAAAGTGCTTCAATTATGATCAAGTGGGACATATTGCCTCAAAGTGTCCGATCAAGACTTAAGGAGCAACAAGACAAGGAGGGCTAGCTTAGTAAAAGCTAACTGTAGCTATCAATTGATAGGGAATCACTGCAATTTTAGTGCAGATAGCTGTATTAAACCATGTCGAGTTATCATGAATGGAAGGAAAAGAAGGTTATAGGTATGATACCACAAAGAGTAATATCATAATGAGGAATGGTAAATAGGTGTAGAAAAGTGAAGGTAAGAAAAATTGTTGAGATTTTCTCCAATCCCGATGTGGTTGGAAGATAGATGTGAGAGGATTATCTCTCCACGATGATGATAAGCTTATGAGAAATGAGACTAGAAAGGATGATGAAGATCCTTTACAGGTTTGTAGAAAATGGAAATGAGAAAAAAAAAGAAAAATGTTCTAGATTGGTTTAGCACCTGCACCCTCGTCGAGCAGTCTACACTTATATAACCTAGTGTAGGAATTATGTAGTGAGAATGAATAGATGGGTTAGCAAAAGTCTATTTTCTTTTAATGAAATATGTATGAAACTCCATATGAGAGCACCTTTTCTCTTTGCTATAGAATTGAAAGTATTCATATTTATATAATAGGTATATATGAAAAGAAAGTAGTTACTATTGATCTCTACTTGATATGACAAAATGGATATGATATGAGTTATCCCATGATAAGATGAGAGATTATACCAATATAATTTTTCTATGCATAAAAAAATAGTATGCCTATTATGAGGACAAGAGTTAGATTGCACAATGAAAGGACAATTGCCAATGAAAAACCCATAAGCTAATGGAAAACAATAGAGATCAGTAATAGGTCTAACCAACCAAGGCCAAGAGAATAGCCAAATCAGAGCAGCACAGTGGAAGCATGATAAGCTATTAGACATATTGGAGAAGAAAATGATAAACTGGCTATTTCATGTGAGTCTTACCCCAATATTTGAAATATAATAGGTTTCCGAATGAAACCTTTTATAAGAAGGGGATGATTGTGATACTAAGAATAAATAAGACTCATATATATAATCTAGGTATGTAATTATTCTTAATTATATAATTGAAGTGGAGAAATGAGATTGGGGTAAATGACTAAGTAAGGTGGTTAAGTTAATCACCCTTGCCTAATGTCGATTAATGGGCACAAAAAAAGATAAATTGAAGTATGAAAATGATGATATGGCAAGGTTAATTATTCTATTAATTATGATTAAGTTGATGATAATGATGAGATAAATTAGGTTATTGTTTGAAAATTAATAACTTGACGTCAGAAGGCGGATTGATGTGAAATTTGAAAGGTAAGCACATGTTGACATGCTCTACCTTATGAATAGTATGGATTATGTTAATCATGATTTGATTATGATGATAATGATTTAATTTATCAAAATGCAAGAGGCATTTTCAAATGACCATAACGTGCATTATCATTTTGGAATGAAAAGTTCTATGAACGGCTAAAATAAAGTATTCTATCATATGGATGGATTTGATTAAGGTAAATTACATGGGAAAATTCTTAATCGCATATGGACAAAACTCTTTGACTTTTTGCCTCAAAAAATGGTTTTACATTAATGCAAAAGTCAATTCATTTAAGGGTACAAATGAGGTGCCTCAAGGAGAGATTTTTTAGGGCAATTTTGCATTTTTTAAAATAAAAAAATACATGGAAAAGGGGATTTATGTAGGGACGTTCAAGGGGCAACAAGTGGGCAGCCTTTTTGTGCTCACAAAATGCCAAAATGAAGAGGAATGGATGGACGTGGTGACATGAGCAAAATGGGTAGATTTTTGGCATTTAAAATTATATATAAAATGGAAATTTTAAGGGGATAAGAATGACAACTCATGTATGGATAAATATGGAATTATTAAACCTAAAAAATGAGGTGGACAATGGACATTAGAACCCCCATTATAGAAGGGTCAAGAGTGAACAACTTGTACGTCCCTTTTAGGCAAAAAAAAAGAAAAGAGGCAGCAACTTAACGTCCAAGTAAGGAGGAAAAAAGGGGAAGAAAAGAAGAAGAAAAGTGGAGAAAAAGGATGGGAAAAAAAGAGAAAACCAAGCTAGGCAAGTAGAAATCAAAACCTTGCAACATCAAGTGTTTAAACCATGTTTGGTTTGTTAATTGCCAAGTTTTCTAGCCCAATTCATGAATCATAAATTTGATTTATTATGAATCCTAAATGATAAGTTATGAAGTCTTTAATAGGGTTATTGAATGCCAAATGAATTAGAGGAGGCAATTCAAGCTTTCAAGGAAGCCGTGTATGAAATTAAGGTTGGTTACCATAAGTGCACCGTGCTGAAATTTCTATTAAATTTCATTTAAAGTTTCTGTTTTGAGCTTATGTTATGAATGAATTATGTGAATAATTTTCATGTTTAATATATGTTAAATCAAGCGAGTTTAAGGGACCCTAGAAGGGTGAAACTTAGAGTTGACAACTTGGTGCAAATTCTAATCATATTAGGGTAGAATTGATGCATAAGCTAAACAACATGATAAATTTCTGATTATGAGAGTAAAGCACCCTAAATATAGAGTGTATGGATGTTCAATAGGGCTGGAAAAGAAATGCTAAAAATCCATTTTGTATGAACATGTTGATTGGACGTCAAAAGGGGAGAACATGGGAGGGAAAGTTACTGTTTTGGAGCAACTTGATTGATGAGTTTTAATTTCATGAATATACCCAAAATTATGTGCACAATAAGTTTCTAAATTAAGCAAAAATGGAAGGTAAGGTGTAGTTTTATATAAACTTGATTAACACATAATGTATGTGTAACTAAGGAAGTCACATGAAGGGTATGGATGACAAGAATGGGAAATGATAAAAAATGATTAGCTAAGGTGCAAAATCAGACGAAAATATGGCAAAATTAGAAAATATAGGGCTGTTTTGAAAAAATTATAAAATCTCAAATTTTTGAAATTTAAACTAGTAGTCCTAACTCATAAATAGGCGCCTTGAATGAGCACTAATGCGAAAATGCAAGTATGGGTGTTAAATGATAAGTGAGAAGTGTTAAACTTCCATATGATGAGCTAAACTCAATGATTATAATGAGCTTGAAAACTTACCCTAAATAAGGGTATCAAAATGAAAGAAATGGTCAAAATGAGAAGAATGGTCACAATTGAGTTACATGTCACATTGATGTGTGAATTGGAAGATTAACACCCAACTTGAAAGATAAGTGAGTAAAGCTAGTTGATGTAAATTCATGCGGATTCATGTAGGTTGGAAAACCCTAAGGGATGCAAGCATTTAAAATTTTATGTATATAAATGAAATGTCGTTTTCATTTATCTAGGCAAAGGAAAAAAAAAGGATGGAAGAAGGGGATTGAAGCTATCACAGGTAAGCAAGCAAACTTTTCAAAATATTGATTTCCTCCTATGTGTTGAAATGATTGAAATTGTTTTATGTTGATGCTTTTATGAATTTTTACAAGTAGGCAAGCATAAGTTTTGAAAATTATGGTTTTAATAAAATGCCTCAAGGATTGCTTCATTGTAAGCAAGCAATACTTCTTGAAATAATGATTTTATTTCAAGTATTACAATGATTGGAAATGCTTTACGTTAATGAATTTAAGAATGTACTTACAAGTAAGCACATTCTTTAAGATGTTATTTACAAAAAATTTTATGAAAAAAGGGAGTTTTGACCTTTTTCCAAAGTGATATTTTTAAACAAGTTCGGAGTTTTACCTCTGCAAGATTTTGTGAAAAGCAAATGCGTTTATGAAAGAAAAAAAAAGGAATTTGATTTATAGAAAGAAAGTATTTACTCCATGACATGACACTTAAAATAAAGGATGAATTGAAAATGGCCTATTTGGTTGAAATGGTTTATTAGAAAAGTTTTTTTTCCCTTAAAAATGAAATTACTTTGAAAATGACTTTAAAATATTTATATGGATGTTATTAAAAGGGGTTTAAGGATGCCAACCTGATAAGTTAATTTCACAAAATAAATTATTTTCGGTTTACTAAATAACATACAAGGGTTATGCAAGCTCTTCTTTACCTAAAAACATGACAAGAATGACATGTGGACAAGTTTATGATATTAGGGTGGATTAAGGAGGATGATGTCATTGTATATCATTGGTGTGCGAAAAGCCCCAGAAAGTAAATAAAGAAAAAGTTAGGGAGAAGAGCTTTCTCTTTTTGCATATTAAAAAGCTTTGAAAGCCCTTTCTCACGATGATTTTAAGATTCTTTACAAGCAACATTTTTAGAAAGATTCTTTTCTCAAACATTACAAATACTGTCAAAATATTTTAATCAAATGTTTCTAAAAGTATTTAAAGGTAGTCATCCTAAAAATAGATTTCAAATATATTAAAGTGGGTGCGCCCACTTTTCAAGATGGTTTAAAAGGATACGGACTGTGGTCTGTGATGTTTTATAAACTCATGCTAGCATGTGAACTTCTATGATAATGATGTATGGTGCACCAGAACAATGGATAGGTCAATTGTAGAGATGTTCGCAGATGGACTGGGGCCTACTCTACATATGGCCAAGTCGCTAAGAGATGGCAAGAGGCCAGTAACGCTCTCCCCGAGATGAGAGCAGGTTTAAGGAATGGCCGCCTGACTAGTGTGCTGTTATATGATGGATTCTTTTCCAAAAGGTAGAATGATCACTTGGTAAGTGTTACTACTGCATTGGTAGAAATGCATTTGCATATGTTTTATTTTTGAAAAACTCAAAAACTGAGATATAAAATTATTTATGTAAAAAGATTACCCTAAATGGGTTTTATAAGCCTATGCAAAAAAGTTATCGTAAAAATAGGGTGTTTTATATGAAAAGTGTAAATATCATGGTTGAGATGAAATGTTTTCTATGCAAATGCATTCATGAAAAATGATTACGTGCATATACCGTGTTTATTTTGAACAAGCCCCAAAATGGGATTATGAAAAATGATTTATCTGAAAAATAGTTTAGGACATAAAAATGTCCATCGTAAAAAAGGGCTTATGTGAAAAATATTTTATGACATTTTTAAAAATGTCCGTTGTCAAAAAAGGCTTATGTGAAAATTATGTTAGGGCATAAAAATGTCTGTTGCCAAAAGAGTTTATGTGAAAAGAGTTTTAGGACATAAAAATGTCTATAGACAAAAAGGGTTTATGTGGAAAGAGTTTTAGGACAAAAATGTCCATTGCCAAAAATGATTTATGTGAAAAATATTTTAGGACATACAAATGTCCATTGGCAAAATTGGTTTATGTGGTAAATGACTTGAGACTTAAAAACGTCCATTCAAGAACAAAGGAAATTACCTAAAAAAATTTATATGCATATGTAGCGCCTTTGAAAATCCTCGATGTGGGATATAAAAATGTTTATATGAAAAGATGCTTATGAATATGTTTTATAAGAAAATGCTTGCCTAAAGATAAAATGCTTGTTTACTGAGTTATCACTCACGATTTGTTTTCTTAAACCATAGACAGGTACAGGGAACTCAAGATGTAAAGAACCAGAGCATTTGAGGAAATGTATGAGATGATTTTCATGTGTGTGCTAAAATGATTGGCTACGATGCATGAAAGGGTATGATTGGAAGTTTTAAAGTATGTTAATATATGTGAACTCACTGATAGTTCAAAACACTATATGAGTTGATGATTGAATGTATGTATACAGTTTGAAGGTTGAATATTTAATAATGAATGTATTTTATATGATTATGACATGACCAGGTTGATAAAACCAATGATATAAGGGAAGAAGATGAATTTTATGATGATATGTGTAGTAGATGATAACTGCCAGGATATGAGATTATAAAAATATAAATAAGAAAGGAGAACCAAGTAGTATTTTGAAAATTCTAAGTGCAATGAATTACACATGTATCATTGCTTGTATCTAGGGTTTAGGATGTTGTTGGTTCTGAGTCTATGGAAAAACCCAAAATGGGAGGGATGAATTGAGTGCTTTAAAATTTTTTTTTTTTGAAAAATAAAACTTAACCATTTGTGGTTTTAGTTCCCTTAAATGAAGAAAGTGAAGAGAAAATAAAGTAATAATAATCATACACAAGAGAATAAGAAATTATAGTGGTTTGGGATAACCCTCTCTACTCTACTCTTCCGAGAATACACCTTGCGTCTCGGGTTCCACTATTTTAATAGAAATACAACTAGAGTCTTTGTTTTCTTCTAAATTATAATTCTATGGGGATTTCACAGTCACAATACAAGTAGACTGCTGACGAGCTGCGTATATGTCAATTAAAATGTTCGTTTTAACGCAAGTATGCGTGCCGATCAAGTAATAAAGAGTGAGTAGAGTATCGTTCCCACGAGGATTGTGTTAAATGGATTAGCACCTTAAATCTCAATTGTCTAAGTGAATTAGTAGAATAAATGAGAGTTTTCTTTTAAAGAATAAAATTAAACTAAACAAAGCAGTAAATGACCAAGGTGGAATGGAATATTGCTGAGATTTCCTTACGATGATAAAGATAAGTGGGAATATGAATTCATTGAATCATAACTATGTTATTTGGTTCCAATTAAGTTAGTTGTGCAGAGATTACTAATTTGAGTTCATTCATATTCATATATGTCTTCCAACACATACAAACCTAATCAAGTTTTAGTTATATGCTATGTTCCCATGCATACAAGTAAAACCAGGTTGATAACCATATAACCTAATCCTGATTACATAGGGTTAATAGGTATATTCCTATCCATATTAACATCTAACACAACATAAGTTAGAATAACTGTGTCTTATATATAGATCTTATTCAAATCCCACTTTTCCAAGCATGAATCTGAATATTAGATCAATCCACAAGGTTGCAAGGCTTGTAAATGCATTAAGCATGATATATAAAGGTAATCTCAAGTAACACAAGTCACAGCACAACAATATTATCAATTCAAGCATAAGAATACCAAATATCATAAGCTATAAATTCAAATTCTACATATCTCCCACCATAAGAAGGTTTAGCCCATTAATATGACTTCAATTCCATTAAAATCAAGTTATAATCATCTCTAAAAACACAAAGAAAAGGAAAGAGAATGAGAAAGAGAAGAACTAAATCCCGGAAGCTTCCACCAGCGAGATCGGATCTCCTCTTTCGTTTGCGATGGAAAATGGAGCTTTTTCATTCTCTATGCGGCTGCTCTAGCGGCTCTCTCCACGCCTCTGCTCTCTCGTCTATGGAACTCTAGGTTTCTATTTAAACATAATAGCCTGTGTAGCAAAACCCGTGCGTACGGATGCGTATTGGCGCCTAGGCGCCAACTCTCTGGAGTTGCGTAACTTAGAAACCTTTCTAGAAACCCTAGGACTTCATGCCTTGGCGCCTAGGTGCCAACTCCCTAGAATCAATGTGACTTGTGACTTCAAAAACTTTTAAAACTTTGCTTGCGTGTTGATGAAGTGGCACCTGGGCGCCAACTCTCTGGATGTAATGTGTTGTGTGAAGTGTTGGAGATTCTGGCAAAGGCCTGTAGAATTGCGCCTGGGCACCAACCCCATGCTCCTTCACTTGGCTCTGTTCTGCATTCGACTCACTCACGTGCTTGTAATTCTCTATCCTTCCTGTAAAAATGAATGAAACTAAATAAATGAACTAAAAATGCATAAAAACTACATAATGCTCCTAAAATGCAAAGCGAGTAAAAATTTAGCGAAATAGATGCAAACTAAACCTAATCTCTTGGACTAACATGCAAAAATAGTCTGAAATAGGCCATGATAACTTGTATTTTTACGAGTTATCAACTGCGATTCTAACTCTAACCATACACTATTTGTTTTTACTTAACCTTGGTTTCCAATACCAAGCTAAGTAATAATACAACAAAGTAAGTTAGAAAGGAGATCTACGCTTTGTAGCTTGTGTAGATAAAGTTTAGCATAGAAGAGAACTCTTTGAAGCTTTAGATTGATGACACGTTTCAGCTCTTGCAGTGGATAAGAGAGTTCTTCTTGGTAGAAAACTTAATGCACATTTGAATGCTTGTAGGAGAGAAGGAATAAGCTCAAGGAATACTTCTGTGGTGCCCCGAACCGAGGCGTCCACATAGTCCTTACTCCAAGATCTTGTTGATTGGTAAGTGTGATCAGAATTGTTGCCCTGATCACGCGGCGAGTACTTAATTGGATCTTGTCCAAAAAAAATTTCTTTTTCTTTTATCACATAGAGACACATACTTATCATCAAATTTCAATTATCATTGATAACATTCATACTTGTTTTTGTACAATACAGGTTATTTTAACTTGGTCATTTCATACATACATAATTTGAAAACTCCTTACGATATGTTCATTTCTCCTGTTCAATAGTAGACATTTATCAAGTGATTTACTATCAATCAGTGGAAACCTTTTCATAAAACCTTTCATATTTCATACCAAAAACATATGCTTGTAAAACTTTACCTGTATGGACATATTTTATGTCCTAAGATATTTTTCATAAAGCTTCTTTTCTCCAAGGACATTCTCATGTCCTTAAAATATTTTCCATAAAACCTTTTCAAAACAAACATATGCATATTACGTTTCTGTCTGTCTGGTAGGTAACACTTATCAAGTGATCACCCTTTCCTCCTTAGGAGAGAAACTATTTCAATTGATAACTCATGAGCCAGGCAGTTATCCGTATCCTTCTCCCATTTCAGGGAGGGCGCCGCCTGCATTTCGCCTTTTGAAGCGACTTGGCCTATGTAGAGGGGGCCCATCTTGCAACCGCGTCCGGTCTGCGTATCCTCTACAGTAGACCTAGTACATAACTCATGCGCACATTCTTTTCTCCATATTCATATGCTAGCATGCTTTTTATAAAACTCCACAGACCCTAGTCTGTGACTTTTCCTTTTCAAAACTTGATGCTAGCATGTCATTTCAAAATAGTACAGACCTCGGCCTGTATTCCCTTTTCTAGCTTGAAAAATTTGCACAACCCAAGTTAACAAGTTAATAAAAATATTTTGTAAGGATGACCAACCTTAAATAATTTTGAAAATATTTAAATAACACATTTCTAAATCATTGAAAATATTTAAAGGAAATATTTGAGAAATAGTAATTTCAAAATTTTGCTAAAATTTTTTTAAATAAATTTTGAGTTGTAAAACAATTTCAAGAACATTTTAATATCTAAAGACAAAAGATTTTGGAAACGATTTTCTTCCCATTTTTGGGTTTTTCATGAACAAAGGATATATCAATGCATAATTTATTTTTTATATGATATCATATTCTTTGACCACACACACATGAGCTACTTCTATATGAAGGCAATCTTGTATGATCCTTTGGTCATTACTTAAAAAAAAATCTTCATTCAAATCGATTATCAGTTGACCTTCCTTAAATCCGCTTCAAAACATTTTAATAAATTATTTTAAAATCATTTGATAAAACCAAATATTATTTGGAAATCAAAATTTTCCTTTTCCATTATAATGCAACCATTTCCACATTTTTCCTTATTTTCATAAGGATTTGCTTATGATAAAGCAATTCCCACATAACTCAACATTTCTCCTTACTTTCAAATGGATTTGCTTATGATAAAGCAATTCCCACATAACTCAACATTTCTCCTTACTTCCAAATGGATTTGCTTATGATAAAGCAATTCTGACATATTCGATGGCTGCAATATAAAACATATAAAATCATTTTCAAAAAGTTTGCTTTAATCTGACTCCTTTATCCTTTTCTTTCCTTTTCCTATACAAGTGAAAAGGATATACATATTTTATCATACATGAGTCACATTTATTTATAACCTTATTTTTCTTCATAATTTCTTATAGAGGTTAACCATAAAAATACTTGGTCATTATTTTCTTATATGGATTTTTATCCATAAATCCTTAAAAATTCCATCCATACATCCTTATAAAAATAAATCTCAATTTTTCCCAAAATCACGTTGTTTACTGTTTATAGTTAGTGTTCATGTCACTGTAGCAAATTACTGTTCATCCGAGACTACTATTCACAACATGTTGGTTACTGTTCATGGGTCCCAAAAATCGACATTTTTCCCAAAAATAAAAAATACCATGATATATCTTGTATTTAGTATATCATGGGAAAATTCATGAATTTTGAATTTATCATCATTACCTTTGCTAAATAAATCATTTTCTCCATATACTAAAAATCAACATAATTTCACTTAAGAATAATCCTTAATTCCAAAAATCATGAGATTAATATATTATCATTCCAACATCATAATTATTATAATCATTCATCTCAAATAATCATTTATCAATATTGGAGCATTATTTACATAAATCATATGCTATCTTTCCGAATACTCTATCTTTGTTCTAAATTTTTGATATTTAGGCATAATTCCATTTGGGCTTTATAACTATACTTATTTTCTCATGCTTAGGCATTATCTAATCATGGTTTTACCTTATCTAACATCGAAAACAAGTTTGAGGAGAATTCACTTAGCCCAAGTGAAGATATGCTCCTTCTTTCTCCTCTTTCTCCTCTTTCCCTCTCCTCTCCTTCTCTTGGCTTAAAATGTGGGTGGGGGTGGAAAATTGAGCTCTTGCTCAAGCTTGGGAGTTGGGATGTGTGCCTTGGACTTCCATCCCTTGGCCCCTATTTATACTTTTTAATTTTTCATGAAATTGTAATTTACCCCTTGCTCAAGGTATAAAATTATAAATATATTATTTTCTAATTTCCAAAAGGTGTGTTGAGCCTTGTGTAGCCACCCTACAGAAGCTCAAGCCCCTCCTATGGCAGCCCTATTTAATTATGATTTTTAATTAATTAATTAATTTTTTTAAGCTAATTCAATCTCATCCATTGATCTTTGATGAGGATGAATTTGAGCCATTGTATTCGGCTCCCATTTTCCACAGCCCTGCACGTCCAGCCCCCCTTGCAGATTTGCATTAACTATTTTATTTTTTAATTATTTAAATTTAATAAAAAATCAAAGGAAATTAATGAAAAAGTAAAACTATTTTTTGATCTTAAAATGACGTCTAATATTGAACTTTAATTCATGATTTTCATCACATCTTAAACCATTCATCATGATCATCATAAATATTTGGCCATCCATAAAAAATTTTACTTCAATCCGACGTCTGGATTGCAAGTTATGAATTTTTCTTCAAATTTCTACTAAAATCCGGAATTCCATTAAAATATCAAAAAATATTGCTATTTCGTCCTGTAGTGATTAAATCTCCTTTTTCGTCATTTTGTGATTAAGTTAATCAAAGTGATTAACTCTTAATCACGTGTCTTAATCCCTAGGTTACTATTCACATGCACTATTTACGTGGGTTAAATCCTTAATTGCACTATTTTAACCTCTAATACACACATTTGCGAATATAACATATTTCATGAATTTTATTTATTATAAAAATCAGTACAAAAATCTAGAGTTTACAACCCCAAGTTTACATGTGTTAGAATTGCGGGTTTCACAGCTTTCGCTAACTCTGATAACTCCCCTTGCTATTGTTTAAATAAAGGAGTTTTTTGAACGTTAGAGGGTAGATGGCGAGTACTGAATCTTTCCAACTGTGACTCGATTTGTCATGTCTTGTTTTTGAAAAATTCTAACTTAAAATATTACAACACACATGTTAGTCTTTTTAAATTCTCAAATTTGGATTATTAATCACGAAAACATGAATTGTGCTTGATTTGCTAATTAAGTTCATAATAGATATAACATGTGAACTATTGGTCCCGAGTTTATGATAATCACCAAGAGGGGAGGGGTGAATTTGGTATTTTAAAATTCTTTACTTAATCAGAAATTTTCCCTTTTATAGAATTAATCCCCTTAATGAAACGATTAGTAAGTTGGAGAGAAATAGTGCAGTAGAAAGAATAAAACACAAGCAATCAATCCACGTCAAGAGACAATAATGTATAGCGGTTCGGGCAACCTCTCCTACTCCACTCTTCTAAGCACACACCCGTTATGACTTAGATTCTACTATTGTATTATCAATACAACTTAGAGCAACAACTCTCTTCTAGATTCTAGCTTTAGGGGGCTTGTAGAATTTCAGCACAAGTAGGTGACGAGTTCCACTCAATCACACACTACTTTGCCTTCACTTGGTTTCGATCTCCAATACCAAACCAAGTGGGAAAAATAAGTAAATAATGAATGAAAAAGATCCACATGTTACAGATTGTGTAGGCAGTTTTGTGCACGTAGAAGAACTTATAGAAGCAGTTGTTGATTGAGCAATGCAGTTTTCAGCAGTTTTGAATGCCAAGTTCTTCTTTAAACTTTTTGTAGATTACTTTAAATGCAAAAGAGAGTGGAAGGTGAGCTCATTCAATATTTTTCCCGCTTCATTTACGTTCACTTGATGCTCTTTAAATAATGAAAAGTAAATTCGAACGTTTGGTGGTAGGTGGCGAGCATTTAATGTGCCAACGCTCTAATTTTTTCGACCGTTGCGAGCCAAGTCGCATTTGGAGTCGATTTGGTATGTAACTTTGTTCAAGTCGTAGGGTGGAGTCGACTTCAGATGCGACTTCACCCAAGTCGCAGGCTGGAGTCGATTTCGGGAGCGACTTCGGTCTTCAGCTTCCAACTCAAGTTTCAGGTTCAGGTCGACTTGGTCTCAGACTTGACCAAAGTCGCAGGTGGAGTCGACTTTGGATGCAACTTCACCAACCATTAATCATATTGGAACTTCAAGATTTTGCAAGTGATCTATGTGATATGTATATCTTCTTTCTTCTCTTGAGCTTCATTAGATGTCCTTGATGTGTATTGTTTGACTTAAGTTGAATAATACACTAGTCCCTGAAAAAGATCCTTCTTGTGGCCTTGATTCATGATGATTATTTCTTCTTGGTCTTGTTGTCCATTCTTTAATAAGATATTTCCGAACTAGTATAAGGTAGCCACATACTTGAGTCGCAGGCCTGGGTTGACTTGGACTTCGACTTTACCCAAGTCGCGTACTCAGGTCAACTTCAGATGCGACTTCACCTAAGTCACATGATGGAGTCGACTTGAAAAACAACTTAACTCTAATATTTTGAAGTCTACAACTAAGGCTTACCCAAGTCGCATATGGAGTCGACTTGGGATTGTGACTTCACCTAAGTCGAAAGCAGAGTCGACGTCAGTTGCGACTTCACCTGTCTCCAAGTCTCAATTTCAGTTCTGGAGATTTTTTGTCGTTTGAAGTCGTTTCTTGAGTCCTCTTGGGTATCGACTTGACCTAAGTCGATGGCTGAGTCAACTTGAGGTTGCGACTTGACCTGCTATCTTTTGAACTTCAATTTTCTAAACATTGGCAACACTTAGCAACCTCATTAGTGCTTAAATATTTCTCAAATTGAGTTGTTAATCATCAAAACACGAATTGTGCTTAATTTGCCTTAAATTCCAACATGAAATATATAAAGGATATTGTGTTTTGCTTTATTTATGAAGCATGTTGTGTGCTAATTTGATATTTTATGAATTTAATGCTTGCTGGGTGTTTGAGCTTGCACTTTGACATGATTTTGTATATTAAGTGAAGGAACTGAGAAGTGAAAGTATAATATATGATAATCAAGATACTAAACCTGAAAATCTTGACTATAGAATCTGCATAATGACCTTAAGGAATTTCATGAAATGCCACAAAACAGAGGAGCAATAAGGTGAATATTGATTTGAAAGATCATCATCTATGAGATGAATGGGCCGCTTGTTGTTGAATTCTTTTAGCCGCTTGTCCATCATGAGGTAAAAAGTTTGTATGATAGATATTGGATGGTAAAGTCTTTCTAAGAAGTGGGTGATATTTTGTTGTTGTGAACTTGTGTTAGGGTAATACTTGATTCTTTTATATGAAAAATGGGTATAAGTTTTTTGAAAGATGCACCAAAGGCCAATTTAGCTAGGGTACTTGTTTGGGATTGTTCACTTATGGTATTGTTTGAACAAAAAATTGGGGTATTTTCTCGATGAGGCCTTCGTGGAGTTGTAGTTATGTGGCCATGTTGCCATCATTCACATCAAAGTTACTTAGAACCTAATTAACCACTAGGTTAGTATCATAAAAGATGGTTACAGTTTTACTTTAAAAGTTAATAAGATAAGAAGCCCTCAATAAAGGGCCTCATTTTCAGCAAAATTGTTTGAGACATGAAAAGTGAAGCATATCGTGACTTTTAGGTGAACTTTATCAAGTGTTATTATGACTAGGCCAATGCCACTCTATTTTATTGGATGAGCTATCAATATATGTTGGGACATATGGCTTCTCCATTACTGATTTGGGTTATGACTCCTTGATCTGTTTTTATTCTTGCCCAACTTCCTTTTCTTCAATTTTAATTGACTCAAGTTGCCTGCCATTTTTAAGAGTGATTATCATTACTTGCTCCCTTGAATTGACTTCTGGTTGACTTTGTTGGTCCGGAGTTAATGGCAAACACCCAAGAGGGGAGGGGTGAATTGGGTAATTAAAATTTTTCAAATTAAACAGAAACTTTACCCCGATTTAGTTCAATCCCCTTTAATGAAACAAAAGGAAGACAATAAGATAATAAGAGATGAAATAAATCAATGGACAAGATTTATAGTGGTTCGCGCAACCTTCCTTACTCTACTCTTTCAAGTTCACACCCCTTGTGACTTGGGTTCCACTATGTATTCCACAAATACAACTAGAGCCTTTGCTCTCTTCTAAATTCTAGCTCTAGGAGGCATCAACAACTCACAGCACAAGTAGGTGACGAGTTCCACTCCAGTCATATACTACTTTGCTTACACTTGATCTTAGTTACCCAAACTAAATCAAGTTTAATACAATAAGAAAGAATAAAAGAAAGTTTCTACACGTTACTGGTGTGTAGAGGCATATTTCGCGCAGAGAATAACTTGTAAAGTAGTCTGAAAGATTCAACGAGCAGCTCTTGGCAGTTTGAAAGCAAGGTTCTTCTTCTAGATGTTGGCTTGATCACTTAATGCTCTTAGATATGAGAGTTGTGCTCAATCAATGATGTTTCAACTACCCTCCACGTTCATATTGAATGCCTTATATAAATGGCGAGGGAATCCGAACATTTGGAAGTAGGTGGCGCGCATTTAATGCACCAACGTTCGAAAAATTTTCAACCATTGTGACCCAAGTCGTAGGTGGAGTCGACTTCAGGTGCGACTTCAGCTGTGCTCAGGCTGTTCAAGTTCTTCCTCGGGTCGACTTGGTCCTGGACTTGACCCAAGTCGCAGGTGAAGTCGACTTCAGGTGCGACTTCACTTCCTTAGCTTGCTTGATGAACTTGAAATTCTTGGAGATGGCTTTGGTCACTTAAATTTCTTCAAATTAATGTACTTCCCTTGATTTATGTCATTTGAAACTCAGTATATTCATCCTAGCTTGATGTCCTTTAGCTCCGTGTCTTGTAAACTTTGAATCCTTGAATCTTGGAGTACATGAAATGTGTGATCTTGATTTTCCATGATGAATACATGCAACTTTGTTAGCTTTGGACTTGATTTGATCTTCATTTGGCCTAAGTCGAATATTTGAGTCTACTTGGTCTTCAATTTTACTCAAGTCGAGCATTGAGTCGACTTAGCTCTTCAAAACATGTGTTGTCAGTCTGAAGTCGATGCCGGAGTCTACTTGGTATGCGACTTCACCCAAGTCGCATGCGGAGTTGACTTGGGCTGCGACTTTGGCAGCTCTCGTCCCCAATTTCAACGCTGCACAGAAAATCATGTTTCAAGTCGATGTTGGAGTCGACTTGGTTTGCAATTTTGCCCAAGTCGCATGCGGAGTCGACTTTGTTTGCGACTTCGGCAGCTTTGCTCCCGATTTCAACGCTGGACGAAATTGACGTTTTGAAGTCGCTACTGGAGTCGACTTGGGGATCGACTTGGCCTAAGTCGATGCTTAAGTCGACTTGGAGATCGACTTTAGCTGTCATGCTTCATTTACTTCATTTTTATATCATTTAATCATCTTCGCAAACATGTTAGTAACCAAAAGTTACTCAAATTGATTTGTTAATCATCAAAACATAGACTTGGCTTATTTTCCACATGTTTCCAACAGACTTAAGACTTGACCTTAGTTACTTTGAGAGGAGGTTGAGGCTTATTGAGCAATTCAATTTTCTAGCAGTTTGATCTGGGTTTGCATTTGATTCATCCTCTCATCAGTTTTCTTTAGTATCAGTAAGATATTTTCCAAGATAGGATGTTTTATTTGTGTTTGGTTTGGTGCGGGCAAGGCTTGATGAGATTGGTATGTAGGCAGGTTTGGTGGTCTTCTCTATAAACCAAGTGGTTTGCAAAAAGTTCTGGGTATTTGACTAGTTTGATGAAGAAAAGTTAGGGTGGTTGCACCATCTAAGATTTTAGGTGTCGAAATAAGGATTATTATAGACATAAGAATTATAAGAGTCATTGCCTACATGAGCTTGCTCAACTGAGCTCTCCCGAATGAAGAAACTGTATTAAGATGTGTATAAGATGCTCCACAAATCTAGCAAAGGGCATGTTGAGTAGAAGTTGTACCTCAGTTTGTGGTTTCCTATTTCTTTTCTCATAGCAGTATCTAGTCTATCTCGACATTTAATGAGTCGAGGGCTTCAATCTCGTACATGCCCCCATGCCAAGAGGGGCCTCATATGTCGCTATATTAGAAATAAAAAAGAGCAGCCAGTTGCTTGAATCGGCTGCTAGCAGCTGAAGTGATGGCGCTTCTTGTTAGTTGATAGAGCCCATTAAAGAAGTTGTCGATTACATTGCCTTAAGGAATGTTGTGATGTGGGCACTTCTGCTATAAGTCTTTCATTCTCTCCCACATGTCGCAGAGAGTTTTGTCGTCTTTCTGGATGAACTAATTAATTTTATCCTTAATCTTTTTTGTCATTATGGGTGTTAAATATTTTTTAAGAAGGCAATAGATAACTCATCCCATGTGGTAAATGAGTTGGGTGGCATAGAGAAGAACCACCCACTCACTCTATCATGTAGTGAAAATGGAAAAACTTGAAGACGGGTGACTTCTCGTGGGATTCCTTGTACTTTGATTGCATTATATAGCTGCAGGAACTTGGTGATGAATACATTTGGGTTCTCTGAGAGAATTCATGCAAATTAGTCCTGTTAAACCATCTAGACGAGTCTTGATTTGAGTTCAAAGTTGTTTGCCTCAATTTTGGGTTCCACAATGTAAGACCTGAATCTTCTAGCGATTAGATGGATTAGGTCACCCAAGCTCATCCTTCTAGACAATTCATTATATTTTACCTAGTTTTTTGCATGTTGTTGTTGTGGCAGGACAGGATTGTTTCGATCTGCCATTATTTTTGTGAAGTTTCTCCTTGAAAAGATTATTATTTTTTGTATTCACGAACTCTCCTCCTGAATGTTCATTCTATCTCATGCTCTACAGCAAAGAGTTTTTCAACTACTTATTTAGCAAAATTTCTAGTATGCGGGTGCATACAATATAATTAGACTGTGGTGCCCCAACTTGAGTGTCACAACTTGAGCCTTACTCCGGGATCGTTTACTGATTGGTAAACATGAATAAGATTGTCGCCCTGATTATACAGCAGGTTTATAATATGATCATACATTACTAATTCAATTCATAGGAGTTTACCTCATGGCTATTCGTTTTTTACTCAAATTTTCCATTTTAACCATTAACAAGCCCTGATATATACATTCATCATCCACTCTCAACATATCATTTTCATCATATACCATAAAATTTCATATCATTCATGACAGATTAAAATCATATATACAAACAACCCATCATTTTTTCTCTTTCAAGATAATAACATATCCTAATTCACATCACATATCAGAGATGTTTAATTCCACAAAGATGCAAACAAATTTGCAAAAATCTTGTCCATAGAATTTCACCATTCATATTGATGCATACAAAGGAATTCAAGATTTGTATTATTCATTTAAACCTGTTCTTTTCCTTTGTAGCCTTCTTGTACCTGTCTTGGGTTTGGAAAATAAATCGTGAGTATTAACTAAGTAAGTAAGTTGCATAATTTTTGGGCAAAGTTTTTCTTTGTAATAACTTTTTTAAATAGCCATCATCATATCAAACAAGGGTAATTCATAAATAATGCAAATGCATTACTATCAACATAATATGAACATTATAATGATGGTGCGCTAGCTAGGCGACCATCTCATCATCCTGCTCCTATCTCAGGGAGGGTGTCGTTGGCCTTTGGTCTATGATAGCGACTTGGTCACACTAGAGAGAGACAACCAATCCGCTTATACATCTAAAGTTGACTTAGTTCCTTATGCACCATGATCATAGACATGCTAGCATGATTTTCATGAATAGACACTTGAATCATAATTTCTTAACATCATTTTTAATAAAACAATATTCAAGTCAATTTGCGAGAGTTATAGGAGTAGCCATCCTTAAATAATTTCAAAGAAATTTAAATAAACAATTGCAAATATATTTTAAAATCATTTAAACATCAATTTGAAATATGTTATCAACATTTTGAAGAAGCAGCTTTTAAAAAGTTTGCTTGCTTCCTTGTAATCACTTCAGTTCATTTCTTCTACTTTTTCTTTGCCTTTGCCTAGATACATGAAAATGATATTTCATTCATATACATAGAATTTCATATGCTTGCACATCTTAAGGTTTTCCAACCCACATGCATTCACATCAAATTAAATAAAACTCACTTGTCTTGCAAGTTGGGTGTCAACTTTTCCAATACACATATTGGTGTAACTTATGATTCCATTTTGACCATTCTTTCCATTTTAATACCCTTATTTAGGGTAAGTTTTCTAAGCTCATTATAACCATTAAGTTTAACTCAACATATGAAAGTTTAACACCTCCCATTTATCATTAACACCCATAATTCGCATTTTCACCTTGGTGCTAATTCAAGACATCTATTTATGAGTTAGGGCTACTAGTTTCAATCTCAAATTTTTGAGATTTTATAATTTTCTCAAAACAGCCCTATCTTTTTCTATTTTGCTATATTTTTCTTTCATTTTTGCACTTGATCTAAGTATATATGTAATATAATGATCATTCTCCATCCTTACCATCCATACTGTTTATGTGCACTCTTTTAATCACACATACATCATGTGTTAAACATGCTAACATGAAACAGAATTTTTCTCTCCATTTTGGCTTAGTTTAAACACTTATTTTCACATTAATTAAGGTATAATCATGAGAATAAAACCCTTCAATTAAATAACTCAAAACAACAATTTTTTCCCTCATGAATTTCCACCTTGGACATCCCCATCATATATATCATAAAAATAGATTTTTAATTTTTTAAATCAACCCATTTAGACGTCCCCTATTACTCTCTAAGTGGGGTATTTTACCCATATAATTACTCATATATCCTGTTGTTTAAGTCATGCGTCATTTTCACCCTACTATAGTCCATTAAACATGCTTGGTTTAGCATAATTTAAACATTAAAACAACTCACATAATCCATACATAATGATACTCAAAACAACAATATAAATCTGAAATTACTCTAAATTTCAGCATAATGAACATGTTCAAAATAACTCTAAATCATACATATCCTTTCTTGAATGCTTGAAATGAATCCCCTATCTCATTTAAAATTTAATACCCTATCAAGGGCTGTATAAACCATCAATAAATATTCATAAATAAATCAAATTTATGAACCATTACTTGAGCTAGAAAACTTTTCAATTTATCAAAACCAAATCATGTTTTAAGCACCTATTTGTGGGGTTAGGGTTGCCTGCTCCTTGTCCTACTTTGTTTCTTTTTTTTCTTCTTTTCATCTTCTTTTTCTTCTCCTTTTTCTTCCCTTAGTTGGACGTCCCTACTGGTCTCTCTTCTTTTTTCTTTCTCCATGTTGTCCAACAAGTAACGTTCAAGGTTGCCCATTTCATTCTCTTTTATAATGATGCTTTAACTCACCATTTTCCACCTCATTTTAGGCTTAATAATTTTCATATTTATCCCTTAATGTGTTTTCCTCATTTATCCCTTTAAATTCCCATTTATATATATATATATTAACACAAAAACTACCCAAAATGTTATCCATGATCAAGTCCACCAGCTGCTACCTATTTTGTCATTTTGTGAAAATCAAAAGCTGTCCAATTCTAGCCTCATTTAACATCCCTGCATCAAGCATCTTTCAATGCAATTTTTGAATTTTTAAAATTACAAAAATTGCCCCAAAATCCACTCCTTAAGACACCTCAAATATACAATTAAATGCATCGACTTTTGCATTAATTAAATCCACTTTTTAAATAGTAAAAAGTCAATAGTTTTAACCATAAGTGGTTTAGCATTTTCTCACGAGATTTAGCTTAATCAAGTCCATCCATATGATAGGCCACTTGTTTTAGCCGTCCATAAAAAAATTCATCTCAAAATGACCATTCTAGTGCAAGATATGAGCATTTGAAAATGTCTCATGAAATTTGTTGAAATTAAATCATTATCACCATTCAATAGGTAGAGCATGTCAACATGTATTTACCCTTTAAATTTCACATAAAACTTCCTTATATACTTTAAGTTATGAAATTTTCAAGCAATAACCCAATTTATTCCATAATTATCAACAACTTAACATTATTAATGGAATTAAATCATCATGCCAAATCATCATTTCCTACACCTCCTTTTGTCTTATTGTGCACTTTAATCCACATTGATCAAAGGTGATTAACTTAACTACCTTACTTAGTCATTTGCTCTAATTTCATTCATCAAATTCAATCATATAATTAATAATTATCAAATGCCTAAATTACATTTATTGGTCTCAAAATGTCATAGGTATCACATAGACCAATGATTAAGTAAAGCATCACAATCAGCAAGAGAAGAATAGAATAGAGATAGACAAACACAGTAAAAGAAGAGAGAGAGTGAATAAGAAAGAGAAGCGTAACACCGAATTTCTTGACAATAGTGCCAAAATACTTGTTCAGTTCTCTTTACAAGTGCATGGGTCATGACTTATAGTATTTAATAAAGATTGATCCCACAAAGAATTTGGAACTTAAGATATTATTTTCAAACAATTATATCAAATACTGAGAGAATAAAGTGAAAAGGAAGAAAGAAATAGCAAGTAGGAAAGAAACTCTTGAGAACGTAGAACAAGGATTAGAAATCATGGAATTAAAGAACCTAGGGTGTAGGGTTTCACATACGTCTTCTGTAATGAATATCTTGTATGCGTATTTATTCTAAATATTATGTGTTGAAGGAGAACAAACCTAAATTATTCTTGCATTCTCTCTCAAGACCTACAAGGTGTAACCCTAATATTCATAACAACTTATTCTTATGGAATTAAATTAATGAGAATCAATTAAGTTCTATGGAATTTTATGGAATTCCTCAAGGTCATCACACTTATTCTCGTGGTCTAAATTTTCAAGTTTAATATCTTAATTATCATATATTAGACTTTTACCTCTAGGTTCCTTCATTTAATATATGAAAGCATGTTAAAATATGAGCTTAAAATCCTAACAAGAGTTGAAATCACAAGATATCAAATTAACACAAAATATCATTTATAAATAAGACACAACACAAAATCTGATATATTGCATGTATGCTACATTGTAAACCCTAGATAATAGGTTAACCTAGCATGTTTCTAATAAAATTTAAATATAAAATAATATTGTATTCAAAGTTCATCATAAATAAGATAATTAAATCAAAAAAGAAGGAAAGCTTATTACTTGGAAGCTTCAATGGTGTCTTAAACCTTTTTAGCAACTCGTCACCTCACTTCTCACCTCATGCTCTTCGGTTTCTCCCACTCCCCAACCGTAACGCAAGCTCTAAAGATGCTTTAAAATGCTCTAGGATATGTATAATATATGTTTATATAGTCTCTCCCAAGAACTTGCCAAAAACCCAATCCGTAACGGATTAATTCCGCAATCAGGTGCCTGCATGGTTGAAATTATGGTCCTTTAGTCTTTTTAATTTTTTTCAAATGTTTACTGAGTTTTGACCCAACATGACTCGAACCGTGTTGAAACTTTCATGAAACATTCAGGCCATTTTGATCATTGTTTTGCCTTCTTTTAAGTATTCTAAATAATCAAATTCAATTCTTCAAGAATCATGCTTGTTTTGCACTGAAATCACCGGATTTTGCATTTTATCCTAAACCAATCAATATTTAATTCAAACATTCATATTTATCCAAATCGTCATCTAAAAATCATTCAAGATATAAAATATGAAAATGATACAACATGACATGCCTTGACTGAATTGAAAGTTGTTTGGATGTTATTGAAGAATCTGTTGGTAACATTAGCCGATCAGGGCAAACTGCTGACTAGGGTGCATTATTATATGGTTAATGCTTTAAATTTTTTTTGTTGCTTTTTGACTTTGAACTTGATGGAAATCTTTAGTTTACATTCTTGTCTTCCGAACTTTGAAACTTTATGGTTTGATCATGACATGAAGCCTCTGTTATCTCTTGTGATTGCATATTTAGAATGTCACAAGATTCTTTGTCATCAACATTGAGTATAATGTCAGTTTCAAGTGTGAGAATGAATGCACCGCATTATTTTTTTTACTACCCCGTTGATTTCTCTGAGTTATTATTACACTAAATCTTTGAGAAAAGTTTGCTAATTTTTTGTGATTCTTGCACAAATATTGACACTGGATTATGTTAGACTCCACTTTTGCACTCCTATGATTTCTTTAAGCAAACTATATTTGGAATTTTAAACCCTTTGAGTTAGGTGAATAACTAAATTCTAGTGAGATATTGGACTTATTTCTAAGCATGTACTTGTTGAAAATGCCTATATTTTTGTCCCAGATTACTTGATGAAAGTAATATACTGGGGCTCCAATTATATTTTGTTTTAAATTTAGAGTAATTCTTTTTAATTGATTAAATATTTTTTTAATAAACATAATTGGTCAATTAAAAAAGGTATTTTTTCTCGTATATATGAAAATCTCATTCTAATTGAAGGATTTCCAAAGCTAATACCCGATTGACTTGTTTATGGAATATGATTAAGACATTTTTTTGTTTGATGTTTTTTAATGAGACTATTTCTAAAAGAATTACCATTATTTACTATTGTTAAGATTAGTTTAAATTTCCTGTCTGTCCTTTAATTTCCACTCATTGAATTGAATCAACTTTGAATTTGAATTGTGAGCTAAAAAGCATAATGAAAATTAGTTTAAACACCTAGCTTATGCATTAATGAAAATGAATTCTTAGATATCCTGAAATATGGTGAGGGAAGTTATTGTTAGACTTAGTTTTAAAAAAATTCTAAACAAGTGTAAGAGCAAGCTTGAAAAAAAAATAAAAGTACTGAGTGTAGGGATGATTTTGTTTCCTTTTGCATTTAAGAGTCAAATCAAGTTAGAGACGATTCATTTAGATTCTTGATGTGAATAATAGTTGTTATCTTATTAAGCCCTTATAATCTTATGAATTAGTTGATTGAGCTAGTGGAGAAAATTCAGATGTAAGAATTTGATGAGATGCATGTGAGGTAATCTAACTTGTGTTTTCAATTCCATTATTACTGAATGTATGAATTACTGAAAGTGTATATTAATTTGGTAATGATGAAAAGGAGAGGACAGCTCGGAATTAAGAGTTATTATTTTGATATTTTTGAATTTCAATGTCTGAAAGCAGAAGAGGCAGTGGTGTTTATAGTGTTAGTTAAGTAAGAAGAGATTTTTAACTGAGATTTCTCATTAGTGCTATGTTTAGGAGTATACATGATTTGTAGATCATGTATACTCATTTTTTGGTCTAAGTATTTGAAAGACTGATTCTTGAAGTCGTAATTGATCTTGAAATCTTATATATTTGCTTGAGGACAAGCGCAAAATTGGAATTTGTTGTGTTATAAAAAATATTATCTATTCTGAATAATATTTGAATGAGAATATGAATGATTGAGATGATTTGAACCTTATTTTCATTGATTTAGCTTCATTTATCCCAAACACTTGTGGTTGATTGTTTCGTGCAAAGTCAAATGAAATCGGTGCAAAATATGCATAGTTTTTGGAGAATTAGAGCATGAGAACTAAGATCCATTCAATTTGATGGTTTAAAAGAATTAGAAAGAGGCAAAACAATGGCCAGAATCACCTAGAACATATCATAAAAGTTTTAACACTATTCAGGGCGTGTTAGGTGGCAAAATTGCACAACATGGAGCAAAGCTATTGGAGACAGACTAACACGGTCTAGGCCATGTTGGTGACTAGGTTGCATAATTAATCCTCTCTAGGTTAGGTTTTGCACAAGTTTCATGAAGAATGCTATATAAACACTTATTATACACGTCATGGAAGATCTTATAACGTCTTTGGAGTTAGGTTTAACATTCGGGAGCGAGAGAAGCGAGGCGGCATGTTGCTTGGAGTGTTCACGACACCATTGAAGCTTTCAAACCAATAAGCTTCCTTTTTCTTCTTTCTTTCGGGTAGATTATTTTATTTATGATGAATTTTGAATATAATATTATTTTTAATTTAGATATTTTTATAAACATGCTAGTCTAAACCCATGACCTAAGGTTTAGGATGTAGCATGTGGACTATGTAAATGATATTGTGATGTTGCTTTATTTATGAAAAATATTGTTGATTAGTTTAATGTCTTGTCTTTATAATGCTTGCTTTATGTATGAGCCAACATTTTGACATGATTTTATATTTTAGGTGAAAGAATTGAGAGACAGAATTCTAATATAATCAAAATATTAAACATTGAAATCTAGACCATAAAAATGACTGATGACCTTGAGAAATTGCATGAACTACCACAAAATTTAATGGATTCTAATTGACTTAATCATATGAGAATAGACGGTCAAGAAGATTAATGTACACCTTGAAGGTCTCGAGAGAGGGTGCAAGGATAATTTAGGATTTGTTCTCCTTCAACACATAATATCTGAATTAAATGAGCATGTCACATATCCATTGTAGACATCGCATGTGAAACCTTAGACCTTAGGTATTCTTATTTCTTGAACCATTAATTATCATTCTACGTCCATAACTTTTTTTTATCCTTTTTGCTATTTCTTTCTTCCTACTCTACCATATTCCTTCGGTGTTTATTATAAAAATGTTTAAAACTAATGTCTAAAGTTCCAAATTCTCTGTGGGATTAATTTTCATTAATTACTACAATTCATTACCAGTGCACTTGCAAAGAGAACTGAACAAGTATTTTGAGCTGTTGTCAGAGAATTTGGCGTTATTAAGGACTATGTTTAGGAACTTTCTTTCTTTCTCTTTATCTTTCTATTCTTTCCTTTTAATTGTTCTCTTTTTGAATTTGCTCAGTTTGCTCTATTTCATAATTGATTCGTTAATAATGTATGTACCCACATACACAGAGTTTGCTAAACAAGTAATTGAAAACTCGTTGTTGCAGATCTTGAGATCAAGCGAACTTTCAAGAGAAAACTTTATGAATATTGACTATAGCAATTTTCTCAAGAGAAAACTTCGTGTGAGTAAGAAATCATGGCATATTAAAATAATCCTGAATAGCACGAGCATGCAAAAGATCAGGTGGAAAATAACAACCCGCCATGGAGGTTGATGTTGAGCAATCGGAACCGACCAAACCCTTAAGGTTTTTGATCGTGCATCATTAAACTTGACATTGGAGAACAAAAAGTTGAGCTCTAGCTAGGGCTTAAATTGATGGTTAAACAAGCCCAGTTCACAAGACTTCCTTATAAAAATCCAAATATGCATGTCACGAAATTCTTGCAATTGTGCAACACAATCAAGGTCCAAGGAGTCTCATAGGAGGCAATTCATCTTCAACTCTTTCTATACTCTCTATTTGATAGGGCAAGAGATTGGTTCATTTCTTTGTTATTTGAGTCCTTTGCCATGTGAAAAGAACTCTCTACTGCATTCTGGAAAGAAATTATCAAGAACAAACTGAATAACCTCCTACAATGCTATGGCGAGTCTCTTTATGAAGCTTGGGAGAATGAAGGACTCGCAGCAACAATGTCCTCACTACGACATTCCAAAGGGCAACCTCAATGAGAATTTCTATAATGACCTAAACTAGTCCACTCGAAATCAAGTCAATTTATTAATTGATGGATGATTTATTAGGCTAACCAACGAAGATGCCCTTGAGTTGCTCGACAACCTTGTATTGCATGACTTCCAATATGGAGACATCTATAGTTCTTCACAGTGAGGTGGTCCACATGAAGTCGATACTCTTAATATACTTGCCACTGAAGTACAGTTATTAGGAAAAAGAAAATCTTAAAGCATTAAACATAATACGAACATCACATTTTATCTCTTATAAGATATGCAAAGCATCACGCTACACAACCAAGTGTAGCTTTTACAAGAGACCACAAGTGAACAAATCAATGTAGTAATAACCAAATCAATACTCATCCCTCTGATAACCTTTATTTTAGAACTTATAACCCTAGATTGTGAAGCTACCCTAATTTTTGTTCCCAATCTTTCCACGAGTGTAGGAGTTGTAAATTGTAGTATATAAAATATCAATCCTATAGAGAATTCAGGACTTAAAATTATAACAAACATAGAGAGTGTAAAATAAAAAGAAAGAAATTACAAAAAAAATATTAATCTTAAGAACACAAAACAAGGAATCAAAAGTCAAGAGATGTTAGCACCTAAGATCTAGAGTTTCACATGTGACACCTACAACGGATACATGAAGTGCTTATTTAATCTGGATATTATGTATTAAATGAAAATAAAATCTAAATTATCTTTGCACATTCTCTCGAAACTTACAAGTCATAACTATAATATATTCTTAACTACCTATTCTCATGAGATTAAGTCGATTAGAATTTATTAAGTTTAGTGGTCATTCGTGGGATTCTTGAAAATCATCATGCCTATTTTCATAGTCTTAGATTTTTAAGTTTAATATCTTAATTTTTATATATTAGACTTCTATCTCTCGATTTCTTCACATAATATATGAAATCATGTTGAAGTATGGTATCACACCGAACAAGCGTTGAGGCCATAAGATATCAAATTAACACAAAATACCTTAAATAATCAAATCACAAAATCCGCTACATTGGACGCATACTTCATCCAAAATTTTAGACAACAAGTTTAGCCTGACATGTTTATAATCAAAATTAAACATAAAATAATATTATGCCCAATATTCATATGAATAGAATAATTAAAAATCTAAGGAAAGAAAGAAAGAGAAAGCTTATTGATCATAAACCCCAATAGTGTCTCGATGGCTCCAAATAATTCGCTGCCTCACTTCTCGCCTCGTGCTTTTCAACTTCTTTCGCTCGTGAACCTCGAACTCTAACTCTAAAGTCATTCTAAGATGACTTAAGACATTTTCAAGGGGTATTTATATAGAGTATAGGGGTATAGGAGGAGAACTTGCGCTAAGAGTCTGCACTAGGTAAAATTTGTTTATCTAGGGACTAGCAGGACTTGGGCTGTGTTAGGTTCCAGTTATGCCTAGTTCATGCACAATTTTGACCGTTCTTTGCTTATTTTGCTCATTTTCAAACCAAAACTTCTTTGAGACATTCTAGGTTGCTTTGATCCTTATTTTACCTCTTTTAACATTTAAAAAATCATTAAATCACATGTGATCCTATCCTTAAGGGTTAAACTTTTCAAAATAAATGCATGTTATGTCGAAACGAACAAACCGACTTCAAGTAGTTGTAACTTTTGATCTAGGATGAGTTACGAGAGCCACAACATATTAACGGAAAGCATTTTTTGAGATTGTTAACATGGCATCTTGAGAAAAGCCTGATTATGCTCATTTTCGATGTCAAAATCTACTATTTTGTATGATTTATGGCCCCAAAATTGCATATGCTTTCTTGCTTTGCACAAATTGCATCAAGTGTGATGGTTTACACAAAACTAAGCTTCATTAATTAATATGTATTTCAAATCATTTCAATTACTCACATTTCCATACAAATATCATAAAAAATAAATAGTATATAAATGACTTAACATTTTCTCTTAGTCAAACTAGTCAAAATCTCAAACCTATGTTCAGACAAACAAACCACCTAGTTTGCGCATAAGACCACCAAACCCACCTATTTACCAAAACCTTCTAGCTCTACCTCCACCAAACCTAACATCGTCTATTGAGTCTCTCTTTAAAAGCCTACTCTTATCCTAAAAGAAAATAGAAGAGTCAATGCAACAGCAATTGCAATCTCAAGGCAAGCAAATTGAGCAACTTCATACACATCAAGATGCTAGAAAATTAGATTGCTTAATAGGCCTCAAACACTTCACAACAAGGTCAAGGAAAACTCTTTAGCCAACTAGAAGTCAATCCAAGGGAGAAAGTTCAAGTGATCACTCTTAAAAGTGGTAAGCGACTTGAGTTAGTTAGAACTAATGAGAAGAAGCTAATGACGACAACCATGATGAAAAGCAAGACAACGAGACTAAAGAAGAACTTGAATTAGCGGTAGAGAAGCGATACATCCCACCACTACCTTACCGGCCTCCTTTATAACCCAAAGGCAACGATAGGCAAAATTGTAATGATCTCGATTTTTATTTTGCAAATTAAGTTAGTTTAAAGTATTTTAAACAAGATTTATAACTTTAAAAAAGATAGAGGAATATATAAAAGAATTAAAAAGTTGGTTTTAAAAGAAAATATTTTTAAGAGCTTTCATAAATAGATTTTGAAGAAGTGATAGTTGAAAAAAATAACTATTTTAAATTTGGAATCTAGAATTTTTTTTTAAAAAATAAAAATAATAAAAATAATAAAAATAATAATAAAAAATAAATATAATAATAATAATAATAATAATAATAATAATGTGGACGCAAGAACAATGCAGTAACGTTAATCTTAAGCAACCTCTTCAATGTCAGTTTGTTTATAAGTATTTGATATGGTAACTTTAACAATGTAAAGGACACTTGCTTCAAAATTTTAAAGGAAATATTACAATATGCTTCAAAATTTTAAAGGAAATATTACAATATGTTGGAGAATTTGGCATATTCACAATAAGGTTCTAAGTGAGGGAAAACCAACCAATTTTAGCGAGTTAGTATCATGTTGTATTAAATATCTCCACCTTAAGTCTCCAGTATTAGCCTTTCAAAGGAGATTAAATCTGCCATTCGGTTTGCCTAAATGGTAGAAACAAAAGATCGCTTCGTCAAAGTAAATGTGGACGCAAGAACAAATGAGCAGATGAATATGATTAGTTTTTTGTGATGTAATCCGAGTATGGAATGGAGGCTGGTTCAATGCATTCACCTATTTTATTTTTATTTTTTTTCAAAATTTTTTTGACATGGCTGTTAATATAAGTGTATTTAACATGTGTATAAATTTTCATCATTTTTGGAGATTTTTAGATACTTTTTTCGGACTTTTTAAAATCAGTGGCGTTTTTAGTAATTTTAAAAATGTCATTGATTTTAAAAAATCCGAAAAACATATCTAAAAATCTCCAAAAATGATAAAAATTTATACACATGTTAAATACACTTATATTAACATTTTCATAAAAAAAAGTTTCAAAAAAATTTTAAAAAAATGGGTGAAGTACACCCGGGTGCATTGAACAAGCCTCCGTCTGGAATGTGATCATTTATTGCTACAAGAAGGTGAAGGATGAATGGTTTGGAAAAGACAATATGAATGGAAGCCAGGACTACTTTTCTAGGAATGAAATGGACTTCTGAAATAGGGTTTAGAGGGTAGAATTTGAATCAGATTCCATGATCTTGGTTAATTGGCTTGTGGGAGAAGATGAGGAACTTGAGAGGTGTTTTTTAACATATTACTTTTTCACGTGTTCAAAACTGGAAATTTATATGCCCATATGTTAGCAAAATGAACATTAGGGCAAGATGGGAATGAAGGAATTTTGGGTTAATGTTGATGTTTTAAGAACCGAACCATTAATTGAACTGTTTTTATATTTGATTCAGGTTCAACCAGTTTGACCGTTGGCTCAAACTGTTTTAAACCGTAATATAAAATAATTATAAAATACTGATTTTATACTTTATTACGAATTTATTTCACAATCCCTTTTTGTTTAGTTTTTTGGGCGGAGCTCTCTTCCCGCCGGGCAGTAATTGAACATGGACATCCGATGGGGGCTTGGAGTTTCATCAGTGTAATACTGGAAATCCAAAAATAATAATAATAATATAACTGATGGGTAGACTTACGGTTATCCTAACCCGAGTTGCGGAGAAATGCAGCACTCAAGGGGATGCCAAAGCGTTCAAGTGATCAGAGATTTTTTAAAATTACGCATATTCAGATATTAATTGCTTTATTAGCGAATCCAAATCATCCTCAACTAATGTGATGTTTTCTTTTCCCTAATCCAGCTGGTCGTTATATATACGGCCTAGAAAATGATAAATAAAGATATTACCTTTAATTTTTGGGTAATTTGCAAATATGCCGGCTTGGTTTGATCAAAATTGCAAATATACTCATATAGTTTTAAAAATTTCACATAACCTCTACATAGTTTAACCATAATTGTAAATAACTCCACGACGCTATAACATCGTTACTGCATTGTCATTGCATAGGGCTATTTGCAATTATAGTTAAACTATGTGGGGGTTATTTGCAAAAATTAAATTTATCACTTAATTTATGAAATTACAAATATGTGCCTATATTTTTGCAAATACACCCACGCCATAACAGTGTTATAATGACATGGGGGTTATTTGCAATTATGGTTAAATTAAGTGGGAGTTATTTATAATTTCTGAAATTATGTAAATATATTTGCAATTTTGATCAAACTAAGTAAGCATATTTGCAAATTACCCTTAAATTTTTTTTATTCGTATATTAACTTTAATTAGCTAGATACTGTGATAATTCTACGCGTGGTTGCACCTAATTTCTTAGCATTTATTACACTTTCTGGGATTTCACTTTCCAGCATGAGTTTGGTGGACCAGTGAGTCTCACACGTGGAATGTTACCGTATTTGGCGAAATATTCATCACACGGTGGGATTTGGTGCACCAAAACACTCCCAAGCGCGAAAATTTGCTTCGATGCATGTTTCAACACCCCAAGATTTCAAAACTTTCTGTCACCAAAGTTAGAAGACTTTTAAATTACCAATGAAAATGCAATTAATTGTTGGTTTGATGTTTAAAGTAAGTTCAAATATATGATCTGTTTTCATGCGTCCCAATCGGATCGAAGTTTCAATCAATCACATCCCAAAAAAAATTAAGGTGGACCCAAATGACCAGCAAACATTCAGTTTCGCCCATCAGTTAGTTGGGCTGTAATATATCAGATCAAACTCATGCATGCAACAGTCAGATGCACGGTGTGAAAAGTGGGGTGATGATGGATGTGGAGCACGGACCCCGATTGCATGCTCCCGGGAGCACGCAGCATGCAGCGCTGCGTGCTCCCAGGCGCATACACCTTTTTTTTTTTGAAATTTTTTTTACAATATTGTTAATATGTGTATAAATTTTTACCATTTTTGGAGTATTTTAGATATTTATTTTTAATTTTTGAAAATCAGTGGCACTGATTTTCAAAAATCAAAAATAAATATATAAAATACTCCAAAAATGGTAAAAATTTATAAAGATGTTAAATACACTTATATTAATTATTTTATAAAAAAAATTCAAAAAAAATAAAAAATAGGTGTATGCACCCGGGAGCATACGATCGGGATCCATGGAGCACACGGCCACCGTCTTATATGTCTATATTATATATTCCATTTGCTAGTCCAAAGTTGTGGTTGGACTTAAAAGTATTCCCCAAATCATGCATAGTTCAAAAAATCAAAATAAAATATTAAATAAGTTAATTTTCATTTTATTCATTTTTAAAAATTTAAAGTAAAATACTAAATAAATCCCAAAAAATTACCAAATTTCACATGGAAGAAGGTATATTTGAGGCAAAAAAAGCGGTTTGCCTGTCAAACACAAGTACTACCATTCGTGTCCGCTTGCAAATGATCAAAATCAGTTAAATAAAAAATTAATATATTACTAAAATAAATAATTTTAAATACAATTGGTGGAATAAATTAGGATGAAAATGAGGTTGGACTACAATATTGAACAAACTATTTTCTTACCCTATTACTCTTATACTATATGGAAAATTCTAATTATGGATGTGTTTGTTTTATGATAAAACTTTTCAACCAAAACTTTTTAATCTAAAAAATTTTACTTTCCAAAACCATCTTATTTTTTATTATTTCTTCACATCTTCTTATACAAACTATTCTACTTTTTAATTATTGTTGGAAACAATTGACCAAAGCATAAGTTTTGATAATTAACAAATACAAATTTGAGTATGATATGATTACTAATAAATGAATGTTTTTAAGGAATGAAAAATCAGCCCAAGTAGATCCCTAAGTCGACTCCAACTTCGACTTAGGTGAAGTCGATCTCGAAGTCGACTCCACAAGCGACTTCAACAGGTACTTTATGGACAACGTTGATTTTGGGAGACAAAACAACCGAAGTCGCAGATGAAGTCGACTCCAGTATCGACTTGAAGCAGCATTTTCTCTCCAGCGTTGATTTTGGGGACAAAACATCCGAAGTCACAGTTGAAGTCGACTCCACTTGCGACTTGAGGTCAAGTCGTAAATGAAGTCGACCCCATAATCGACTTGAAGTGATGGCTTCCTCTCAAAGCTTAAATTGTGCAGCAAAACTTCTAAAGTCACAGGCAAAGTCATCAACTTCAACATTATAAGGCAGCTCAAGTACAAGTTCATTTCAAGATGAAGACAACTCAAGTTTTTCAAACCTGAGTATATGAAGACTAATACAAGCTTAAAGCAAGCAAGGTACATGAATTCATTCCAAATCAAAGATGATTCGTCCATACAAGATTCAAGTTCTCCAAATTCACAAGACTTGAAGCCAATCAAGTACAAATAAAAGCTTCTAGTATTGAAGGACAAGAAAAGGAAAGAAGTCAAGCAAGCAAGAGATAAATCAAACTGACTTGGCACAAGGAAATAGCCAAGTTGCACATCAAGTCGACTCCAAGATCGACTTGAGGTCAAGTCGCACCCCAAGTCGACTCCAAGATCGACTTGAGGCCAAGTCTCAAACCAAGTCGACCCTGAAGACAGACTTGGAAGCTGAAGAACAGCCAAAGTCGCACACGAAGTCGACTCCAGTATGCGACTTGGGTGAAGTCGCAGACGAAGTCGACTCCACCTGCGACTTAGGGATATAACGTTCGAATTTTTGAACGTTAGACATTTATTACGCTCCAACCAACTCTATAACGTTCAAAATCTTCCCTCCTCTATATATAGACACTCAAACAAACGTGGATACACACAAGAAAGAGCCTAAAGAGAGGAAAGAAGTGCTACTAAGAGCTTTTATCTACTTTTCTCTACAATTGAGTGATCTATTCTTTTTCAAAGGAAGAACAAGCTTCAAAGTTGCGGTTTGCTTCAACGAAATACGATTTGTTGCTTCTACAGATTCTTTCACGAGCTAAAGCTTGCTACACAAATCAGTAAAGTGTAGATTTCTTCTATTTTCATATTGTTGTTTGTTTTTGGTGCTTGGTTTGAGTTTGGTGGTTCAAACCAAGACATAGCAAGTAGAGTTGTGATTGGAGTGTAACTCATCACCTACTTGTGTTGATTGTAATATGCCCCCTAGAGCTAGAATCTAGAAGAGAGCGGAGGCTCTGGTTGTATATGCCCTCTAGAGCTAGAATCTAGAAGAGAGCGGAGACTCTAGTTGTATTCGCGGAATACATAGTGGAACTCAAGTCACAAGGGTGTGTGAGCTTGGAAGAGTGGAGTAGGGAAAGGTTGCCCGAACCACTATAAATCTTGTCTATTGCTTTTCATTTTCGCTTTCACTATCTTATTGCTCTCTATCTGTTACATTAAAGGGGAGTAAAACTTTAAAGGGGTTAAGTCTTAAATTTACCAAAGAATTTTTAAGAACCCAATTCACCCCTCCCATCTTGGGTTTTGCCATTAACTCGGGACCAACAAGTGGTATCAGAGCAGGTCTTTGAGTTTTACCAAAGAGATCTTTTGATATGGCATCCCAATCCACTTTCGTTCCCGCATTTGCTGAAGGCCAATCCTTTACTAGGCCACCATTGTTTGATGGGAACAATTTTGGATATTGGAAGCTACGTATGAAACAACTCATCATGGCTACAGATATGGACTCCTAGATTGCAATCCAAGACGATGTGACATTTCCTATTGATGAAAGAGCTTCCAAATGGACCGATGAGGAAGTAAAGACTGTAAAGAGCAACGCCAAGGCTATGAATTCATTATTTTGTGCTCTTACGGCTTCCGAATATGATAGAGTATCCTCTTGTTTAACTGCCAAAGAGATATGGGATACACTAACATCTATCTATGAAGGAACGTCTCAAGTCCAAGGGACAAGGAAAAATATTTTAATTGGAGAATTGAAAACTTTAGGATGTTAGAAACTGAAAATATTTCTGAAATGTTTGCTAGATTTTCCAAAATTACTAACGCCTTGAAAGGACTAGGAAAAGCAATTTCTGAATCTGAGTAGGTCATGAAGATTCTGAGGGCACTACCCGAATCATGGACTCTAAAAATCACGGCAATAGAAGAAACCAAGGATCTAAACACGTTGAAATTGGAAGATCTTATTAGCTCCCTGATGTCACATGAGCTGATCAAGAAAAGAAACGAAGATCACCACAAAGGCAAAAGAGTCATTGCCTTGAGAGCCGCACAAGACTTGGACGACACCACCTCATCTTCTCAAAATGACTATGAAATTGCCTTACTTACAAAACGATTCAGAAAGTTTGTAAGGAAAGGTAGAAATTTCAGAAACTTTAAAGAAAGAAATTCCAAAGAGAAAAAGAAAGAAACAACATGTTACCGATGTGGCGGTTCGGGGCACATGCAAGTCCAATGCCCAACGCCCGAAGAAAATAAAGCAAAGGAGAAAAGAAAAGATCGAGGCGACAACAGAAAATTTCAAAGAAACAAAGGAAGATGCATGTATGTGAATGAAGAATAATCTACAACAAGTAGCTCTTCAAGTGAAGAATGTGAAGTAGATTGCGCAAGAATTTGTTGCGTAGCAAATTCCGACATATGCTTTGCAGCCACGGAAATCTTGGAGGATCAAACTACTTCAACGAACTGCACAAGTAGTCAAGAGGTAACCTCTAAAAAAAATCTTTTTCAATTTTTTCTACAAATGAATGTCTCAAATGTGCTGAATTAGAAGAACTTCAACAAGCCTATGATTCATTATATGAAGAAATAAAGAAATTAGTAAACAAGTTTACAATAAAGAAAAGACAATGTGATGCAGTAATAATTGTGAATGGTAAACTTGCTGAAAAATTAGATAAATTGAAAAATGAAAAGAATACCTTGGAAGTTGAGTTAGAGAAACTCAAAAATGAAAATGAATCATTAAATGAATCACTTGCCAAGTTTTCTAATCCAGGAGAAAATGTGAAAATGTTCTTGAAAATGACAACCCAAACTTGCAAGAAAGGACTTGGGTATAATACATTTGAACAAAAGAAATCTAATGCTCCAAGAAACAACGCCAAACCTAATCCTAAGATAAATCAAGTAGTTTGGACCAAAAGACCAATCGAGGAACAAATTACCAAGTGGCTCCCTATTTCTAGACTTCCGGGAGCTTGTAATTTTTACAACAAGTTAGGACACAAGGTCTATCAATGTAAATTAAGAAAACTGCAAAACCTTGGTGCTAAATTGGTTTGGATGCCGAAAAGCATTGGATTTATGGCTTCAAAGGTAGACCAGCATAAACTCCAAAGGATAACTAACCCAAACGGACCCATAAAATGGGTACCAAAAGGATGAGCTCCACTCAAATTAATTTTTGCAGGTTTGTCTTAAAGCTAAGGCCAATAACGTATGGTTTGTGGATAGCGGTTGCTCAAGACATATGACAGCAGAAAAATGACTATTTCACAAGATCAACCCATGCAATGAAGGAACAGTAACTTTCGGAAATAATGAAAAAGGTAAAATAAAAGGTAAAGAAAATGTCTATGGTACTTCAAATGCATGTATTGAAAATGTTCTATTTGTTGAAGAACTCAAACACAACCTAATGAGTATTAGTCAATTATGTGATAAAGGATATAAAGTTGTATTTGAATCCTCTATATGTAATGTTATTGATGATGACGAGCACATAATATTTAGTGGCAAAAGACATGGAAATGTATATTTGGTTTGCCTTGATGACCTAGAAGGAAAATGTCTAATAGCCATAGAAAATGATTCATGGAAATGGCATACAAGGCTTGGACATATAAATATGTCAAATATTAAAACATTATGGAAAAAGAATTTGGTACAAGGCTTACCGACGCTCAAATATGACAAAGATAAGATTTGTAAAGCCTGTCAACTATCTAAACAACCAAAAATGCCATTTTCGACCAAACAGGAAATTTCAACAACTAGACCACTTGAATTGCTACAAATGGATCTTTATGGGCCATCAGACATTTTAACTCTTGGAGGAAAAAAGTATGTGTATGTAATTGTGGATGATTTTTCTAGATTTACTTGGATTATACTCTTAGCTAGCAAAGATGAAGCATTTTCGATGTTTGTCTCGTTCTCAAATTTGGTGCAAAATGAAAAACAAAGTTCAATCATTTCCATTAGAAGTGACCATGGTGGTGAATTTGAAAATAGTCGATTCATAGAATTTTGCAAAGAAAAAGAAATTCACCATACATTTTCTGCACCAAGAACTCCTCAACAAAATGGAGTTGTTGAAAGAAAACCGGACAATACAAGAAATGGCTAGGACCATGCTAAATGAGAGTAAATTGTCCAAGAGATTTTGGGGTGAAGCTGTAAGTACAGCTTGTCATGTATTAAACCGAGTTACCATTAGACCAATATTGAAAAAGACCTCATATGAACTTTGAAAAGGCAGGAAACCAAACATATCATATTTTCATACTTTTGGATGTATTTGTTATGTATTAAATAATGGAAAAACAAATTTGGGAAAACTAGATGCCAAAAGCGATGAAGCTATTTTCTTGGGTTACTCATCAAATAGCAAAGCATATAGAATTTTTAACAAAAGAAATCAAACAATAGAAGAATCAATACATGTTGTTTTTGATGAATTTAACCAAACTCCGAAAAAGGAGGATGAACTAAGTGACGCAAATGATACAAGAGCAAAACAACAAGAACAACAAAAGGAAACCAAGCTCAAGCCGGAAAACTCCATGGAGGAAGAGGTAAGTGAAGATAATGATTCCTACAAACCTCCAATTGATTTAAAATTCAAAAATGTCCATCCAATTGAGCAAGTCATTGGAAATATTTATGAAGGAGTAAAAACTAGGAGATCAAAACAAAATATTTGTGGACAATATGCATTTGTGTCAAAAATTGAACCAACCACCATTGAACAAGCTCTTAATGATGAAAACTGAGTTATTGCAATGCAAGAAGAGCTAAATCAATTTGAAAGAAACAATGTATGACATTTAGTTCCTAGACCAAATGATCATACCATTATTGGTACCAAATGGGTATTTAGGAACAAATTGGACAAAAGCGGACTTGTAATTAGAAACAAAGCTAGACTAGTAGCTAAAGGGTATTCCCAGGAAGAGAGGATTGATTTTGAAGAATCATATGCACCTGTGGCTAGATTAGAAGTCATACGCATCTTACTAGCGTTTGCTTCTCACATGAGTTTCAAATTGTTTCAAATGGATGTGAAAAGCGCATTTTTGAATGGATACTTGAATGAAGAAGTATATGTTGAACAATTCCCTGGATTTGAAGAAAAGGATCAATCAAAATATGTTTATAAGCTGACCAAAGCATTATATGGACTAAAACAAGCCCCAAGAGCTTGGTATGAAAGGTTAAATAGATTTTTGATTGATAATGAATTTCAAAGAGGAAAATTGATACTACATTATTCATCAAATATAAAAGTAAAAATATTTTAATTGTGCAAATCTGTGTAGATGATATAATATTTGGTGCTACTGATGAAACTCTGTGCCAAGAATTTTCTAAGATCATGCAGAGCGAATTTGAAATGAGCATGATGGGAAAACTAAATTTCTTCCTTGGACTGCAAATCAAGCAACAAAGCGAAGGAATATTCTTAAATCAGTCCAAGTATGTCAAAGAAATGCTAAAGAAATTTGGAATGCAAACTACTAAAGGAGCAAATACTCTAATGAGTTCAACAATCAAGATCGACACGGACGAAAACGGTAAATGTTTCGATCAAAAGCTTTATAGAAGTATGATAGGATCATTGTTGTATTTAATTGCTTCTAGACCAGACATTCTTTTCAGTGTTTGTATGTGTTCTAGATTCCAAGCATGCCCTAAAGAATCACATTTATTGGCTGTAAAAAGAATTTTTAAATATTTGATAAATACCACTAATCTTGGATTATGGTATCCAAAGGGGTCAACATTTGACTTAATCGGCTAATCGGATGCGGATGTTGCCGGCTACAAAGTAGATAGAAAAAGTACTAGTGGAACCTGTCAATTTCTTGGAAATATGTTGGTTTCATGGTATTTAAGGAAACGAACTAGTGTTGCTCCATCTACAGCAGAAGCCGAATATATAGCCGCCGGAAGCTGTTGTGCCCAACTACTTTGGATGAAACAACAATTGAAAGACTATGGCATTGATTATTCCTATCAGATGTGATAACACAAGTGCCATATGTTTGACAAAAAATCCTGTATTGCATTCAAGAACCAAGCATATAGATGTAAGACATCATTTTATTCGAGAACATGTTGAAAATCATGATGTTTATTTAGAATATGTGAAAACTGAGGATCAAATTGCTGATATATTTACCAAGCCCTTAGCAAAGGAATCCTTTTACAAAATTAGAAATGAAATGGGGATGATTGAATTAAATTAGGGAAAATTATACAGGAAAATCAAATCTGAAAAAGGTCAAAATCGATGAGTCGAGTCGACTCCGGGGAAGCCAAGTCGACTCCAGTGAAATCGACTTGTCAAAGTCGACTTCGCCTAGGGCAAAGTCGACTCCGCGCGCGACCGTCCGTCTTCTCCTTCTACTTCTTCTCCTCCTCCTTCTTCCTCTCATTTTCCCGCGCACAGCTCTCTCTCTGTTCTCTATCTCTCTCTGTTCTCCGTACTCTCCCTCTCTCCTTCATTTTTTCCTCCACGTCCAGGTCCGTCTCCTTCATTTTCCTTCCGCGTTCTCTCTATTTTCCTTCTCCGTTCTTTTTCTCTCCTCTGTTCGTCTCATCTCTCTCCATTCTCTACATTTCTCCATCTCTGTCTCTCTCTGTCTCTCTCTTTGTCTCTCTCTCACTCTAGCTCACTCTCCCTCTCTTTCTCTCTATAACCCAACTCAAGGGCTCCTAAATCCAGACTTCCCAAACTAGCGATATCTAAACCTTCTTTGAGGCCTGTACCTAGACTTTCGGAATCAGCCACAGAGGAAGAAATTCCCAGGAGGCAAAGAACTCCTGCAAAAAGGGCCAGAGAAGAACCTTCAACTTCAACAAGTCGAAGGGTCAGATTTCAGACTGCAACCCCATCCTTAGCTCGAGCTCAGAGGTCAGAAAGTCAACCTCAAAGCTCAGATACTGGAGAAAGAAGAACTCCAGCCACAAAAGGGCAAGTTCTGAAAATGCCCACAACCTACTTCAAAATCGAGCTTTAGCATAGTAGATTCTATAAGCACTTTTATGAACGGAAGGTATTCATTCCTAAAATTATAGACTTTAAGTTCTTGAGCGATTATGAATTTGGAATTGAAGAATTGTTAGATTTCCAAGGCTGGACAAGTTTGTTGAAAGCAGATGACAGAGTATATCCCAACCTGACTAGGATATTCTACTACTTATGGGATGATAACTCCTTCAACACATATGTAAAAGGAGTAGAAATGTTCTTAGGAACTATGAGAACAGCAAGTCTAGGAAATGCACTGATGAAAATAGGAAGAATCCTACATGTACCATACGAAGAAGGGCAGCTTCCTGAGGATCTAACCCTGGATCAGATGCATAATCAGCTAACAAAGAGCAACAAATATCACCCGGGCATTAAGTTTTTACATTATATGGATTTATCTCCCAGACTTAGGGTGCTCAGGTTACTTATTGCACATTGCATATACCCTAAAGGTGGAGGCAGAAATCAGCTAAATCCACAAGAAGCTGGGATTTTATGGAAAGTAGCAAATAAAGTCAAGGTAAGCTTACCAAGATTATTTTTAGAAGCCTTGGCATCTCGAAAGGATAATCCACGAGGAGTTTTACCTTACGGGACATGGATCACGAGGATCCTAGAACACTATGGAGTGGACATTGACGACGAACCTTTCGAAGTCCCAAAATCCACAAATGTCATCAATAAGGCATTGCTCCAAAGGATGAAAATCAATTTGGAGCAGTTCAGAGCAGAACAGATTCGGGAAAGGATGGGAGAGCCGGCTCAAGAAGAGGCAGGACATGCACAAGCTGAGGGGGAGTAGCCCCCGCCATCTCCAGAAGCCCAACCAGCTCCGCCACATGCTGAGGGGCAAGCCTCACCAGTATCTCACGGCTCTTGCTCACCGCATGGCTCGCAAATTCCCGATCTTGCACCACATCCTCCGTCATGGGAAACTTCAGTGCATGCCATTCTAGTCCATCTCGAGCAGCTCGAAGATCGCCTTACTAGCCATATAGTCGGGGTTCAAAATGACATCCACGACATGCATTCATGTTAGGATCATATCGATCGCGAGCTTCGTACCATCCGCTACCATTTGGCATCCGGGCATCATCGCAACCGGTCTATACCCGAACTCGATCCGTTTGATTCCGGATCAGTTCATCAAGATCCTACCCCTGCACCCGTTTCATCCTTCTACTCATCTGCCCATGTCCGACCTGTCAAACCTACTCAACATTCATATCCCATTTCCAAATTTCAATTTACCAAATCTTTGGTAATTGAATTTCATTTTGAATGATTGACAAAAAGGGGGAGATAGGATAGCTTTGGCTGAGTTTTAGGACATAGATTTTAATGTTTTGTTGGGTTGGGTAGCTTGTATATAGGTTTCTTTTTACTTTGCATTGTAATGAATTATGATAAAGTGAAAATTTTGACTTATGCTCTGATATCTGTTTACACTGTTTCATGCTCTGTTTTTGGAAGTTATTTCATGCCCTGTTTTATGTTTGAACAAAGTATAAAGAATATGATTTTTTTTGAAAGGTACAAACTCAAATTAGTTTTGTCAATCATCAAAAAGGGGGAGATTGTTGGAAACAATTGACCAAAGCATAAGTTTTGATAATTAACAAATACAAATTTGAGTATGATATGATTACTAATAAATGAATGTTTTTAAGGAATGAAAAATCAGCCCAAGTCGATCCCTAAGTCGACTCCAATTTCGACTTAGGCGAAGTCGATCTCGAAGTCGACTCCACAAGCGACTTCAACAGGTACTTTATGGACAACGTTGATTTTGGGAGACAAAACAACAGAAGTCGCAGATGAAGTCGACTCCAGTATCGACTTGAAGCAGCATTTTCTCTCCAGCGTTGATTTTGGGGACAAAACATCCGAAGTCACAGTTGAAGTCGACTCCACTTGCGACTTGAGGTCAAGTCGTAAATGAAGTCGACCCCATAATCGACTTGAAGTGATGGCTTCCTCTCAAAGCTTAAATTGTGCCGCAAAACTTCTAAAGTCACAGGCAAAGTCATCAACTTCAACATTATAAGGCAGCTCAAGTACAAGTTCATTTCAAGATGAAGACAACTCAAGTTTTTCAAACCTGAGTATATGAAGACTAATACAAGCTTAAAGCAAGCAAGGTACATAAATTCATTCCAAATCAAAGATGATTCGTCCATACAAGATTCAAGTTCTCCAAATTCACAAGACTTGAAGCCAATCCAGTACAAATAAAAGCTTCTAGTATTGAAGGACAAGAAAAGGAAAGAAGTCAAGCAAGCAAGAGATAAATCAAACTGACTTGGCACAAGAAAATAACCAAGTTGCACATCAAGTCGACTCCAAGATCGACTTGAGGTCAAGTCGCACCCCAAGTCGACTCCAAGATCGACTTGAGGCCAAGTCTCAAACCATGTCGACCCTGAAGACAGACTTGGAAGCTGAAGAACAGCCAAAGTCGCACACGAAGTCGACTCCAGCATGCGACTTGGGCGAAGTCGCAGACGAAGTCGACTCCACCTGCGACTTGGGGATATAACGTTCGAATTTTTGAACGTTGGACATTTATTACGCGCCAACCAACTCTATAACGTTCAAAATCTTCCCTCCTCTATATATAGACACTCAAGCAAACGTGGATACACACAAGAAAGAGCCTAAAGAGAGGAAAGAAGTGCTACTAAGAGCTTTTATCTACTTTTCTCTACAATTGAGTGATCTATTCTTTTTCAAAGGAAGAACAAGCTTCAAAGTTGCGGTTTGCTTCAACGAAATATGATTTGTTGCTTCTACAGATTCTTCCACGAGCTAAAGCTTGCTACACAAATCAGTAAAGTGTAGATTTCTTCTATTTTCATATTGTTGTTTGTTTTTGGTGCTTGGTTTGAGTTTGGTGGTTCAAACCAAGACATAGCAAGTAGAGTTGTGATTGGAGTGTAACTCATCACCTACTTGTGTTGATTGTAATATGCCCCCTAGAGCTAGAATCTAGAAGAGAGTGGAGGCTCCGGTTGTATATGCCCCCTAGAGCTAGAATCTAGAAGAGAGCGGAGACTCTAGTTGTATTCGCGGAACACATAGTGGAACCCAAGTCACAAGGGTGTGTGAGCTTGGAAGAGTGGAGTAGGGAAAGGTTGCCCGAACCACTATAAATCTTGTCTATTGCTTTTCATTTTCGCTTTCACTGTCTTATTGCTCTCTATCTGTTACATTCAAGGAGAGTAAAACTTTAAAGGGGTTAAGTCTTAAATTTACCAAAGAATTTTTAATAACCCAATTCAGCCCTCCTTTCTTGGGTTTTGCCATTAACTCGGGACCAACAATTATTTCTACATAACTAACCTATTTATTTTAGCTTTATTCTTTTTACTCATTATTATTATTCCTATCATATTATAACATTTTTCTTATTTCAAAATTTTTTACACTCAAAATTTTTCTTCAAAAGTTGTCACTTCCAAAACACATAAAAAAATTTCTAGATGAACAACCAGGAATTTTGTTTTCGAAAATAATTTAGCAGCCTAGATAATTTTTACTGTTTTCTAGATATTCATTTTGCGAAAGTGGATAATTTCCTTTAGACAACGAATTTGCAATATTTTTGTTTATTCTAATGAAAAGTTTTTATGACAATATATAAATTTTTTATAAGGAAAATATATACTTTTAACAGTGAAATATATTCTTTGCGGTAGGATAACATTCTTGTAGTGGCATGGCAGGATTAACATGGTGCTTGCCGGAGTGGCCATTTGTTACCCATGAAAGTTTCGAAAAAATTTTGAATTCCAATTAACTAAAATTTGAAATTTCTCATTCGTTTTTTTACAATCTTTTTGAAAATTTAAATTATAAATAATTAATTTTAAAGATTAATAATGGATAAAAATTATTCGAAAATTTTCAACCAATTTCAACTTCTTTTGCACGACTTTTCATATGATTTAATATATTAAATATTTAGCATTTCTAATGATTTCATTATTACTTATATTTTCAATTCGTCTGAAATTCTTTAATATAACTACCGTAATGGATTTGGCGCACGTTCATTTGCAAAGGCATAATTTTTTTAAAGTTGTTATAAAACCATTAATCTACATGTATTTAATATATAAACTAAGTTTTATCATTTTGCAAACGTGCATATATATTTATTTTGGATTTTTAAATATTGGGTATTTTAATCATGTTGAACATCTTAAAATGAAAAAATACAGCTGGGTTTAAAATTCAAAATAAGTAAAACTTGGGGTATGGATTAAATGTATCTAGATTAACAATATTCTAAAAAAAACTTTAAAAAATATATTTTTGGAATGGTATGGAATAGCCTTATTTAGATGGATATGAAATGATCAAACCTATGTGGATTTTGCTTCTTCCTTTTATTCTTTTTCATTACTCCCTCTTTTCTTCAAACTCTTCTTGCTCTTTTTTTATCCCTTAATACCAAACCAAATGCACCCTTAAAATACAAAATTTAGCACGTAAATATAAATGTTCTTCTATAATTTTTTGCTAAAACTTATTTTCAAATAAAAATAAGGAATGTAAGATGAATTTACATATCTAATGGTTTCGATCCCATGCTTCTAGGAGCATTAAGCTTCTATGCTCCCATTGACGGGAGTTATTTTTTTTATTTTTTAGCCCCAATATTAAATAGTTGTGATTTACATGTTGGAATTTTTAATTATTTCTTAATTTATAAAAATTGGTTGCGTGCCTTTATTCTAAAAATTAAAAAATTAAATTTATTTATCCTAAATTATTTAATTCATATATCAAATTTTATGATTAAAAAACAGGCGTACTTAAGTCATTTTAAATCTCGAAAAGTTGTTGATTTTAAAATTCAACAAAAAATATAATACAAATCTCTAAACCGGTAAAATTTGGTAATTGAATTAAATGCATTTGGGATAACATATTTCATAAAAATAAAAAAATAAAGATTTCGTAAATTAGTGTGCTCCGGTGATGCTGCCCTTACAAGATCATTGTCTTACTTTAAATTTTAGAATATAGATTTCAATATATTTGAAAACGTTTTGGATATATGTAGGGGCCTATAACATGCGATGTACAACATCACCTATATAGGGGCCTATAACATGCGATGGACAACATCACCTGTGACTAGCGCAGGTGGCTAGAGGCAACCGGCTCTTAGGCACTTCCTAAATTCGAAAGCAGGTTTGGGAGCTTTGTCTTTGTCTTCTTTTAATATTTATAAGAACTTATGGTCTTCTCCGTTGATATTTAGGAACTTGTGTGGTCTCACTCTTGAAAATTGGAAGAATTATATAGAGCTTGATTAAAAAATGAATTAAGATATAATATAAAATGTAAACCAACCAATTAGAAAAAAAAATGCGATGTATGGTAGTCAGAAAAAAATATATTTTTGATGAAAATGTATGGCAGTCAAATTGATTTGAAGAAGTATTCGAGTAACGCTTTCGTGTAACTAGGTAATTGAGAAGCTACGTTATTTTATATTAAAATGTTCTCTGGTAGTAAGCAGTTCCCGATGTTTTACGGTAGTACTTCGTAGTTTTTTTTTCTTTCTTTCTTTTTAGCTTTCTGACTTTTATTATTATTATAATTTTACCAAGACTTAATGCTAGAATACTTCCAAATCACAAGGTCATGGGTCGGAGTCAATAAAGTCGGTTAATTGCTTTCCCCATGACAAGACTGAATTTGTTGTGATTCGTTTGGATGGAGTCTTCTTTCTAATAACAAGATGGTTTAAAGCATCAAATCCAGGAAAAAGGGCCATATGTTTCCAGTCCACAGATGTTTCATATTTGAACGCCTCTTAAACCGGCTGTTTGCAAAATTGAACCTATACCTTTATACAACATTTTTGAATTAAAATGAGTGTTTTGGGTGTTTGCTATATGTTGTTAGACATACCACATTCAAAAAGAAAAAAAAGGGAAAGATAATTGCCAATTGGGGTCTAACATGCAAGCGTAGAAAAGTCACACTAGAACATGATTTGTAACTGCTTGTACCCAAAAATGCAAACATATAAATGTCGCACTAAAATTTGTAAATGCTTGTACCTAAAATTAAAACCTCTTGCTCTGATAAACCCAATCGTTAACTCCTTGAGAATTATTCTACACTATGAGTAAAAACTATCTGAATTGCTAAAATAAACTTGAATCGTAGTGACATAACAACGAAAAACTAAAAACAAAATTACAATTGTGCACAAAACATATTTATAGACAGGCATAAATTCAAATAAATACAGTGTTCCTTCAAATGCATCACACCACTAACATCTTCAACCCCCTAATTTTTGAAAATTTAAAAAAATTTCTAAAATTTTAAAATATATTTCATACTTATAGGGTTGCCACCACCCCAAACAAAGGTCCTAGAGTGTTCTTTGGAAACTTAGAGTGTATATTATGAGTGATCCTGTTAAGCCGGGTTAAGCAAATGCTCCTTCTAGCCCATATCAAAAAACTCATTTATAATAATTTTTTTATTTTTTCTTTATACACTTGTTTATCTAAGTGTATTTAATATATAAATCAAGTTTTGCCATTTTTGAGATATGTTTATATATTTTTTTGAGATTTTTAAACATCTATATGCATATATGTATTTAAAATACCCTTATCTTTAAAAAATAAAAAAAATTGTTGTAAATGAATTTTTGAAGTAGGCTAAGTAGAGCATTTGCAAAAACTACAAACACATGCTATTTGGCAATTTTAAGGAATTACAGGGCTGAAATTACAAATAGCTGCTTTATGTCTCTATATTTTTGGAGTAATCAATTCATTTTCTATATCTTGATTATTAACGGGAGATTCATTTCATTTATTATCACTAACTGACTTATTTAGTCAGGAGATAAGTTTATTCAAATCAATGATGTGCAGCAGCTACATTTGCTTAAAAATATATATTCATGTGTAAGTTGTGAAAAAAGCTTATATTCATTTATATATGCGTTAAAATGTAAGGGCATAATTATTTGTGTCCGACTAAAATACCAAGCAATTGTGCTTGATCAGAAATCATATTTTTTATTTCTAAAATTTTTTTATACATCTTCCAGCACCACTTATATCTTATTTCTTGTAAAATTTTGTAATTTAAAAAATTATTCAATATGTTTTTTTATTTTTGAAAATAATGAAATGTGCATGGATTTATGCCCGGCTCATGAATCCATGCCTATTTTGTTTATTTTCAAAAATTAAAATAAAATACCAAATAAATTTTAAAAATTTTACAATTTCACCAAGAGATGGAGTCGTATACATATAAGTTTTTAAAAACCATAAAAAAATATGTTGTTTGCATGAATATAGTTGTTGTGTTTTCATCCAAACCCAAATGATCACCCCCCAAGATGTAATGATAATTTATAAAATTAGTTGTTTATATAGCAATGATATTTTTAGTCAATTAGATGTTGAAAATCGACTTTAAAAAGGGATATTTAGCATCTTGATTTTATATATTTACAGCTGAGGTCACGCACAACATTATTAGATATAAACGATGAAATTCCCACGAAAATATAAGTGACGCTAAATGCAATCAACGGAGTAGTTTTTCTATTAATTATAACGTAGGTTAAATTAGGAGTGAAAATCAAGATGGGTCAGGATAGGTTAGGGTATGTCCAACCTTGACCTTACATTTTAGAAGTCCTGTTTGACTCTACTTTTTATACTGAGTCGGGACAATGTTGATCCAACTCTCACCTTTCTTTAATAGGTCTAGGGACAAATTTTGGGCTGGTTCCGGGTCAATATTGGGACAATAGGTTAGGTTGAAAAAGTGAGTCAAAGTTTAAAATTTATGTACATATCAATATAAACTCATATCTATGATAAAATTAATGATTAACTGATTAAATATTTTACTATTTACTACGTAAAACACAATTGTCACTACAAAGCATTAGTATTTTTTTTTATTTTTTTTGCAAAACTTCGTAAATATGTGTGTCAACCTTAAGAAGGACATTAATGTAAATTTTGAATTATAGTTAAAACTACTAAACTGCAAAATAAGAATATTCATTGTTATAAGATATAAACAAGATAGATAATATATTTTACTTCATTGATAAATATGTGAATGAGATAACTTGAACAACATGTATGTAATTAAGAAATAAAAATTTATCAATATAAACAAGTTGTAAAGTTAAATGTACGTCAACATAAATCGTATTCACATTAATAAATCATAAAGTTAAATGTATTTATCCAACAAAACAACGTTCATACAAGTAAGTCATATATTTTATAAAAGTAATTTATACATTACGCAAGGGTCAAAATTCTTGACCGCCCCACTACATCAAGTCAAAATTCTTGTCTCAATCCATTATAAAATCGAGGGCGGGGTGGGTTAAGGGTCAACTCAACCTTATTTTCACCCCTACGTCAAATAGACACCTAGGAGGAGGTTGGTGTAGAACAGAAATTCTCTGTATTACAAAGTGCTAAGAGGAAGATACTACCCATGAGGAGACATATAGGATTGCAAGGAAAGGACCATTGATTCATTTTCATGGAAGTGCATAGACCTGGAGAAATCATCAAGGAAGAGGGAAGATGGAGATTAGGGAATGAGAAGAAAATCAACTTCATCAAAGACAGATGGAGAGATGAAACTATACTCAAAGCAGGCCCACTCCCAAAGAACATCTCAAATGATGAGAAAGTTGAAAGCTTCATTGACCAAACAAATAAATGCTAGAACAAAGAGATTATTATGAAGGCAATAGGGGAATGAGCCTTGAGTATCATAAGATTGATTCCCATACCACGCTAAGAGGTGGAGGACAAATGGTTTTCGATAAAAGAAGCAAATGAGATTTTCACGGTTAGGCCAGCATACAAAATGATGATATCAAACAATGGCAACCTAACAAATAAACAGGGTAATAGGCACAACAGATGCAACAACAAGGAACTTATGATAATGAGACTCATCTAGAAGGCTAAACAACACAATAGAATAAAATTTTTTGTTGGAGATTAATGAGGAATACACTACTCACAAAAGACAACCTAAACAACAGAGGTATGACCGTAAATCCTTTATGTGTCCTATTTATGAATTACTGTGAAGATATAAATCACCGCTTTGTTAACTATAAGAATATAACGCAGGCAAGAGGAACTCTTGTAGCAGATCACAATATCTGGACAGCTAGGATAGTAGTAAAATGCATCTTGCACCGTCTTCAATAAGAGGCGAAGCAAAACTTGCAAAATTCCTTACATTGTGCTGGTATATCTAGTACCAAAGAAACAGAGCTAGATTTTCAACCTTCCCCCTTGACCTTAGTGAGTTGCTAGACCGGTGCATGGAGTATTAGGAGGGAAGTGAGATGGTTAGCCAGATGGACAAGCTAATCCACCACAAGGAACCCCAAGTTAGATGGTTTAAACCTCAAGCAAGGTTGGTAAAAAAATGTTAATAGTATGAGGAAGCTACAGGTGAGAAGAGTAGGGTTTGGAGCTATAATGAGAGATGCATAAGGGAGTTTCTTGGATGGAAATTTATGGGTGTGGTGGACATAGTAAACATGGAAGCTGTGGGGGTGATGGGAGCACTACAATAGGTAGCTAAACTAAAAGTAGGACAGGTTGCAGTGGAGTGTGACTCACTTATTATAGTAAATCTTATTAATGATGGCAACCAGATTCTTTTAATAGTAGGGGAATGAATTAAGTAGATCAAATTGAAGATGAAGGACTTTCAAGTGGTCACAATAAAGCATGTTATGCTTAAAAGAAACTGGTATGCCATCTTTTTGCTGATTTCATAATCAAGCATGGGAAAGACAAAGATACATGGTGGAGAATCCCACCAGATTTTCTTATAAATCCATTGTATATGGACTTTTGTACTCTTAAGTATTTTATGGAATGCAATCACATGTTTCAAAAAAAATAGACATGATTATATAGAATTAAGGCATCATGGAAGTGGATCTCATATTTTCGTGACTTGGATTGAATGAGATGAGGATGTGGATGAAAGTGTACTAGGAATAGAAAATTATATTGAGAACAATAAATTTGTATGGGATTGTGAAGAGGAAAGTTGTAAGGGAATTATAAAAGTTATATGAGAAAGAAAAAAATAGGTTATTAGTTTTTAGGAATGAGAAAAGTCTTGCTGAAAATTGGAAGATTATATCTTATTCTCATCTCATTCACATCCTATCCAACTTGTGAATATAAATGACTAGTGAAGGGATGTAATGATGATCAAAATGAAAAAATATATATATTTTTTAACCTTGCCAGTAAGATTTTTTATCTTGCCGGTCCTAAGCCCGGATGAAAAGCAAGAGTTGGCATGTCAGACTGGCAGTCGGTGTTATAAAAATCACCACCACATCTCTTGTAGATTCTAGAAATATACTAAAAGTCATTAATGCTAGGGTGTTTCTTGTAAGCGATGCGCTGTAGTGGAGCTTGGGTGTGTGAGAAATGAGCAAGGCTTGCTAGGGTATTTTTCCGGAAGCGACGCACTACATTGAAGCCCGGATGTAGTAAGAAATGAGCAAGGGTTGCTAGGGCATTTTCTTATAAGTGACGTGCCACAATAACATTCGATTGTGGGGAGAAGTAGGCAAAGGTTCTCATGCTTTTATGGACATGGTTTAGAGAAGAATGTGATACAAAAATATAAGGTCCGTTTTATCTCATTGAATGTTGGGATTCTCCTAGGAAAAAGTATGGAAATAGCAAATGAGAATGCGAAAGAGATAAATAGATTCAAATTATGGTATATAGGAAAGGATGGTAATAGAAATGTAAGGATAATAGTAAAAAATACATTTATAAATAAAGTTATATATGTTGATAGAGTAAATAAAAGAATTATTCAAATAAAACTTGTATTAGGTGTAGAAGTCATAAATGTGATTAGTGCTTATACACCACAGGTAGGATTAGATGATAGAATCAAAAAATAATTTTGGGATGACTTAGATTGCATAATGCAAAGGATACATAACCAAGAAAAGGTTATGATATATGGAGATTTAAATGGACATGTAGAAAAGGAGAATGTATGATATGAGAGAATTCATGGAGGTTTCGGCTTTGGAATAAAAAATAAAATGGAGAATGCTATTTTAGATTTTGCTATAGCATATGATTTGATTATAGCAAATACCTTATTTCAAAAATGAGATGAACACTTGATAATATTCAAGAGTGGAACCAATTCTAGCCAAATAGATTTCTTCCTTATAAGAAAATTAGATAGATCCCTGTGTATAAATTGAAGGTTATCTCAAGTAAGGTTATCTCAATTGTAACTAGTGATGGATATATAGACATAAAAAGAGTCAACAAAAACTAAAAGCAATATAATTACAAAAATTAAATGGTGGAATTTAAAAGGAAACAACATGGAACTTTTTAGTATAGGAATGATAGAAGAAGGAACATGAGACCTACAAGAAGAGGAAGTGGAATCAATGTGAGATAAAATGTCAACTATCATAAAAGAAATTGGATAAAGTATTGTAGAGATATATAAAAATCGTATATCCTTACATAGGGAAATTTGGTGGTAGCATGAGGATGTTCAAAAGACTATAAATGATAAACAATAAAAGTTTAAAAAAGGCAGTGTGACAAAAATGATATAAACTTACAACAATACGAGCTATTAAAAAACCCACTAAAAAAATTATTAGTGATGCTAAACACAAAGCTTATGACAACTTATGTGACAGATTATGAACTAGACAAGGTGAAAATAATATATTTAAGTTAGTAAAATTAAGAGAAAATAAATGCAAAGATTTAGCACTTGTTAGATATATTAAAAGTAAAGATCAAAGAGTTCTAGTTAAAGACGATGAAATTAAAGAAAGATGGAAAACTTATTTTTATAGTCTACTAAATGATTCCCCACCAGAACATTTTACACTAAATGTTAGTTTAAATAGAGAAGAAAATAGAAATATTAGTTATTTTTCAAAAATTCGAATATTCGAAGTAAAGGAAGCTATAAAAAAATGAAAATAGGAAAAGCTTTAGGCCCAGACAATATACCAATTGAGGTATAGAAATGCATGAGAGATGTAGGTGCAACATGGTTAACCAATTTCTTTAATAAGATGATAAAAACAAAGTTAATGCCAAGTGAATGAAGAAAAAACACTATAGTCCCAATATATAAAAATAAGGGAGATATTCAAAATTGTGCAAATTATTGAGGAATAAAACTAATGAGGCACGTTATAAAGTTATGCGAAAGAGTAATTGAATATAAAGTAAGACAGAAAACTAATATATCTGAAAATCAGTTTGGTTTTATGCCAGGAAGATCAACCACTAAGGTCATTTTCTTACTTAGACAACTATTTGAGAAGTATAGGGAGAAAAAAAGAACTTATATATAATCTTTATTGATTTAGAAAAAGCGTGATCGAGTACAAGAAGAAGTACCTCGATGCATGCTATTTGTAGATGACATTATTCTAATAGGTGAAACTAGAGAATGACTAAATTTAAAATTGAATAAGTGGGTAGATGCCTTAGAATCTAATAGTTTTAAAATTAGTCATACAAAAACTGAATTTATGAAATGCAATTTTAATAATAGTGAGAACTTAGATAAGAAACCAATTAAGATTTTAGAAAAAGTAATAACAAGAACTAATCACTTCCGATATTGAGGATCAATAGTTCAAGAGAATAGGAAAATTGAAAAAGATATAATACATAGAATTCAAGCATGATAGAAAAAATGACTAAGTGCATCAGGAATTTTATGTAGTCGTCGAGTCCAAATTAAATTAAAAAAAAAATTTATAAGACTGCGATTAGACTCACTATGCTTTATGTGGCAGAATGTTGGGCAGTTAAAGAATAACATGTACATAAAATGAACGTAGCAGAAATGAGAATGTTATAAGAAAAGATAAAATTAGAAATGAAATAATTCGAGAAAATCTAAAAATGAGACCAATAGTTAATAAAATGAGAAAAAATACATTAAGATAGTTTGGTCATATTAACGGATGCCTGAAATGACACCGTTTAGGATAACAGAGTCTATCTGTAACATATCGGTCCAGAAAAGTGATCCCAGGCCATGTATTTAATGCAATTTTCCAAGATCAATCATACATTTATGGAAAAATTAATTATTATAATTGCATAAAAAATTTAAAATTCTACTTCCACTAGTCATGTTCCCATTATTACATCAAGGCACAAAGAAAAAGAAATTTTACAAGTCTACCATTCTCAATACATGCCTTTAAAATAAATAAATGGAAATAATTAATTCTTGAAAATCTTCTTGTAAATCCAAAACGCTAGTGTCCCACTTGATTTGGTACACCTGTAAAAATAATGGGTTAGTCTCAACATGACTAGCAAGTAGAAAATTATTTGAAAATGGATAATGGCCCAAATAAAACTTAATTAAATAATAAAATAATCATTTAATTCAATATCTTAAAAATTAGGCCTTAAATGCAAAATCAAACCCTTCCATTGAGTCCAGAAGCATCAAAAATATAGAAATAGACTATTTGATCATTCAAATCGGAGTTCAAATGAATAAATCATAACAAAATAGAATGAACGACCCATATTAAGCGACATCATCATTACTTTTCCTGCAAATGGGTCCCATCTAGAACTCTCTTACTTAGCCTTATTGCTGTAACAGATTACACATCAATTTCCAAGAATACTTAAACATCAAAAATATCAAAATTATTAAATGCATTAAAATGTCAAAAGCAACGAAAAATTTGTTGCAAATGCAAGATTCCCATGCCTGGACGGAAATCCCTTTCTTTGACAGAATTCCGCCTATTTTAGATTTCTTGTTTGGGAACGAAATCTTCATCCCTGGACGTCCGGCGAAATTTAGCTTATATAATCTGATTTTTTACATAGATCATATTATACATAAGCATGATATGTTACAATTAACCCACATTATTAATATATAATTTCAATATCTACATATTTATTGCATATCAATGCATTCAAAAAAATAAAATGCATAATAAAATTCAAAAATCTCAATACTTGTAATTTCAAGCATAAATTTTCAACAAATTTATCTGCAAAATTTTATATCCTAAAAATTTAGGATTATAAATTTAAATATGTAAAGCATAGTCTAAAAATTATAATATATATATAATATTCATGCTTTATACATAACAATTATATAAAAATAATCATAGCATTGAACTAAAATCAATTTCCAATAAAATCTCACTTGCCTCTGTTGAAGAAAATAAATTTCCTCCTTCCGCCGCTTTACCTCTCAAACCTTTCTTATGAATATTCCAATCTATCAAGTCTCCAACCCAATTTATAGAAGTCTCGTAGCTTCTAAGCGATAGGAAGATAGGAATAAGATAAAATTTATTTTAAAATTAGATTCTATCTTAACAAATCTTATCTAGGATAATTTCTTATCCCATCCTATCTTATCCTGTGGGGCCCGCACGTATGGGGAGGCAAAAGTGCAAAATTAATTTTTTTTAATATTTTAATTCTCCCCACCTTATAAAGTTTCGTCCTCGAAACTTGCAATAGTCATGATAGATTGGTGAATAATTCGCGGCAGATTCTACGAATATCATCCTCTAGCTCCCATGTAGCTTCTCGCTTATTGTGGTTGCTCAATTGCACTAGAACATGCTGAATTGTCCTCCTCTTTAACTGTTTCTCTCGACTATCCAAAATTCGAATAGGACATTCCGGGTGAGTTAAATCGTCCTCGATTTCATATTGTTCAGTTGACAAAACATGAGTCGAATCGGCCACATACGTTCTTAACTGTGAGATATGGAAGACATTATGAACACTTGCTAGCAAAGGAGGCAATGCTAGCCGATAGACAACACCACCTATAATTTTCGATATCTCAAAAGGTCCGATATATCGAGGAGATAATTTGTCTTTCACTCCGAAACGAGTAACACCTTTGGTGGGAGAGACTTTTAAGAAGACTAACTCGCCTACTGTAAATTGTAGGTCTCCTCGTCTGCCATCAGCATACTTTTTCTGGCGATCTTGCGCTGCTTCTAATCATCGTCTAATAATTCGAACCACATCAGCAGCTTGTTGAACCAAGGCTGGAGCTAAAAGTTGTCACGTACCAATTTCTTCCCAATAGACAGGCATTCGACACCTTTTTCCATACAGAGCTTCAAACGGAGCCATACCAATACTAGGCTGATAACTATTGTTATAGGCAAATTCAACTAAAGACAAATGTTCATCCCATGAACCAGGAAAATCTAAGGCACAAGATCTCAATAAATCTTCTAAAATTTGAATAGTTCTTTCAGACTGACCATCCGTCTGTGAGTGATACACGGTGCTCAACCGCAACTCTGTTCCCATATATTTTTGTAATTTTTGCCAGAAATCGAAAATAAACCATCGATCTCTGTCTAACACAATGGAAACAGGGACACCATGCAAACGAACAATCTCCCGCAGATACAGGCCTTCCATTTGATCCATTCTAAAGGTCATGCGATAGGGCAAGAAGTGAGCAGATTTAGTAAGTTTATCCACCACTGCCCACACAACATCACAACGAGCTTGCGTCCTAGGGAGAGCCGTCACAAAGTCCATGGTAATATGCTCCCATTTTCACTCTGGTATTTCTAAAGGTTGCAACAATTCGGCTTGTCTTTTTTGTTCAGCTTTGACCTGCTGACATACTAAGCACTGAGATACAAATTTGGCACATTCGAAACACAACCTTTTCCACCAGAAATTTTGTCTCAAATCTTTATACATCTTGGTACTACCAGGGTGCGTAGAAAATTTAGACTGATGGGCTTCCTCTAAAATTTCTCGTCGTAACTTGTCATTTCTGGGCATAACTAACCTTCCCCGAAAAAGTAGTGTGCCATCAGGATTGCAACCGAAATCCAAGGGATCTCCATTTTTCAACTTCTCTAAAACACGAAGAATAAGTTTATCTTGTTTCTGAAATTGCTTTATTCGATCAATCAGTGTTGACTGAATTTGTAAAACACTTATTCTTCGAATTTCTCATGGAGTTACCACTTCTAACTACAAGGATTGAATTTCTCTTATTAGAGGCAATTATTGAGTAATCCAAACTACAATACAGAATTTACGACTTAGAGCATCAGCTACCACATTTGCTTTACCAGGGTGATATTGAATTTCTCTATCGAAGGTTCAACTCTTTTTGAGAGAAAATGTACTTCAGGCTCTTATAGTCTGTAAAGATTTCTGTTTTCTCACCATACAAGTAGTGTCGCCATATTTTGAAAGCGAACACCACTGCGGCTAATTCCAAGTCATGGGTAGGGTAATTTTGTTCATAGGGTCTTAACTGTCTAGATGCATAGGCAATTACCCTACCTTGCTGCATGAGTACACAACCGAGACCTTTCCTATATGCATCACTGTACACCACATAGTTTTCGCCAGTGATTGGCAAGGCTAAAATCGGCGCTGAAGTTAAGCGACTCTTCAATTCTTTGAAACTTTTCTCACAAGCACCTGACCAGATAAATTTAGTATTCTTGTGGGTTAACCTGGTAAGTGGTACTGCTATGCTTAAGAAATTTTTCATGAATTTTCGATAATACCCTGCCATACCCATAAAACTTCTAACCTCAATTACAGTAGTCGGTCTACCCTAATTGGTTATAGCTTCTATCTTCTTTGGGTCTACTGATACACCACCATTGCTAACCACATGACCTAAGAAGGTTACACTATCCATCCAAAACTCACATTTCTTAAGTTTGGCATACAACTTGTGTTCTCTTAGGGTCTGTAATACTTCTCTTAGATGGCCAGCATGTTCTGCCTCTCCTTTGGAATACACTAGAATATCATCAATAAATACCACAACACACTTGTCTAAGAACTGTCGAAATACTCTATTCATAAGGTTCATCAATGCGGCTGGGGCATTAGTTACTCCGAATGGCATCACTAAAAATTCGTAATGACCATACCGGGTTCTAAAAGCTGTATTAGGTATATCTTCGTCTCGAACTTTTAATTGGTGATATCATGACCGTAGATCTATTTTGGAGAAGACCGATGCACCTTGCAGTTGATCAAAGAGATCATCAACTCGGGAAAGTGGATATTTGTTCTTGATTGTTACCTTATTCAGCTCTCTGTAATCGATGCACAGCCTCATACTGTCATCTTTCTTCTTTACAAAAAGCACAGGTGCTCCCCAAAGTGACTTACTAGGTCGAATAAACCCTAAATCGAGAAGCTCTTGCAACTGTATTTTTAATTCTTTCAACTCTGCAGGAGTCATTCGATAAGGAGCTTTTGAAATTGGAGTAGTACCGGACATCAATTCTATGATGAAATCAATTTCTCTTTATAGGGGTACTCCTGGTAACTCTTTTAGAAACGCATCCGGAAATTCGTGAACAACCGGAATGTCTTCTAACTTAAGCTCTTTTTCTTCTATTGCTAGAACTGAAATTAGACATCCTTGCCAACCCTTCCTGAGAAATTTTCTAGCTTGAAAAGCTGATATGAGGTGGGGTACTACCAATTGACTTCCCTTGAAATCAATACTTTGTTTATCAGATCCTCTTAAGCTGACACGACGCTCACGAGGGTAAATTCCATGTACCCACTTAGCTAACCAATTCATTCCCAAAATAACATCTAGATCTTTCATAGGTATAATTAAAAGATCTACTGGGATGACTAAACTTTCGATCTCTAGGGTACAAGCCATACAAGCATGTCTGACCAATAAACTACCCCCAACAGGTGATGTGATCCGGACATCCCAAGTCAACTCAGTGACTTCCAACTTATGCTCTCGCACGAACTCTTCGGATATAAAAGAGCTATCCGCACTTGTGTCAAATAATACTCGAGCAAAAATACCACAAAGACGAATAATACCTACCACTGTCTCTACCGGTGCTTGAGTTTGCTCGGGTATTAGGGCACGGACTTGTGCTTGAGCTGGTAAAACTGGCTGTCGTTCACCACCACCTTGGTATTGTTGTCCTGCTGGTCTACCAACTGAACGATTTTGCCCCTGCTGTCGTGGTTGTCCGACATTTCTAGCTGTTGGACAATCCTTAATGATGTGACCAGGCTATCCACAGTTGTAGCACATGAAGCCCATGGCACAATTTGATGGTCGATGACCAGTCTTTCCGCACTTGAAGCATTTGCAAAGTCCGGTATGAAACTTTCCACATCTGTTTCACTTGGGGACTTTTTCTTCTTTTGAAATCCTCCATTCTTTGCACTTCTCTCAACTCTAGTTTACCTCGAAGAAGACTGTCTGATCTGCTTCTTTCCTGAATGATCTTTTACTGGTGATCGTTCCCTTTTCAGGTAACGCCGATCAAGTTCAGCGGTATCACTCTCAACTAAGAGAGAATTATCAACTACATCACCATAGGTTTTATTGCGGCAAAGTATTACTCGACCGCGTATACCCTCAGCAAGACTATCTTCAAACTTGCGGATCCGACTATATTCTTCCCATTCTGAGCTTAGAGCAAACCGAAGAAGAGAGTTGAACTTTGTTTCATACTCGGCCACCGTCATAGTGCCTTGCTTCAATTCAGCAAACTCTCGGGCCTTCGAAATTCTAACAGATGATGGAAAGAACTTGGCGAAAAAGGATTCCTTAAATTTATCCCAAGTTACGTTTTCTTTTCTACTGTTGAAGACACGTTGCTGTGTCTTCCACCATCGATAGGCCTCTCCACTGAGTTTGAACGGACCAAATAAAACTTTCTGTCGGTCGTCATAACCCAAAAAGTCAAAAATCTTTTCCATCGCCTCAATCCAATGCTCGGCAGCTAAACAATCACCACCGGCAAAGGATGGGGGGTTTTTGATGATGGAATGCATCAGCATCTCGCCGATCCATTTCTCGCTGTTCGGGACAACCCGTGGTTGCAATACTCAGACTTTCTATGATTGTTCCTTGAGCTTTATCATTAGCTCCTCTGTTTGCCTGGTTCGAGACCTCCCTTTCTTCATGCCTACCAAATTCTAATTTTTCTTCTAAAACCCGAGCATCAGGGTTTTGATTTGGCCCTTCTCTTTGACTCCCATGCATACTAGCAGTCGGCTGATATTCATCATGCCCATGGTGACGGTGCTCTTGGTTTCTTAGCACTGCTGATGATTGCTGTTGAACAATCTGTTCTAGCCGTGCTTGCATCCGTTCCCACTAACGAAAAGCCTCTGTCTGAAACACTGCAAAGGTTTGCTCTTATTCATTCAGACATTGCTCAAGCATGTTAGTTCTGGTCGGAGATTCAACTAGATCTTTATCCTTCCTTCTACTAGGCCTTTTTCTAGGCTCAGGTTCTGGTTGGTCCTTAGCCTGATTCTTTCACGTCTTTTTACTAGGATATTGCGTTGGGAGACCAGTTTGGGCATTCAGATCATCGGAATTACTTTCCATTCTGGCATAGAAGAGAAATATGATCTCAATAAATATTCTTAAGTAAACAGGAACAATCGTAACTTTTATTAAAAAAACGTTACAACCTAATTTGCATATTTTCTAAAAGGACAATTTTCCTTGAGGTGGTCAGAGGAATGACACAGGAAACAAACTCGGCTACCATATGGACATGCCTTAGCTGTATGTCCATTGGTACCACAAAAATAACACACTAACTCAGTTGAAATGGGTCATTGGTTATAAAAAGTCTTTGGTTCCTTTTTGGCGTAGGCTTCCTTAGACTCGACTCTAGTCTGCACGTCTTGACCCTGTGGCCGCATAAAGGGTAACTTGTGAGTAGCCTGAGAAGGTACTTCCTGGGTCTCTACCTCAGTATAGACAGGTTCTGGGCTGGGCCCTTGAACAGGGGAAACTTTCTTCTGCAGCTCTAGACTAGGTTCAACCATTACCTTTGGCTTAGGTATAACAAGGAACTCACCAATAGCCTTAGGTATATCAGCAGCCTTAGGTACATCTACGTCTTTGGGCACATCCACAGCCTTGGGTACATCCACTGCCTTAGGCACATCCACATTCTTGGGTACATTAGCAGCTTCAAACTCATCCATAGCTTTGGGCACATCCTTAGCTTTGGGTACATTAGCGGCTTTGAGCTCATCCACGGCATTGGGTATATCAACAGTTTTGGACTCATCCAGGGCATTGGGTACGTTAATAGGTGATATCTTAGGCTTTGTAATAGCAACCTTAGTCCGTATAGAAGGTTTCCTTAAAGTTGAAGGACCATCCTGTTTTAGGGTTCCAGCCATCCGAGGTAGGGGTACAACCTTCTTAGATGTAGGTACAACCTAAGTTTCAACTTTTCTTTTCTTAGGCTTCTCATTCTCTATGGGTTTATGGGTACGCAGCCTTTTACTTTTATCAGCTAGGGTTTCATTATCTAGATCAATTTCTGGGTCCGTCATTAATTAGGTCACTAGTTTCTTACCCTTCTCCCTGTTTAGATTTCTAACCCGAAGTTTAACAGGTATAGGTGGGGTGGCAGCATCCACAACCTCTAGAATCCTATCCAGCTTTTTATTTAGGTCTTGGTACTGTAAATAGGATTCATTTCTCCAGGTTAGAACCTATTTTTCTAGGGCACTTAACCTTTTATGGGTAGTAAGGAGAATCTTTCCTTGGGTTTTTGGAGTAGGGTATACCGATGCACCCGAACTGACCATTTTCTGGACTCAAAAAGGAAACATAGGGTTAGATTTGCAAATCTATTTCAAAATTCTTTTTTTTTAAAAATTTATTATAATAATTAATAAGCCATATTTTATATGTATGACCGCTCTGATACCATCTGTAACATACCGGTCCAGAAAAGTGATCCCGGACCGTGTATTTAATGCAATTTCCCAAGATCAATCACACATTTATGGAAAAATTAATTATTATAATTTCATAAAAATTTTAAAATTCAACTTCCACTAGTTATGTTCCCATTATTACATCAAGGCACAAAGAAAATTTTTTTTTACAAGTCTACCATTCTCAATACATGCCTTTAACATAAATAAATAGAAATAATTAATTCTTGAAAATCTTCTTATAAATCAAAAACGCTAGTGTCCCACTTGATTTGGTACACCTGTAAAAATAATGGGTTAGTCTCAACATGATTAGCAAGTAGAAAAATATTTGAAAATGGATAATGACCCAAATAAAACTTAATTAAATGATAAAATAATCATTTAATTCAATATCTTAAAAATTATGCCTTAAATGCAAAATCAAACCCTTCCATTGAGTCCAGAAGTATCAAAAATATAGAAATAGACTATTTGATCATTCAAATTGGAGTTCAAATGAATAAATCACAACAAAATAGAATGAACGGCCCATATTATGCCACATCATCATTGCTTTTCCTGCAGATGGGTCCCATCTAGAACTCTCTTACTTAGCCTTATTGCTGTAACAGATTACACGTCAATTTCCAAGAATACTTGAACATCAAAAACATCAAAATTATTAAATGCATTAGAATGTCAAAAGCAACGAAAAATTCGTTGCAAATGCAAGATTCCCATGCTCGGACAGAAATCCCTTTCTCTGACGGAATTCCGCCTATTTTAGGGTGTGTTTGGTTACACACAAAATATGTCAATAAAAACTTTTCAATCAAAAACTTTTCACTCCCCATAACTACTTTATTTTTTAATTATTTTTTCACATTTTCCTATATAAACAACCCTACTTTTCAATCATTTCCATAGAAATACCCATACAACTATCCTATCTATTTTAACTTTATTTTTTTTACACCTCATTATTACCCCTATCATATCACATCATTTTCTATCAACTTGACAACTTCTACTCTGAAAAGTTTTCATCAAAAAGTTTTACCTCCAACCAAACGCACCCTAAAGATTTCTTGTTTGGGAACGAAATCTTCATCCCTGGACGTTCGGCGAAATTTGGCTTATACAATCTGATTTTTTACATAGATCATGTTATACATAAGCATGATATATTACAATTAACCCACATCATTAATATATAATTTCAATATCCACATATTTATTGCATATCAATGCATTAAAAAAAATAAAATGCATAATAAAATTCAAAAATCTCAATACATGTAATTTCAAGCATAAAATTTCAACATATTTATCTGCAAAATTTTATATCCTAAAAATTTAGGATTATAAAATTTAAATATGTAAAGCATAGTCTAAAAATTATAATATATATAATATACATGCTTTATACATTACAATTGTATAAAAATAATCATAGCATTGAACTAAAATCAATTTCTAATAAAATCCCACTTGCCTCTGTTGAAGAAAATAAATTTCCTCCTTCCGCTGCTTTACCTCTCAAATCTTTCTTACGAATATCCCAATCTATCAAGTCCCCAACCCAATTTATAGAAGTCTCGTAGCTTCAAAGGGATAGGAAGATAGGAATAAGATAAAATTTATTTTAAAATTAGATTCTATGTTAACAAATCTTATCTAGGATAATTTCTTATCACATCCTATCTTATCTTGTGAGGCCCACATGTATGGGGAGGCAAAAGTACAAAATTAATTTTTTTTTCAATATTTTACACTATCCAAGTAGAAAGTCGTAGGAGAATAAGAGAAAGACTCAAAAAAAAAAGGATGGAAATAATTAAACAAGATTTGAAAATATTACAAATTACTAAAAATTTAGTCTCTAATCGTCAAGAATGATGAACAGAATTCATGAAACTGATCCCATTTAGGTAGGAAATGACTTATGATGATGATGATGATATATATTTTTTCATTTCACATGCAACTTTAGGTATTTCCAACATAAAACAACATTTTTTTCATGTCATCTTAGCTGCATCTCATATCCCATCCCATCCCCCTCCAGCCCTTATGTCCGCCGGTGGGTCAGGTTGATTTTTACTTGGGTTTAGGCTAGGTGCATAAAATAACAACCGGAATACCCGTGTTGCACCCAATCAGTTCTCTCTCTGTTTTTTTCCCGTCTTGTTCCGGTTATTATTATTGCGGCTTTTACTTTCCTTTAGGTTGAAAATGTACGCATACCAACGATCACAAAATACAGAGGATGTAAAAAAAAAAAAAAATCCATAGTCTAAGCCATTTTCTAGATGAAAAAAATGCGTGCAATGCACTTCCTATCCAAAGTTTCTGCGCACTGATCTCCTTCTATCTAATTTCGTTGACCCAGCTCAGTTTTAACAACGAGAAATCTCCCTTTCCGACCATCCACAAGTGGGTGAATGGTCCATCTGATTTCTAATGCCATTCAGGAGTTGGAATCAATCATTTCCACAAAAAATTCAGAAGTTGGTTGAATTGTTAATGCAAGACAGATCTGATTCGCTGGATTGACTATTCTGTGGTTTGCATAAGCAGCACCATCCAATCATTGGACACCAATTTCTGAGGAAAGAAAGGGATCTTGCTGTCCATTTGTCAGAGGTGTAAGCACAAACAGCAATTACCAAGGTTCAGATAGTGCAATTCACCAAATTAATGTACAATGAAATAAAAAGGGTTATTTGCATACATGCTAACTCAAAATAAATTATTGGTATTTATGCAAATTATTTTTTATTTTTTGCATTTATGTTTACAAATTTTTAGATGTTTTGCATATTCGCTGCTAAACCTCTTTTAGTAGTCAGACTCTACGTAGAATGTACTCCCCGTCGCTATTTTTAGAAGTCATGGAAAGTTCAATTTACGTGGAGTGAACTAGCCAAAGAGAATTTATAGAATGGGTGATCTATGTAGAATCAACTACCGAAGGGATATTAACCACAATTTCTACTTAATGAAGTTGAAATATATGCAAAACATTTAAAAAACAGTTGGTGTAAACACAAAAATAAAAATCAATCGACATAAATACAAATATTTTACTTTTAGCTAGTATGAATGCGCATAAACCTATAAAAATCGATGAACTCGCAAGTGGATGTAGTTGCAGAATATCTTATTTTCATTTTCCAGAAAAAGACAAAACCAAAATAAAAGGAATTACATTTGAGATTTTCTTTATTTGCACCCGATCAAGTGCCCCCCCCCCCGTTCTCCCCTTCCAAATGTACAAGCTGAATACTGCAGCTATAATAAGTTAATAGAAAAATATTACAAATTCTCAGCGTCCCCCTTTCTCTCTTTTTCTCATTCATGCCTTCAATGAGAAAAACATCACAGAAAAAGCCACATAAAACCTCCAGTATCAACAGAAAAATGGCAAAAATCTTGATGGGATTCTTCAAATTACCTGATTATTCTCTTTTTTTTTTTTTCCCCTTCTTTTGTTCTTTAGACATTCCAAGCAGACCCAAGTGGTAAACTCAATCACATGAGCTCCAGCTTCCAAGAATCATGGTGGTTGAAGTGATCAAAGGCTTGTTTTCGTTCGTCAGCATCACAAAACAAATCCCAGCTGCTGAGGTCATCCATATTCCACACGTACATGGGGTCTGCCAATTCCAGAGCAGAGAAATCGAAATCCGCTGGGATGGTAGAAGAGCCCGAGTCGCAGCAAGACGAAGACGAGGCAGATGGAACTAGTATTTCATTTGGTTGAATTAAAGGGACTTCATCAGTGCTGAAGACAGAGGAATTGCTAAGAAGTGCATCAAGTTCTGTGGAATTCAATGAACTTGAGATGCCATGTTTTTCGTCTTGAGAAGGGGGAAGACCCTGCTGCTGCTGTGGTGGCTGCAAGTGTTGCTCCTGCTTCTGTTGTGCCTGTGATTGCTGTTGCTGCCGCTGGTCGGGTTGATGTTGTTCTGGCTCCAGGTGTGGATGCTCAATCGGAATGATCGGCTTATGTGTGATGGGGTCGATGCCCATTTTCCTTAACTTCTTTTTTATGTGGGTATTCCAATGGTTTTTTATTTCATTGTCAGTTCTCCCAGGCAAATGAGCAGCTATTTTGGACCATCTGCAAAGAAAAATCATAAAGCAATTAAGAGAACATGGAATATGCTGAATTAATGATGGATTGAAAAAAAATTAAAGTGGTCCAATTTGGAAAATGTAAACTTTAAGTCCAAATGAGAAGTAATGAAATCTTAAAATTAAAAAAATAGATAAATAAAAGGACGTGGGGAGAGGACCTATTTCCAAGATTGGCATGGAGGTCAATGACCAACTTCTCCTCAGATTCTGATAGAAGGCCTCGCTTCAAATCAGGCCGGAGATAGTTTGTCCATCTCAGCCTGCAGCTTTTGCCACACCTCAGCAAGCCTAGCCCAAGATTTAAAGAGAAACGCCTCAGTAATAAGGAGGAAAACAAACTAACACACACTTGTCTTTTTCCCATTCAGGTCCGAATTGATTGATTGTTCTTCCTTTCCTTTTCTTTGGAAAAATACCCACATGAATGAAAAATTGCACCCTGCCAACATTGGTGCGATGTCGTTTCTCTGATCAGATGATGTAGCAGAGAAATGTAAAAAAAATGGCAACACCCATGTGATGTTTTCTTTCTGATGAGGAAGTGAATTAGAAAGAAAAAGCCAAGACCTGCAAGCTTAGGAACAGCTCTCCAGCAGCACTGACCATTGGTGAGGATGAAGTTGATGAGCTTCTTGTCTTCCTCAGCTGTCCATGGCCCCTTCTTCAGCCCCACCTTGTCACAGCAAGGTTGTCTTCCCATTCTTAATTTCCTCTATCAAATCCTTTCTTTTCTGTAAAAGGTTGAGCTCTTTCTCAAAAAAAAATTTGTTTTATTGTGGGGAAGAGATTGAAGAGAAAGAGAGAAAGAGGGTGAGTCCTAATAAAGGAAGGAGTGACTACAATTCCTTTTATAAATCAACAATCGCAATGACAAACGAAGGAGAGAGAAGGCCTTGCGGTACAATCCAAGTCACCATGCACATGTATCTGCCCCGACACGTTGCTTGGCCGCACGTGCCAAGTACGTTTCGTGAAAGGGCCACCTCAGCTAACGACCTTTTGCTTGCTTTATAAGCGTGGGGAGAAGGCTTCGCAAAGTGGGGCTGAGCCGAACAGAGGCAGGCCATGCAATGAGCAGAGAAATCTTCAGACGATCATACAGTACTCCCGAAGGGCATGCAAATCTGTACACTTTCACGGCTTGGGGAACATATGTAGGGGAAAAGAGGGACAAAAATGAATAATCTTGTAAAATGAACGAAAAGACTATTGAGTGATGTACTCTAATGGACTTAACCTATTAAGAAATGGAACGAAGATATGAGATGAGATAATGTGTTATTGCGTGTTAAGAACAACAAAAGTTGTATAAAAATTAAGAAAATTTGGTTACTTTTAGAAATGAAAAAAAAATTGTAGTAAATGTAATAATGCAATGCATTTTTATCCCATTCCATTTAAAATCATGTCTAAGGATTATATTATAATGATGTTAGCCAGGACTAATAAAAATCGATACATGGGTGTATTTTTAAAATTTTTATAAATTTTTTTGATAAAGAATTTTTATAAAAATTTGAGTTAAAGTATATTTAATTTACGTACCAAATTTTATAACTCTAGAAATGTTTTTAATTTTAAAAATCAACAATTTTTAGTATATGAATTCAATATATTTGAGCTTATATTTTCAAAGAAAATTTTAAATCACCCATCAACCTAAACTAAGAAGAGTTCTTATTAGTTTAGTCTAACAAGATCTTTACCTATAAATAAAATTAAAATGAATAAAAATAAATAAATAAATATTTTATAAAATAAAAAGTAAAATGAATAAAATAAAATGAGTAAAGATTTTATAAAAATAAAAAATCGTGGTAATAATAAGAAACAACAAGTTTATTGGTTGATTATAAAGACTTGATAACATGAAAGTGTGAGGACAAAAGAGGGATAGAAGAGGCTAAAATTGATGCAATTTTCTTTTAAACCAAATAATATGCTTGTAATGTTTCTATCTATTGTAGACATATTTACTATTTCGTTATTTTCTATACTTTTATCTATATTATTATTTAAATTTTTTACAAATATGCTGACAACATTTACAAAAATCGCAAGAGTATTATTGAGATTAAAGGACATTATCATTATTTTACCAAAAATCTAATGGAGTTATAACAGAAGGGACACGCTCAAAATTTTATGAAAATTTTACGCGCATATTTGCAATTTTAGCGAATTTGGTAGATGATGTAATATTGGTCATACTTTGTAGATAATTTGCAAAGATCTCTTAGGTTTATATTTAATTTCATCACCATCTTTCTAGGAATTTGCAGAGTTTTACTTTGTAAATATTATTTTCCAAAAACGCCTCCTTTTACATAAAAAATGCCTCCTTTATTTTCTAAAACGCTCCTATCATTGACTTTAACTACATTCTTTATTATAAAGTCCACACACGATAAGAGTTAGGATAATTTGCAAATTAACCCACATAGTTTTAAAATTACAAATTACCCCCATATAGTTTAACCATTGTTACAAATATACTTACACCATTATAACGTTGTTGCTGCACTGTTACGACATTAGTATATTTGCAAAAACAAAATATACCTGTTTAATTTTTAAAATTGCAAATATATTCACATAGTTTTCAAACATTTGCAAATATACTAACGTCGTAACGGTGTTATAATGACATGAGTATATTTGCAATTATGGTCAAACTATGTAGGAATAATTTATAATTTCTGAAACTATATGAGTATATTTGCAATTATAGTCAAACTAAATAGGTGTATTTGTAAATCACCCTAAAAGTTATATAGCAGTATTTTAAATTCTACCTCACTTAACCTTAGTTAAGTGGTCAAACTTGATCACCCAAACTTTTACTCTAGTTAGATATCCTTCCCAAGTTCCCAAACATGAATGTTCACAAGTGGGATCATTCTCTTTTTGGAAAATGATAACTATACAACGAAATTACAAAATCTCAAGAAGAAGGGGTAGAAATGCAAATCCATAATATTACCTGTTTTCCCATAAAAAACGATTTTTGGATGCTCGAATCTATCAATAATGGTGAATAAATGTGATGGAACAAATTTTCTTGCTTGTAAGTGAAGCTCAAACATGAATTCTGAAGAAAACCGTGCTCTTTCACGAGAAAGAATACTTTTAGAATTAGCTTTTGTCACGTTTATTGAAATATTTAAACAATTTATTAGTCATAATTTTCATATTAAAGAGTCATTATATGAAAAATTAATTTCATTAGTTATGTGTATAATCTATTATAACCGGTATTTAGGAATGAAATTTAAATCGTTAAATGCATACACACTGATTTTTTTAACATTAATTACTTGTTTTTAAATCAAATCTATACATTATATTCCACAAGATAAAGATAAAATATACTTATAGCAAAAAATTAGAATAATATAATATTTATCGTATTAATATTAATTCAAAAACAATTATTTAATAGATTTACTTATTAAAAACTTATATAAATAATCAAAATTTATTTTTATTATATTAAATTTGAGCTAGCATGTAATTCATGGTGTATATATTAAAAATAAATAACATATAATATATTTTTTGAAGTGCTTCACCTGTCATATATAACTTGTGCTATATGCTCCTCACTTAAGAAGATCAAGGCAATAGAAAAAATTTTGGGTTCACACGTAGCTAGGTCATGCCAAAGACGTGTAGCCGTCTTGCTGTGCGTTATTCTTGGGTCCTAAGGTTTTTGTCTAATATTCATTTATGTGGACCCATCCATTACATATATTTTAGTGGTTTTTGGACAGTCCAATCTATTATTTAATAAAATGACCCAGTGTCCAGGGAAAGAGGAATGACCATTAAATGGGTTTTGTCGTAATGTTCCAAAGGATTTCTATTTTATGCTTGCTTATCAACGACCGTTAATTGTTTTTTTTGGTTGTTGTATTTTGTGTTCTATTTTTAACATATTTCCGCAAAAATGTAATTAATATTGTTTTTTACAAAAACGTTTCACCAAAGAAAACGAAGAGATGCTGAGTAGATGGGCCGCATTTCCCTGAGGATTTCGTGGCCTTGTTCTTTGCGTGAGACCATCAACCTCGGAGTTCTTGATCGTGGCGACAAACAGATGAATGCTCATTCTCTCTTATCCTTTCTTAAATATTTTTTCCTTAATTAATAAGCATGCTCATTGTCTCTTATTCTTACTTAAATACATTTTTCCTTAATTAATAAGCATTATTTCGTCCCAAGAAAACCTCCCATATTAATTAGCATTTTTTTTCTAAAAAAAAATTCCTCATACTGGAATCGTTTGCTCCTCATACATTATTATTTTTCCATGCTAACGAGTGGTGAGATTTAAATGAAGGGCTCCGCTTGGATGTGTCTCCATCAATTTTGGCCCTCTGTGGTAATGACATGAAATTCACTACATTTATTGTATTTAGCATCATTTATTCAACTAGCAGACTAAGAGTATATTTGGAAGTGATATAATTTTTGATGAAAATTTTTTATTATATAAGTTTTTGAAATATAAAAAAATAATGTGATATGATAGAGATAATCATAAGAAGTAAAGAGAATAAAGTTAAAATAAATATGTTAGATATATAGATAATTATATAGAAATAATTGAAAAGTAAATTAGTTGTACAGAAAGAAGTGAAAAATAATTAAAAAATAATGTCATTGTGGAGGGTGAAAAGTTTTAGTTTGAAAAATTTTAAATATTAACAAACACCCCCTAAGTTTTATTTGAACAAAAAATGTATAGGAGTCGCATTTAATAAAAAAAATACATATATTTATTTGTAAATTATGAAAATTGCTTAAATTTATTCGTATACACATGAATATAATGATCATATATAGAATCACGCATCCATATGGGAATGATGTTTAAAACAGTTTAAATATTGAAAAATCAACTTCAAAATTTTTATTTAAATCAAATAATTATATTATTTTTGCACACTTTGCTAAATAAGACCCATCATATCCTTAATTTGGAAGAAATTAATCTCATGCAATAGGCGTAGTGAATTTCATATCATTATTAAAGTGAGCTAAAATGGATGAAATTATATATATAAAAGAAACTTTAATGTGAGCAAGTTACAATGAAGTAGTAAGTAAAACATTTAAGGGTAGTGATAGTTTCCCCCAATAGATTATTATAGACGTGCCATGTACAAAAATAAATAATAATGCCGCTCCGTTAATTTTTATTCTTTTAAATGGATTGTTAATTGCATTCGAGTGTGGAAGTCCTCTAATTAATCAAATAAAATATGCATCCATTTGGATATCTTAATTCGAAGGGCTATTTGCATTTTGCCTTTCGTCTCCTTATAATTTTGTAAATATTATTGGCAACTATGAATTTTAAACCTGATAATTTATAAACTTTATTTGCAAAAATACGGAGCATCCTAACAGTTTTTTTTAAAAATTTGATAAGCTCTAATCCGATGACGATATGATCCTTGTAATTCATATGATGTAAGGCCATCGAAAGCCTGATCAAGTGGGCCACAAAGATCTGATTGAAATTGATGGTGAGAATATGTTTGCAAGATTAATAATTATAAACAAAGCTTGTGAAATACAAAATTGAAAACGGGGAGTTCCAATATAAATGCCAAACAGCAGTAATTTGAATGCATGGGATGCTTCATGTGCAAATTTTATCAGTGCTTTGGCTGTGTCATGCGTTTCGATAGTTTTCTATTTCGATTTGGTGGGTTGACTTCAATGGTTGGTGGGTGCAGAATCCGTGTCCGAGATTTAAAATCCTTGCCCAAGTTAACACATTTTCAGCAAATTATTGGTGGGCCCCACGATGGAAATAAAATCCTAACCGTCCAATTTCTGGCCTGTATTCAATATTAAAAGTCAAAGACGTTCATGAAAAAAAAAAAGCGAAAAAAAAGGTCAAAGACAGTTTTGTCTTTCCTTCTTCCTGGGTATGACTTTCGGGGATGCACCCTATCATGAGAACCAAACATATATGATCAGGATGCTTTTATGAAGCCATTTTTAATGTAACCTTTTCTATTTTTAATATTTAGATGGTTAATGAAAAATTCAATTAATTTATTTTGTTTAGCATCACTCACATTATTATAAAAACTTTTTTTGTCTAATGGCATTTGTATATGGGTTGTATCTACAAATATGCAAAATCAACTTAATAAAATAATTTAACGCTAAATATTAATTTTTAAGTAGTTTTTTCAACATCTAAACCATATAAGATATCATTACTGCATGAATAAATGATTTTGTAAGGTATTACCACATTTCAATATATATGTAAATGGATCTAAGAATTTTTCATAATTTACACATAAATGTATCTTTTTTTAGCAAATATGACTTATGTACATATTGAATTTGGATGGAACCTCGTTTCATAACTAAAAAAATAATTTTAAATACGATGAATGAATTAGATTTTTCATCAGCATCATAAATCTTAAAATTTAAGAGGATTGTATGAAACCGCTTTTATGCAACCCGATTACATAGAATCCAACCCCTATATGATATATAGTAAACATTAAACTAGATAAGCGATTTTATTCTTAGAAAGAAAATGTTGGTTTTTGCAAATAAGAAAAACTATATCCATTTATTTTGATAATTGATCTATATTTTCATGACAAAACAAAAGAAAATTTAAAAAAGAAAAACACCTGCGCGAGGGGCTGACGGGAGTTCCAATTAGATGAGGTTAATGAGATATAACCCTTCAGCGTTTTTTATTTAAGTCTTTAAGAATGCTTTACATTAATGATCTTAGGAAACTCAAATATTTTCTGTAAAGGAGGTCTCTAGCTAGTTTGCTATATATTACTTGACTTGGCACTCTTGGTTGGTGGTGGCGTGACTTATCAATAGAAGGTGAAATTTATCATGTCTGTCCTAATATTAATATTTTACCAGTCATATTCTCCATATTTCTATGATATAGCAAGATCTTATAACTTAATAAAAGTTCTTATTCATTTGATGAACAAACCACAAAAAAGGGACTTATTGATCTTTCACTGACATGCATGTGGCATATTTTCTGCTAAATCCAATCTATTATTCCAAAAAAATAAATAATAACTAACTTTTTCTACTGCCGTCCATTCGCGGAAATATACTATGTATGAAGCAATGCAGCAAACATTTGAGATATTTATGAGTCCTATTTCATTCCACTTTTTAATTATCTAGATAGGTCTACACGTTACTTCCAATCCTATTTATTATGAATATAGAAATTAAAGAATATTATGGTCGGTTAATTAATTGCTGCTTCATTCAAAGAAGGATTTAAGCAAGCTTAAATAATTTAAACAACATATATCCCTTCACATCTTCGAATAAGTGACGCTTTCGACAAAGAATTTGCAAAGAATCTTTTCCATTTTTTTTATTCGCAAGTTGGAATTCATGCACTGCACTCTCACCTAAAGGGAATGTTGACATAATTGGTTGAAATTTTAATTAGGCAAATTTTAAAGTTGGATGCCTTTTGCATCTCTACATATTATATAAAAGAGTCATTCTTCATGCCTGCATTACGCCTAATTTTTTTTCGATTTTTTGTATAGATATATGAGTCCAAGCAAGATTTTTTACATACGAAAATTATATTATTTTTGAATTTAGAAAATGAAAAAATATTTTCATGTGCTAACGCAAGAAACATTTTATATGAGAAAAAATCTTAGTTGAGAAAAATCAAAAATATAAAATTTTATATGAGAAAAAAATCTTAGTTGAGCTCACATATTAATGCAAATTTTTTTTGAAAAAGTTTAAGACAACAGTAATACAAGCATGAGGATTGAAACATCACTCAATTTTTAATGAAAAAACTTATCTTTAAAGTTTGCAAAATCCATTCAGTGTGTTAATATCCATTGAATTTTTCATGGATTTTAATATAAAATTCAAAAAAATCCGCTCGAATTATAAAGTTTGTTAAAATTTTCTTCGGCTTATTAAAGAAATAGTTTGTAAATTTTGAAAATTTTAAATTTTAAAATTAGATTCATAATTCCATGTATTCTGCACATTTATTACATTCATATGAAATGCGGAATCCTCCAAATTAACCCACCATCACATTAATATTTTAAATTGGGTAATTTGTAAATATACCCACTTAATTTGACCACAATGCAAAAATACCCATATGGTTTTAGAAATTACAAATAATCTCTCATATAATTTGACTATAATTGTAAATATATTCATACTGTTACAACAATATAACTGCACAATCACTTGGTGTGGATATATTTGCAAATATATACAAACTACATGGGTATATTTGCAAAAATTAAATATGCTCACTTAATTTTTGAAACTGCAAATATACCCACAGAGTTTGCACATCTTGGTTAATATACCTACACTGTGATGGTAGGATAACGACGCTATAACGGTTATAGTATATTAGCAATTATGGTTAACAATGTGGGCTTATTTGCAATTTTTTAAAATTATGTTAGCTATATTTGTAATTATGGTCAAACTAAGCGGGTCATTTGCAAATTACGTTTTAAAATTTTCAAAAATTCCATTATTTTTGTTTTAATTTTTCTCTCATTATAAAATCGTTTCTAGCATAAGCTTCCCCTCATCTAGAATGCCTTTTTTCTTTCTGCTCAATTATTGGGGCTGTTTAAAGCTGAGAGAAGGCGATGATGGAATGATGATAGGATTAGAATTTATGATGGAAATGTGTCGAAAATTTACGGGAAAAGTGTATTGGGATTGGGAAAATTGTACTGAAAAAAAATATATGATACTTTTCGAAATAAGAAAAGTAATTTTAGAGAACGTGAGATTTCATTTGATCCTCATTATCCCAGCTCTGAACAGCCACTTAGCTTCTGTGATCTAAGACTTGGATTGGAGTCAATAGCAAGTATATAGTAAGGCGTAGACTCGGCAACTCATGATAGCTAGCCTATACGCCGCCTGTCAAAACAGCTGCAGCTTGGTGGAAATTCTTTAGTGCCATACATTATTCGTTCCAACAGGTCATTTTCATTTGTTCGTGGGATCACATATCCTTTCTACTGTTCTAGTATTTTGCACATTGGTGGATGGACAATGACACCAACAGCAATTTCTACGAGTGCTGACTAACAAAGAGGGGCATCCAATAGAATGGTCCAATTTCTGTGACAAAATTGCTCGTAACATTGGAAGATGAGATGTTGCAATCTAGCCAGGAGAGTCGTGCTCCCAAACCATGGCCTCATCTTTATTTTAATTTAAAATATTGGAATCCAGTGGCTACACACATGTATAGTTACCCATCTCTTTAAAATTCTTAAAAAATATAAATATATATCTAAAAATGGCAAAAATTGGTTTATATGTTAAATATATTTAGATAAACAAGTGTATGAAAAAAATACAAAAAATTAATTATAAATAAGTTTTTTGAGGTAGACTAAGTGAAACATTTATTTAAACCTAGATAAGCAGGATCACTCTCCATAGTTACATACCCATACATAGAAAATTCATCCCTCAAGTGTGCGTAGTAGTATGCATTAATTAAAAGCATCACAAGCACCCGAAGGACCACTTCAATTCCTATATGATCAAGGGAAATAACCAAAATGATTTTTTAATTAAAGAAATTAAATTGAAATATTCATTCCAATCCAATATTAGTTTAATATTGTTTATTAGGGCATAGCCTAGTGGTATAACATGCGGGGTGTGTGACTTTAATCTTAGCTTCAAGTGCCGGCACGAGCATGGTCTCTATTGTAACCCACTGTAATGAAAAACATTAATGCAATATCGACATGAAGGTTAATCATGAACTGCTATGGAGGGTTTATTACTTTTTTTTTTTTTGATTGCATGGAGCGTATATTACTTAGAGAAATGATAAAACTCTTCTCCCCACATTTTTATTATATTGTATTTTTTAAGTATCGTTGAATTCTACTGTGGATATGATTATTGCATACCAATGAATTATGTTTAAGTGAATCGATATAATTAGCAGCTCATTAGAACAATTAGGAAATCAGTTGTTTTACCTATATACTCGATTTCAATTAGGAATTGAGTTTTGTTCTAAGCGTGAGGCGAAAGAGATGTTGTTTATTAATATCAATAAGAGGATTATAGAGAGCACTCCTCTACAACAGGTGAAGGACTTTCAAAAAAGTGCATTATATTTAATACATTTTTAATATTTAAAGCATTAATTCCATTTTAGTTGAAACTTTATACCATAAAATAAATTTTCAATTATTCATATGAATTTTTAAGAATTAAATTCATTAAAATATTTTTTGACACTTCCGTTAGAATATTTTGGATTGATTTAATTTCATGATTATTATACTATCTTAATGTTTTTCTATAAATACATTTGTTTTGTTGAACATGATGTGAGGATTTAATTTGTATAATACATAATTAATATCATAAGAAGTAATATATCTGCATTTAATTGTTTAAATTTCATTTTTGAATGCTTATTATAACTAATTATACGAATATCCAGTGCATTTTATTTTTCATATAAGAATGTTAATATGAAAATAATGATTAATAAATGATTTGGATGTTTTATTATAAATCTGAAAAAGCCATTTTTAAATGAGAAAAAGCCACTTTTTAAAAGTGCTTTTATTGTGCTCTTTAAAATTCGGTTCCCATTGATAATTCACCGTCATTATGAATATCAACCACAATTTTGCTAAATTTTCATTAGAAACATATCATAATGATATCAGCAGCAAAATAAAATCTTTTGAAGGAGAATACAGGGCATAGCCTAAGATTTCTAGGATGAGCGAGAATTTCTCAAGGTCAAATGTGCCACATCTTTTTAAACTGTTCTATCATAGTAAATTACTATCTCTTGAAAATTTTTAATTGTACGTCGAAAGATTTTTCAAGTAAATTATCAATTACTTGTTGCGTTTATTAATATAAGGTAGCATAATCAACCTGGTGCATTGAATATACTTTTTTTATAAAAAAAAGAAAGAAAAGAAATATCTATGCTATGCACTATGCAGTGAATCCGGTTGGCTTTCACCCGACATATTCTTATTCAAAAGTTCAACAATTCATTATGCTTATGGACTGTTTTTAAATTAAGACTTGTGGTGGTTGGATACACGGGACAGCCACATTTGCAGATAATAATTAAACTCATAAGATTGCTTTAAAATCCGATGGCCCACCAATGTATCTCATCATGATGATTTTTCGTATCTTAATTGAAAAATAGGTAAAAAATAAAAAATTATGGCTTTGAATTGTTAAAAGATAATTCGCTGGTGATGAAAAACAACCGTGGAATCAGTAGTTCCTAACTTTCTATGTGAACAAAGCCCCATGTGTATTGAAGCACGGTGGGTTTATGGCTTTTGGCGGGACCAAGTGCACCATAAGACGGGACAAGAAGATGGGAATGTGAACAGCGAAACCACGAAGAAAGCTTGCATTTCATGCTCGACATCGCCATCTTTCAAGCTTCAATGATATTGACCCAAAGAGCATTGTCGGGAAGACAGTCTCTGTTGCTGCTAGCTCTTGTTGCTTTGCCCGTCAAAAATCAAGGAAGAAGCCTCAAGAGCCAAAGCTCCCCACCAAAAATTGACAACCATCCTTCATCGTCATCATCACTGGTCTTTCTCTTTCTTAATTTCCTCTCCTCTACTCTACTCAAAAGGAACAGGATGGACGGATGGATGGATCAGAAATCTCCTCTCTACGTATACCAATACCAAATTCACCAGAACAAGCTACCTTTTATAATCCTAACTAGCTGCACGCCTGCACCTGCTTAATCTGCTCACTTCACTATCATTGTCGTCATCATTACCATCATTGTCGTTGCAATCAGCCGTAAGTTAGTACTTAGGCTAGATGCATCTAATCAAAGCGAGGTTGGGTTCTGGAGTACATGTCAGAGAAGACAAGAGTATATATCTTCAGAATTGGTGTTGCGTCGTACGTAAGGTAATCTTTGTAGAATAATGGAAGCTAGGAATAGATATGAGGCTGACGAGCAACAAGCTCCCAATTGTGAGTTATATGTAAGGCGGCCAACTCTTCTATCGTTGCAGATTTCCACCCCAGATGTGTCTCAATAGCATTAGACACGGTAGAGGAGAGAGCATAACGAAGATTAGGCTTAGTTATACCTGACCTTACCCGAGTTTACATAGGATGATTGTAGGAGGAAGCAGACACCGTAGAGTCTTAAGAAAGCAAGCTGACAAGAGAAGCTGTCGTAGGAAGCTCCTCAATAAACAATGGATTAGGCTCGTCTGGAAAGTCATCGACTCGGATAGCAGGAGACTCAGGCGAAGATGACTCCAACATAGCAACGGTAGGTCTAGAAGAAGACTCCACCATAATAGCAGCAGGGATGAGAGAAGACGATTCCAAAACTGCAAGTGAAGATTGGGCCGAAACTGAAGAACCAACCACAGAATTGGTATTAAATAACCAGGCCCATTGACGAAGAATGTTAGAATCTGAAACCCGTGAAGATGCAGAAGTAACGGTGAAGGGATAAATCTGTTCATTAAAAACCACATGACGAGAAGTATTAGCTCGCACAGTTCGTGGATGAAGACACCAATAACTAGGGGGTAAAGGAGTTCGGTTATTCAGTTTAAAGGCTAACCCTAATCCTAATTCATTTATAAAACTTTGACCCTAATCTGTTTATAGTTTATTTATAAAATTTCAACCCTAACCCTGGTACATTTAACATAAATGGACCAGGTTGTGAGTTGCAAATGAGTTAGATAAGCTTCAACGAATGCTTCTATAACTAATAACCTAATTAAATTTAAAGTACCAATCTTCATAAATATTCTTACCATTGCTAGTAAATACATGCAACATGCAAAATAAAAGTCAAATAATCTTAACTCCTAAGTTATAAACAATTTTTATTGGTTGATGGTTAAACAATTTGGATAATTAGGTTAGCAGGTTCGACAAGCTCAACCTATGACTAACCCATTATTAAATGGTTTATATGATTTTTGTAAATAGGTTAGAATGTTGAAAATTCTCAACTCCAATCCACTAATAACCAAATTATGTTCACCTAATTGCTGGTTGACCCTAAACTAGTTACACTCCTATCGATAACCCTTGGAGTGGACACCAAAACTCAAAAAGACACTCGAGAGACTGGATATCAAACTTGTAATGCATATAGGCTCGACAATAAGGAAAACAACATGAGTTAAAAGCTCAAAAACTACCATAGGTAGGTAACTTAATACAAAGCAAGAAATAGGGGCTATTCATATTATGTAACAGAATAGGCAACCGGTTTACTACATAATTATTAATAGCAAAAGCATCAACTTAGTAAGACAAAGATATAGAAGCAGAAAATATGGAAGTCAAACCAAGTTCAACGATGAGCCAGTTTTTACACTTGGCAATGTCATTTTGCTCTAGAGTTTGATGACAGGAAAGATAAATGATTCCATGATCATACAAATAAGAATCAAATTGTATGCTTGAGTGTTGTGAATGAATGACGAATCAAGTATAATCTATGTTTTGATGATTAACAATTCAATTTGAGAAGACTTAAGACACTAACATATATATTGAGTATGTTAAGGTTTAGATACTTCAAGATTCAACTTGACAGATCAATCGCATGTCAAGTCAACTCAGGCATCGACTTGAGTCAAGTCGATATCGAAGTCGACTCCAGTATCGACATCAAAGGGGTGTTTTTCGACAATGCTAACATGTGGATGCATAAACAAGCGAAGTTGTAACCGAATTTAAATTCGCATCCGACTTGAGTGAAGTCGTAACCCAAGTTGACTCTGTCAGCGACTTGAGGTGTCTTCAAGGATCCAAAGCTCAATCAGACAAAGTCAAGTCGCAACCGAAGTCGAATCCAACACGCGATTTGGGTGAAGTTGCACATGAAGTCGACTCAGATATGCGACTTGAGTGGAGTTGCAAACCATGTCAACTTCAGTATTAAACTTGGATAGATAAATCTCAAGTCATGGAGTTCGAAGCTCAAGAATGAGAAGTTTAACTTAAGATACATTATACTATCATCAAGATAAGATCATTAAAAAATGCTCAAAAGTTTTTGATCAAATTAAGCATTCAATAAGTTTTAAAAGTTCACATATAGAAGTGAAGATTTATGAAGATGAATCATGAAGAAACAAGGGCAATTATACTAACGGATCTAGATCACACTGTGTCAAGGTTCCAATGAATCAAATAGAGAGTGAAGTCGTAGCCCAAGTCGACTTCACCTGCAGCTTGCGTTAAGTCTGAGATCAAGTTGACCTGAAATGGAACCTGACGGAAGAGCTGAAGACCGAAGTCGTAGCTCAAGTCGACTTCAGTTTGCGACTTGGGCAAAGTCGCACCTGAGGTAGACTCCAAGTACGACCTGAGTCGCATCGGTTGGAAAAATTTGAACGTTGGCGCATTAAATGTGCGTCACCTACCACCAAACGTTCGAATTTACTCCTCTCCTGTTTAATACATGTCGATGGAAGGAAAAGGTTAAGCAAGAGCATTCAGTAAGCTTCACCTTCCAATTTCCTAGAATTCGAGTGCTCATTAAGGAGATCTACAAAAAGAACTCAACTTTTTGACTGCAAGTTCTCAAGTGTACATCCACTCAATCATCCTATAAGTTCTTTCACGAGTTGAAAATCTGCCTATACAACTATAAAGTGTAAAACACTATTTTTATTCTTTTTATTTGTGATTCTACTTGGTTTGGTATTGAAGACAAAGACCAAGTATAGGCAAAGTAAAGTATGGTTGGAGTGTAACTTGCTACCTACTTGTGCAAAAACTGTATATGCCCCTTAAAGCTAGAATCTAGAAGAGAGCAGGTGCTCTAGATTGTATTGAACATATAATAGTAGAACCCAAGACACAACATACATGTGCTTGGAAGAGTGGAGTAGAGAATGTTGCCCGAACCACTATATATTGTTATCCCTTTGTGGTTAAATTTCTTGCATTTTATATTTTATTTGCACCCTCTCATTCTATTTCTTAGCACGTTTCATCAAGGGGATTAAACTCACAAATGGTTGAACTTCTAATTACGAAAGAAGTTTTAAGAACCTAATTCACTCCTCCCCTTTTGGGTTTTGCCATAAACTCAGGACCAACAAGTGGTATTAGAGTAGGTCTTTGAGCTTTTACTAAAGATATCTTAGTTAAATGGCATCCCGATCAACTTCCACACATGCTTTTACTGAGAGTCAGTCATTCACTAGACCACCTCTCTTCGATGGTAGTAACTTCAGTTACTAGAAGTTGAGAATGAAACAATTAATTATGACTATAGATATGAACTCTTGAATTGTCATCCAAGATGGCATTACACTACCCAAAGGTGAGAGAGTCTCCGAATGAAATGAGGAGAAAGTCAAATTGGTAAAAAGAAATGTCAAGGCAATGAACTTTTTATTTTGTGCCCTAACTGCAGCTAAGTATGATAGGGCATCATCTTGTTTAACTGCGAAAGAGATATGTGATACTCTAACCTCGATATATGAGGACACTTCTCAAGTCCAACGGGCTAGAAGGAATATCTTGATTAGAGAATTGAAAAATTTTAAGATGCTTGGCAATGAATACATATCTAAAATGTTTGTAAGATTTTCCAAGATTACTAATGCATTAAAGGTCTTGGAAAAGCAATTTCTGAATTTGAACAGGTTATGAAGATCTTAAGAGCCTTGCCCAAGTCATTGACTCTAAAGGTCACAACCATTGAGGAGATAAAGGATTTAAATACTTTAAAGTTAGAAGATCTCATTAGCTCACTCATGTTCCATGAGTTGATAAAGAAGAGGAATGATGGATATCATAAAGGAAAAAGAGCGATTGCCTTAAAAACAACACAAAGCACGGATGAATCCACGTCTTCTTCCCAAAACGATAACGAGAAAATTACATTACTCATAAGAAAATTCAAAAAATTTGAGAGGAAAGCAAAGAACTTTGTCTCCAAAGGATTCAAGAGAAAAGTAGAAGAGAAAAGAAGAAAGAAATGACGAAATGCTACAGATGTGGTGGAGTGGGACACATGCAAGCAGAATGTCCCACACTAGAAGAAAATAAAACAAAAGAATTGCAAGAGAAAAAAGATGGAAGCAACATCAAAAGATTTCCAAAGCCTAAGGGTAGAGGAATGTATGTAAACGAGGATACCTCTACAACAAGCAGCTCGTCAAACGAAGCCTCTAATTGTGCACGGATATGTTACATGGCAAGAGTTGAGGAAGAAAACATATTAAATTGCCTCACTGCAACTGAAGTAATGTAAGAAATAACCACATCAACTGACTGCACAAGTAGTGAAGAAGTAACATCTAAACTCGACCACTCTAATTCTAAGTCTATCTATTCCTGCACTCATGATTGTCTCAAATGTGCTGAATTACATGAATTGCAACAAACTTATGATTCATTGTATGATGAAATCAAGAAATTGGACATAAAATATACATTAAAGAAACAACAATGTGACTTAATTATTATTGTGAATGGAAAATTAGCTGAAGGGATGAAGTGCTTAGTAGATGAGAACAATGTCTTGACAGATGAAGTTGAAAGGGTAAAGAAAGACAATGAAACATTAGCCAAATTCTCTGACCCAAGAGAAGTGTCAAAATGTTTTTTAAACGTGACCACCCAAAATAATAAAGTAGACTTGGGTATTCCACATTTGAGTAAGATGAAAGTAGCAAGTCAAATGCTCCAAGGTAGGTGAAACCCCACGCTAAGGTAACTACTTTTCATCATAAACCAAAAATGAACAATGTTGCTTGGATTCGAAAGCCATCTTGGGAATCACATTTTGCATGGAGCCCTACTCCAAGATTCCCAAGGACATGTAATTTTAGCAATAAGTTTGGTCATAAAATGTATCAATGCAGAATCAAAAAATTATACAACCAAGGTGCTAAATTAGTTTGGGCACCAAAGAGCATTGGATTTGTGTCTTCCAAAGTAGAGCAACACAAACTTCAATGACTTCCTAACTCAAATGGATGCGCAAAAGGGGTACCAAAGAGATAAGTTTTATATGAAAATTTTTGTTAGTTTGTCTTAGAGCTAAAGCAAATAACACGTGGTTTATAGATAGTGGCTGCTCGAGATACATGATGGGAGATAAAGCCTTGTTCCATGATCTCAAACCGTATTGTGGAGGTACTGTTGCATTTGGGAATAATGAAAAGGGTAAAATTTTTGGTAAGAAAAATATTTATGGTATTTCAAATTCATATATAGAAGATCTGTTGTTTGTTGAAGGACTCAAATATAACTTAATAAGTATTAGTCAATTGTGTGACAAAGGTTACAAAGTCGTGTTCGAATCATCTATATGCAATATTTTTTACGGAAATCATATAGTATTCAGTGGGAAAAGACATGGAAAGATATATTTGATTTTTCATAATGAATTGGATGGAAAATGTCTTATGACTATTGATAATGATCCATGAGTATGACATAAAAGACTTGGACATATAAATATGTCAAACATTAAAACCCTAGGAAAAAAGAGTCTAGTAGAAGGGTTACCAAAACTTAAATGTAATAAAGATAAAATTTGCAAGGCATGTCAAGTGTCAAAATAATCTAAGATGTCATTTTCACCGAAGAATGAAGTTACAACTTTAACACCACTTGAATTACTACACATGGATCTTTATGGGTCATTCGACATTTTAAGCTTTCGAAGAAAAAATATATTTTTATTATTGTTGATGATTTTTCAAGATTTACTTGAGTAATGCTATTAGCTAGTAAAGATGAAACATTCTCAATGTTTGTCAGTTTTTTGAAATTGGTACAAAATGAAAAATAAAATACAATTATATCAATTAGAAGTGACCATGGTGGTGAATTTGAAAAAAAATATTTTATAAAATTCTACAATAAAAAAGAAATTTACCATACATTCTTTGCTCCTAGAACTCCTCGACAAAATGAGGTAGTTGAAAGGAAAAATAGATCAATACAAGAGATGACTAGGACCATGTTGAATGAAAGTAAATTATCTAAGAAATTTTGGGGTAAAGCTGTAAGTACAGCTTGTCATGTATTAAATCGAGTTACCATTAGAGCAATTTTGAAAAAGGCACCACATGAGCTATGGAAAGGTAGAAAATCAAATATTTCATACTTTCATGTTTTTAGTTGCACTTGCTATGTTTTGAACAATGAAAAAGTCAACTTAAGAAAATTAGATGTCAAAAGCGATGAGATAATATTTATTGGATATTCATCAAATAGCAAAGCATATATAGTTTTCAACAAAAGAAATCAAGTAGTATAAGAATCCATTCATGTTGTATTTGATGAATTTAATTCAACTCCCAAGAAGGAGGATGAGCTAAGTAATACAGATGATTTATCAAAAAACCTTAAAAAGCTACAAGTGGAAAAGCAAGGAGGAGAAAAACCAAACAAGATTAAAGCCCAGACAAGGAGTTAAGTGAAGGTAATGCTCGCTACAAACCTCCAAAAGATCTAAAATTCAAAAGCGATCATCCAATTGAGCAAGTTATTGACAACATATATGTAGGTGTAAAAACAAGAGGCTCTAGGCACAATATATGTGGACATTTTGCCTTTGTATCAAAGATAGAGCCTAATTCTATTGATCAATCTCTTAATGATGAAAACTAGATCATAGCCATGTAAGAAGAGCTAAATCAATTTAAAAGAAATCAAGTATGACATTTAGTTTCTAGACCCAAAGATTGCGCAATTATCTGTACCAAATGGGTCTTTAAGAACAAATTATATGAAAGTGGACTTGGAATAAAAAAAAACTAAATTTGTAGCCAAGGGGTATTAACAAGAAGAAGGAATTGACTTTGAGGAATCATATGCTTTAGTAGCTAGATTAGAAGTCATACACATCCTATTAGCATCTGCATCTCATATGGGTCTTAAACTGTTTCAAATGAAAGTAATTTTTTTTTAAAATATATAACTTAATTAAAAAGTGTATGTTGAACAACCTCCTGGTTTTGAAAAAAAAGATAAATCTAAATTTGTGTATAAGATGACCAAAGCCTTATATGGACTAAAACAGGCTCCTAAAGCTTGGTATAAGAGGCTAAGTAAATTTTTGATTGATCATAAATTTTAAAGAGGAAAAGTTGATGCTACCCTTTTCATTAAGTACAAAGGAAAAGATATATTGATTGTTCAAATTTATATTAATGATATTGTATTTGTTGCTACTAATGAATCTCTATACCAATAATTTTCCAAGCTTATGCAGAACGAATTCGAAATGAGTATGATGGGCGAGCTCAATTTCTTCCTCGTTGGACTGCAAATCAAGCAATTGAATGAAGAAATTTTTATAAATCAGTCTAAGTACATCAAAGGAATGCTCAAGAAATTTAGAATGCATAAAAGTAAAGGAGCAAATATACCCATGAGCTCAAACATCAAAATCGATAAAGATGAAAGAAGTAAACAAGTTGAACAAAAATTGTATAAGAGTATGATAGGATCTTTATTGTACTTAACTGCATCTAGACCAGATATATTATTTAGTGTTTGCATGTGTTCTAGATTTTAGTCATGTCCTAAAGAATCACATTTAGCAGCTGTGAAAATTTTTTTAAGATATTTGATTGACACTACCAATCTAGGGCTATGGTACCTTAAGGTTCAACATTTGATCTAATTGGCTACTTGGATGCGGATTTTGCTGGTTGCAAAGTAGATAGAAAAAGAACTAGTGGAACATGCCAATTTCTTGAAAATATGATGGTTTCATAATTTTTAAGAAAATAAACCAGTGTTGCTCTATCTACTGTGGAAGCCGAATATATTGCTGCTCGGAGCTATTGTGCCCAATTGCTCTAGATGAGACAACAACTTAGAGATTATGAGATAGATTACAAACATGTACCTATTAGTTGTGACAATACGAGTGCAATTTGTTTAACTAAGAATCTCATATTGCATTCTGGAACCAAACACATAGATGTAAGACATCATTTTATTAGAGAATATGTTGAAAATAATGATATTTGTTTGGAATATGTTAAAATAGAAGATCAAATTGTGGATATTTTTACTAAACTACTAGGAAATAAATTATTCTATAAAATTAGAAATAAAATGGGTATGATTGATATTAAAGCATGAAATGGATGAAAAATTAAAAAATTACAACTAAACATGAATTAATATGACTGCTACGATTGTTAAATATATTCGCTTATGCGAAATAAGTTGAATGGATAAGAAATAGAGTGCATTTATACTTCGAATCCGACTTAAAGTCGACTTCGCAAGTGTCGTTTCGGCTGGCCTCTTTTAGGTGCGAACAACTGTCTTCCCTTATTTTTCTCTTCCCATTCTCCAATATGGCTCCATTTTCTCTTCTTTCAAGTTCTAAATTACCAAATATCTTAATCTCATCACTTCTTCACTAAACTTCAAAGTTTTCATCTCCTCCACATCAATGGCACTCAAAGCGATTTCAAAACTAAGCAAACTTCTCGTCTCAATACCCTCCAAATCCAACACAAGGGAGGACGTGCCTAGACGGCAATAGACACTGTCTAAACGAGCGATGGATGAAGCCGCGATATCCACGGGTCATTGGGTTCGATTCTAAGCAGGTAATCCCTCCACTGCATTACCTAGAGATGAAGCAAATTTGGAATCCAATGAGAGTATGGAAGTTATAGGGAAAAGAAAAGGAGCCCCTGCTCGAAGAGGTCAAGTTCTCAAAATGCTAGTAGAATATTTCCGAACTGAGCGACAATATAATTGATTTTACAAGCAATTTTATGAAAGGAAGACTTTCGCACCGAAAATCATTGGTTTTCGCTTCCTACATGAATATGCATTTGACATTGAGCAATTGCTATACCTTTTTACTATTTATGGGATTAGAAAATTTTCAACACATATGTTAAGGGAGTAGAAATAAATTTGGAAGATGCACAGGGCATTAGTGAGTTCAATGTCCGTAGTAAGGTGAGTCATATTCTAGGAGTTCCTATGTTTGAAGATCCACTTCCAGTGAGGTTCACACTCACTCAGATATACAACCAACTAACTAAGAGTAATAAATATCATCCGGGTATTAAGTTTCTACGTTACATGGATCTACCCCCCACAATCGAGAGTGTTGTGACTACTAATAGCTTGCTACATTTATCCCAAAAGTGGAGGAAGAAATCATATCAATCCTCGAGAGGCAGAGATTTTATAGAAAGTGGCCAATAGGGTCAAAGTTAGCCTGTCCCGACTATTTCTGGAGGCATTGGAGTTAAAGAAAGATAATCCCCGAGGAGTATTGCTATATGGCACCTGGATTACTAAAATCCTTAGTTTTTTCATGTTGATTTGGAAGGAGAACCATACGATTCCTTGAAGCCCACAAATTCCATTTACAAAGCACTTTTGACCCGTATGAAAATTAATCTTGAGACATTCAGAGCTGATTAGTTATAGACTTGAATGGGAGGAGATCCTCAAGCAGCGCAAGACAGGCAGAAACCACAAGAAGAGGTAGCTCCATTTGAGGGGGAGGATGAACCTCACCATGATCCCCAACCATCTCCACCTCCTGCTTCGAGAGCCCTAACATCCCCTGCTTTACATGCTTTGTCTCTCCAAGAGGTTCTCGAGCTACAGATCATTTTGCTTACTCTCCAGCTCAACCGTCAACATCCGATGCCATTTTAGAATATTTTTAAGCCATGGAGAGTAGAATCTCTCAGGAACTTGGGGCTATCAACATATCCCTCATGAAAATGTATGGTAAGCAAGACAAACTAGATCAAGAGCTCTAAAACATTAAATACCATCTTGCCTCTGGCGGTCAGCGAGGTGAACCCATTTCCAGTTTGCCTGATTTTGATCCTTATTGGAGGGAATTAGTACGCGCCTACTGCACTGTTCAAAATCAATCATCACTTTTATCATCATCTCTGATCAATTTTTCCTCCGCTTCTGAAGACTTCCATGTTGAAATTATTCGTCCCATACTTCTTGATTAGTAGCTTCTTTATCCCATCTCTCCATTCATTTTTCACAAATCTCGCCTAATCGATTCTATACCTTTTTGGTGATTGACGAAAAGGGGGAGACAAATGTTTAGTCTTTGGGATAGTATTTGGGTATGAGATAGTATTTGGGTAGGCTGCATTTAGGGCTAATGTAATTTTTGGGTAAATGTAAGTGAATGGAAAATTTGTGTAATGATGTGAATGGTTATTTCATTTTGATAAATTGAATGATGTTATAGGATGAATTGTGACTTGAATTGATGTGAATGGTTATGAAATGCTTTTCATTTTGATAAATTGAATGATGTCACAGGAAGAATTGTGACTTGAATTGCTTTAAATGTTTACTACTAAATGGTTAAATTCAACATTATTAAATTGCAGTGTAAACTTGAGATAATATTAGCCTCACAAGTGATTGAAACTTGCTTTTTAAATGAAAGGTCAATCTCAAATTGGTTTTGTCAATCATCAAAAAGGGAGATATTGTTGTGAATGAATGACAAATAAAGCATAATCTATATTTTGATGATTAACAATTCAATTTGAGAAGATTTAAGGCACTAACATATATATTGAGATGTGTTAAGGTTTAGACACTTCAAGATTCAACTTGGCAAATCAAGTTGCATGCCAAGTCGACTTAGGCATCGACTTGGGTCAAGTCGATGCTGAAGTCGACTCCAGCATTGACTTCAAAGGGATATTTTTCGACAACGCTGATAAGTGCATGCATGAACAAATGAAGTCGCAACCGAAGTAGACTTCATATGTGACTTGGGTAAAGTCGCAACCCAAGTCGACTCTGTCAGCGACTTGGGGTATCTTCAGGAGTCCGAAATTGAATCAGACAAAGTCAAGTCGCAACCGAAGTCGACTTCAACACGTAACTTAGGTGAAGTCGCACATGAAGTTTACTTAGATATGTGACTTGAGTGGAGTTGCAAACCAAGTCGATCCAACATTAAACTTGGATAGATGAAGCTCGAGTCATGGAGTTCCAAGCTCAAGAATGAGAAGTTTAACTTGAGATACATTATACTAGCATCCAAGAAAAAATCATTCAAAAATGCGTGAATCATCCTAAATGTAATAGATTTCTACCTAATTTTACTAAAATGAAACCAAATTAAATAAATGAAAGTTATGTAACTTTTAAATTATTTTCTTTAATTTGAGGATCATCCTAAATATTTTTTTAAATATACTTTTTTAAAAACAAATATGTCAAGTGCAGTTTAAATTTTGTAAATTTGTATTGTGAATGTTAGTAAAATTCAATAATCTTAAATTATAATGGATAAATAATAAAATTTAATTTAATTAAGGGAATCAATATACAATTGACTCTCATAATAATTATTTCTAGTAATTTGATTTTGAAAATTAATCAAAATAATTTAATATTTAATATTTGAGCCTAACTTGATTTTAAATTTTATTTAAAGTAAAATTTTGTTCTATTAATTTTCATTTCAAATTAAATTATAATCTCCATATTTAATACAAATATTTTTTGATGTAAATATTTAATACAAATATTAATGAAATAAGTTATTTCATATGTATATAAACTAGTTTGTATTTATTTGTATTTCTAATTTTATTAATTTTAATTTTAAACAAGCAACCGGAGAGTTGGCCAAGCTTTATAGGTTTCAACAAATTTAACCCATTATTTTTGCGAAATACATCAAAATATAAGGATGATGTGCTTATATTTGATTGAATCCGGTGGATTAAATTATTTCGTATTTTTGTGTTAAGTGGACTACATTATAGTGATCTTCATTTCAAATTAAATTACAAGATTTCTATTTAATACATAATTTCGTATTGATTTAATGTGATTATAATTAATATGTATTTTTAAAATTTTATTAATTTCAAATTAAAATGAGCAACTGGAGAGATGAGTGAATCCTAAGGGTTATTGCAGATTTAGCTAAGTTTACAAAATAATTTGACATAAAAATTAGTTATGTTTATATTAATTTAATTAATTTGTAATTTAATTTCAATTCATATTGAGGTTTATTTTACTCTAATAATTTTCATTTTTTATTTTTATTCAATTCAAAATAATCTAGATGATACACAAGAATTCAACATTTTTATTTTTTATTTATATGTAATAATATAAATATTTTTATTTATGTGTAAGAAAATTTTCACTGAATGCATGCGTATCATTTTCACATAATGCACCTGCATGATCATTTTAACCCGACTCTTTGAATTTGGTATTCAAATTCAACTTTTGCACTAAATACTATCTAAATCAGTAGCAGACGCCATAACGTCCATGAGGAAGTTATGAGGTATAAGTGAGAATTGATAAAGCAAAACAATTTTAATATGATAACAAAATGTTTTTAAAATAAAATTTAATAATCCATATGTTTTAATGTTTTCATATAAGCTATAAGAATGTTATTTTAGATAGCTTTATTTTTAAAGATATAATTTATTTTCTAGATATAATTATTAATATAATAATGTGTGTGCGAACGAGCAAGCGGGCGGACTACAACGCCGAATTTTACCTTTTTTATGTTGGAGCATTGCGGGCAGGTGGGTTGGTATACGAAATTTACCTTTAAATCATGAAAATTTTGTTGAACATTTTGTTATCATTTTTTCTATTCAATTGATTTATTTTAAATTTAATTTAAATTAATATCTATATTTATTTACTTTTGAAATAAAAATTATAATTTATTTTTAAATTAAAATTCATGAGTTGATATTTTAAAATTTTAATATAAAATAAAAGAAATATTTTATTTTAAAAAATTATTTATTTCAAATTAAAACATTTAATTATCATTAAAACATTTATCTAAACTTAAGTAAATCAATAAAAATAATTTAACTCACAAAAATTGGAGACGACATTGGATGATTTTGAGGAATCATTTTATTTAATCAATAAAATTATATTAATTTAAATTAATATTAAATTTATTAATTTTAGATTGAAATGAACCGAAAAGATAAGTAAAACCTACATGCTTTTGTGGATTTAACTCAAGAAGTTGGCAAAATAGCTCAATATAATCAATAAATGATATTTATCATATATTTAAAAATTACATAATAAATGTTAATTTGATTAGTCTAATTAATTATACTATGTTCTTGTGTGCAAATCATTTTTATTCTATTAATATTCATTTCAAATTGTGAGCCTGGTCATAAGCCAGTTAGCGTCACATGTTGGCATATGTGCCCAACGTTGGGGCTTCAATTCCCCGGAGCCCAATCCTATGCACCCGGGTGCATTCAGCCTCAATGCACCTGGGTGCACTGCACCTATTTTTTTTTTATTTGTTTTTGAAAATTTTTTCATGAAGCTGTTAATATAGGTTTATTTAACATATGTATCAATTTTTACTATTTTTAGATATTTTTAGATATTTTTTTTAGATTTTTTAAAATCAGTGGCATTTTTCATAATTTTAAATTACCGAAAATGCCACTGAGTTTAAAAATCTAAAAAAAATATCTAAAAATATCCAAAAATAGTAAAAATTGATACATATGTTAAATAAACCTAGATTAACCATTGTATGAAAAAATTTTCAAAAAAAAATAAAAAAATAGGTGCAGTGCATTCGGGTGCATTGAGGCTGAATGCACCCGGGTGCATAGGATTGGGCTCCCAATTCCCCGCTCCTGCATTTGCATATACCATGAGTAGTGGTGGCTTTGGCTAATTCAAGAAAAATATTCGTTTCAAATTAATTTGTATTATAAAAATTGAAGAAACATTCATGAATTTTGTTACAAACTTTCGATTTAACAAAATGTTTGTTAAATTCATAATTTTATATTCACTAAAATTGATTTGAATTAATCTTTATTTTATTTAAATTTTATTAATGTAAAATTAAAATGAGCAACATAAGATAAGTAACCATAAATGTTACTTATTCCTTAAAACCCACTTCTAACAAAATTAAATATTTATTATTTATTTATATTAAAAATAAAAATAGTAATCTATAATTTAATTTTAAGACGATAAAATTAAATAATTAATATTTTTTATTTTTTCATAATTAAGGTATAAATGACCGTATAAGGGGCTTAGGGTCATATTACAGGTGTTAAATTAGAATTAACTTATTAATTTCAAAAGTTTGATTTCGTTAGATGTTGTTAGATGCTGTTAGATGTCGTTAGATTTGATTAGATGCCGTTAGATGCAATTAGATGCTCTTAGATTTCATTTAAATTAAGATGGATTTCATTATAGCCTATTATCTAGGTTTCAAATTCTGTAATTAAGATATAAATGACCTTATAAAAGGCTTAAGATCATATTACAGGTGTTAAATTCGGATTAACTTATTAATATCAAAAGTTAGATTCCTTTAGATGTCGTTAGATACTATTAGATATCGTTAGATCTGATTAGATGCTGTTAGATGTCGTTAAATACTATTAGATGCGATTAGATGCTGTTAGATGTCATTACATTAAGGCGAATTTCATTAAATCCTATTATCTGGGTTTGAAATTATGTAATTAAGGTATAAATGAACTTATAACGGGCTTAGGATTATAATACGGGTGTTAAATTAGGATTAACTTATTAATATAAAAAATTAGATTCGGTTAGATGTCGTTAGATGCTGTTAGATGTCGTTAGATCTAGTTAAATGTTGTTAAATGTAGTTGGATGCAGTTAGATGTCATTAGATTAAGGTGAATTTTATTAAATCCTATTATCTGGGTTTTAAATTTTGTAATTAAGGTATAAATAAACTTATAACGGGCTTAGGATCATAATACAGGTGTTAATACAGGTGTTAAATTAGGATTAACTTATTAATATCAAAAGTTAGATTCGGTTAGAAGTCGTTAGATGCTGTTAGATGCGATTAGATGTTATTAGATATCATCAGATTAAGGTGGATTTCATTAAATCCCATTATCTAGGTTTCAAATTTTGTAATTAAGGTATAAATGACCTTATAAGGGGCTTGGGATCATATCATAGGTGTTAAGATTAACTTATTAATATCAAAAGTTAGATTTGACTAGATGTCGTTAGATGTTGTTGGATTCTGTTAGATACTATTAGACCTTGTTACATGTTGTTAAATGCTGTTAGTTGTAGTTAAATGCTGTTAGATTAAGGTGAATTTTATTATATCCTATTATCTTGGTTTTAAATCCTGCAATTAAGGTATAAATGACTTTATAAGGGGCTTAGGATCATATTATAAGTGTTAAATTAGGATTAACTTATTAATATCAAAAGTTAGATTCGGTTAGATGTTGTTAGATGCTGTTAAATGAGATTAGATGCTGTTAGATGCCTCTTAGATGCGATTAGATACTGTTAGATGTCATTAGATTAAGGTAGATTTCATTAAATCTTATTATTTATATTTCAAATTCTATAATTAAGGTATAAATGACCTTATAAGGGACTTAAAATCATATTACATGTGTTAAATTAAGATTAACTTATTAATATTAAATGTTAGAACTGATTCGATGTCGTTAGATGCTGTTAAACGCTATTAGATCCTATTAGATGCTATTAGATGTCATGAGATGTTGTTAGATTCTATTATATTCGAAAAATAAAAAATATTATTAAATTTTCAAAAATTCAAAAATAAATATTGAAATTGTTATTTTTGAGAGTACCTTAATTACATGAACTTTAAATAATATAACATAACTGCTTCTAAAAAATATATTTTTCAACTTTACCAATTATAATGTAATCTAATTAAAAAATAACTTTTTCTACACAAATATTTTTAAAAAATGTCAAATAATGAAAAGTTATGTCTACATATATTTTAATGGTTGATCCAGCAAATGAATGGAATAGATTGAGATTTTCTATACATATAATACAAATTTTATCAAAAAACTAAACATACTCACGTTTTCAAACAAATATACTCGCACAGTAAAATTACCACAATGCCCCTACTTTTTTTTTCTCACGGTAACTGTTTCTCATGGGTTGAGCCCCATTGCTCTTACCTTCGCGAGACGGCAACAAGGGTCGAATTCACATGAGAGCATTGGAAACGACCGCCCCTATTGGTTGAAAATTTTTATTTTTATTTGATTTTTAAATAAATGATAAATACAAAAGTTGATAGGCTCGTTGGAAATCACTCGGGTCTTTCTCGGTATAAGCAAAAAAAGAAATCACAGTTTATCCCATATACTTTTATCTTATTTGACATCATCACTACCAAGTTACCCTTTTATTATTATCTATATATTTCAATAATTTTTATAATATCTTTTCTTATTGCTATTCTGTTTATTTTATTTTTCTCTTTCTTGTAATCATAATTAATCTTATCATATCACATGATTTCTCCACCACTTTTTCAAACTTTTCTATTATTTTTTCAATGTTATATATCTTATCAGACAGACTTTTATTTTGAAAATTTTATCTCTCAATTACGATTTTTTTAAAACATTTTGGCCTGAATTATCACGCATAAAAATATAGATTCCGTGATTATTCAACCCGCTGCATTCAAGAACAACGAGCGCAATCATTTAAGATTCCCCGTGATGTTGGTCAACAAGTTATGACTTGATTACGGGGGACAGTAAGTCAACTAATTAATCAAAAGCCGAATTTGGGCCTTATTAGCAATATGGATTTAATTCTAATAAAATGAAATATAATCTGGATAGTATCAATATATTATATAGTATAGAGGACATGAGTTAAAATAATGATTTTTTAGGATGATTTGAGTGGTATGATAAGAAATCTAAAAAAAAAAAAATCATTCGCAGCCAAATTTTAACATTTTGCAATAAAATTATAGTTGCAAAGAATAAAATATCTTTTATTGAGAGTTTTAGAATAGAAATTCATTCAGAGCCCATTAATCCATATTCACTTGCCCCGTTTGGATAAATGAACTGGCGAAGATGGAAAGAAACACAAAGGAGTTGATAAACATTATCTACATGACAAATTAACACGCTCGCGCTAACCAAAGAAGACACTCATGGAATTTTCAGCCCCAAGACCCCACCATGCACATTAATTCAAATATAGGGATGGGTGGATAAGTTCTAATTACTGTGGACTTCTTCGTTTCTTAATAAGTATTATATTAGCATATTTCAAATCCAACCGAAGGAGGGGATTGGAACTTGGACTACACGCAATTGGGTATCAACCAAATCTAATTTTTAAATAATTGGTTCGATGACCCGAGCCTTATCCATAGTCAATTTATACGGGTTCCAAAATCGAGTTACTGCTGTGGGAGACCTTATTTATGTGGAACACTATCAATTTTTTCCACCTTCGATTATCGACGGAAATTTACTTCATTTATTATCTTTAGTATCAATTATATTATTAAAAATCTTATTATTCATCTAATATTATTGTGCATAAGTTCTATCGATAAATGTGTTAAAATCGTTTGACACTGAATACCAATTTTAAAGTTATGTTTTCAACATCCGAACTGTTTAAAATATCATTTTTCTATAGACAATTGATTTTTCATTTTAATCCATATATGAATAGTCATAGGTATTTTTATATAATTTACATGTGAACATATATTTTTAAGTAAATGTGATCAATGCACATCTTTGAATGGGATGAAATATGGTTCTCTGACTAACTAAACAAATGATAGTAAATATAATGAATAAAATAAATTTTTGATCAATCATAAAGGTGGTAAAAATAAATAGGCTTATACGAAATAGCTTCAAATCCCCAAAATCAAGTTAGGCCATTGCCATCTGTCTTAAATAAACTATTTCATCTACAATAGCAACGTTTTCAATGGCACCCAAAATCATTTAGCTTTTATATCATCTAGCTTGTGTTTAGTAATGCATACTCCCTGACAATTGGAATCTCATGTCTTGTAGCTTGGTGTGAAAATAGGGTTGGGTCGACCCGTGACCTGCCTCGCCTCACTCCGATTTTATAGAGGGTTGGGGGCAAGGATTTTGACCTAGTGATGGGGCAAGTCAAGATTTCAGACCTGTTGTTTTAATTTTAAAAGGAGGGTGGGTCAACTACGTCTCAACATACAATGTGTAAATTATTTTTATAAATTATATTACTTATTATGTGAATGTTGTTTTGTTGAATAAACATGTTTAACTTCATGATTTATTAATGTGAATATGATTTATGTTGATGTATGTTTAACTTTATAACTTGTTTATATTGATCAATTTTTATTTCTTAGTTACATATATGTTCTTCGAGTTATCTCATTCACATATTTATTAATAAAATAAAACATATTGTCTATGTTGTTTATATCGTATAAGAATGAATATTATTATTTTTCAATTTAGAAATTTTAATTATAATTTAAAATATCTTTTTTAAGGTTGATACATATATTTATCAAGGTTAAGTTGTAAATGAAATTATTTAAAAAAATTTACTAATGTTTTGTTATGACAATTGTGTTTTACTCACAAAATAGTAAAACATTGAATCATTTAACCTTTAAATTTATCATGAGTATGAGTTTATATTGATATATGTATAAGTTTTTAAACTTTGACTTACTTTTTTAACCTAACCCGTTATCCTGATGTTGATTTGGAACCAATCCAAAGTTTGTATTGAGACCTATTAAAAAAAGGTGAAGGTTGAACTGATCTTGTCCTGATCTAGTATATAATGTAGGATCAAACAAGACTTTTCAAATATAAGGTCAGGTTGGGCATACCATAACCCACCGCGGCCGTCCTGATTTTCACCCATACTCGCAGCTTCCTATACTCATAAGTCCCAACCTGCACTCTGCAAATTATAGGATGGTCCATATGTTGCCGCAAAATGCAAGGCTAGAAGAGTGACTCCTGCGTACGGTAATAACGGTGCAGTCAACTGCATCCAAGCATTTTGTATCTTGATCATATGCGATCGATATGCCCATCTCGATTTTTTTATAATATTTTATAAATGTGTGGACAATGGACCTGAGTAAGATGTGATCACTGCCCAATTTTTACATTTTACTAATTTTAAAAATATTTTTCAATTTCAAAAATAAATAATACATGCTTTTCCTGTGGGCAACATTCCCCGCGTGGACATCCTATCAAGATTTTCTCCATGCAATCAATTGCATAATGTGACCCCCATTTTTTTTATTTCTCCAATTCAAGTCATGAACTATATATAATCTATTTATTTATACGCGACTAGCACGACTAGAAAAGAGTATCACCTTTGTGTAGAAAGTCCAGACTTGGTATCCCATTTCTAGAGCAATTTCTTTGTAACTACTTGATAGAAGCATTGTTAGAGTTCCACTATGGAGTTAAAATATTAGAAATATATATTTGATTGAGTCGTAAATATAAAAGAAATAAAAAAACTATTTATTTATGCTAAATATTGATTGAAAACTAGTATTAAAGAACCTCATACAAGTTATTTAAATAAAAAAAATCTCGAGCATTTGCATTTGTCGCGGATTATATATAAATCTAATAAATATAATTTTTTATAACATATAAATATTGATAAAAATATGACGAACAACTTAAATCTAAGATAAAATTTTAAAAATTAAGAAAATAAAGATTCAGTTGATTGCACCATGCGACCAATTATATTATGCAATACCTTGATTTTCTTAGATCTAAATTAGCACTTTGTACTCAAAACTATTTATTTAAAAAATATAAAATGAAATGAATCAAAAATCTTTATAATTAATAATCTTAAAAATATATTTATAAAAAATCTTCTGCATTATACTTGTTGTGGATGATATTATATATAAATTTAACTATCTTTCATCTTATATAAATATCAATAGAAAACAATACGAGGAAAGCTTAGATCTATCATAAAATAAAAATTAAGAATAAGAAACCCAGCAAATTGTATCATGCAATCGACTGCATGGAATATTTTCTTATGTATGTGTGTGTATGTATATATATATACATATGAAATTTTCTACCATGTAATGAATTGCGTGGTGAAACTAATTTTTCATTTTTTTAGCTGATCTATACATTGGATTTAAAGCTATCTTTTTAGTTTATACATAAAAATAAATTTGAGTGAAAACTATTATAATTTATGGTGTTAAAAACATAATTATAAAGAATCTAATGCATTTATACATGTCGTGGATTATATAAAAATCAAATTAATATAATTTTTCATATCAAACAAATATAAATGTAAAAAAAATATATTTGAATGGCTTAGATCTAAGATCGAATTTAAGAAATAAAAGAAAATAATAAATGCAATTGACTGTGCCATGCAATTGATTTCATATAAGCATAACGGACACAAAACAACTATTTTCTACCACTTTTCTTAATCCAATTTTCCTCTTCCGTGCATGCCTTAAACCTCTATTATAGGCTCCAGATTTAACCATATTCAATAGTGACAACTTGGGTAAAAAATTATATATTGCTTCGTACTCTTTACACGGATGAAAGTATGCATATATAGAAGAAATTTGAAACCTATTCTTAGATATACAAATGTTACGGCTAATTTAAGGGTGATTTGGGTGATTTATATTCCAAACTCATCCCTCTAATCTTTCTAATTGATTCTAATGACAACTCATGACAGCTCACGCCAACACTCCCCCTCAAGTTGGTGCATATAGGTCTCTTATGCCCAACTTGTCAAGTGAGTTGTAGAAGTTCTTGTTGCATACTGCCTTTGTAAGTATGTCCGCTAGCTGGTCTTCAGACTTTACGAAAGGAAAACGAATTATCTTGGCTTCAAGGTTTTGTTTTATGAAATGTCGATCTACCTCCACATGTTTTGTGTGATCATGCTGAACAGGGTTGTGAGAAATATCAATAGCTGCCTTATTGTCACAAAACAGATCCATCTCAGATCTAGGAGCAAAGCCGATTTCCTTCAATAGTCTCCTTAGCCAGAGAAGCTCACAAAGACCCTTAGCCATTCCACGGAACTCGGCTTCAGCACTTGATAATGCCACTACCTTTTATTTCTTGCTTCTCCATGTAACCAGATTCCTGCCAACAAACGTGAAGTAACCTGAAGTGGACTTTCTGTCTAAAATATTCCCTGCCCAATCTGCATCAGTATAACCTTCAACTCTTAGATGATTATTCCTTGAAACCATAAGTCCTTTTCCAGGAGATGACTTTAAGTATCGAAGAATCCTGATCACTGCATCCATGTGATCCTCACTAGGACAATGCATGAATTGACTTACTACGCTTACAGCATAAGCAATATCTGGGCGAGTAAGTGAGAGATAAATAAGTTTCCCAACCAACCTTTGGTACCTCTCTTTGTTTGTTGGTACTTGGTCTGGATATTCTCCAAGTCTGTGATTCTGAACTATTGGTGTGTCTGCAGGCTTACACTCCAGTAATCCCACCTCAGATAGTAGATCAAGTATATATTTTCGTTGGGAGAGAAATATACCTTGCCTTGATCTAGCCACTTCAATTCCTAGAAAATATTTGAGTCCTCCCAAATTTTTCATCTCAAATTCAGTTGCTAACCGCTTTTGGAGTCGCAAAATTTCTTCTGGATCATTCCCTGTAATAATCATGTCATCTACATAGACTATCAAAGCTGTTACCTTGCCCAATTGACGCTTTAGGAAGAGTGTATGGTCTGCATTGCTTTGTTTAAAACCATATTTCTTCATTGCCAAGCTAAATCGCCCAAACCATGCTCGAGGTGATTGCTTTAGTCCATACAGTGCTCGTTGTAGTTTGCACACAGCCTCAGTCTTTGGGGTTGCCGTGTAGCCTGGTGGAATATCCATGTACACTTCCTCCTCAAGATCACCGTGAAGGAAGGCGTTCTTTACATCAAGCTGGTGCAGTGGCCAATCAAGATTTGCTGCTAGAGATAGCAAGACTCTAACTGTATTCAACTTGGCCACTGGTGAGAAAGTTTCCTTATAGTCCACGCCATATGTTTGGGTATAACCCTTTGCCACCAACCTTGCTTTATACCGCTCGATCGATCCATCTGCCTTGTGTTTGATGGAGAACACCCATTTGCATCCCACCGTTTTTTTTTCTTTAGGCAACGGAACAAGGACCCATGTTTTGTTCTTTAGTAATGCCTCCATTTCTTCCTTTATAGCCTGGGTCCACTTAGGGTTTGTTAGAGCTTCCTGAACACTAGTGGGAACATGGCATGAGGAAAGTTCATGTGCAAATGCTTTAAGGGGTTCAGATAGTCTCTTTGTGGATACATAGTTGGCAATTGGATACTTTGACCTTCGTTCCTCAATTTCTGGAGAGTACCGATTTGGTGGCTTTCCACGATTATTCCTGACAGGTAAGATATAACCAGTAGAAGTATCCGTATCATTATTAGTCGGATGTGCAATGGGAGTGTTTACCTCAGGGATATTCTCAGGAGATGGCTCTTTAAGTACTGAGGAGTGGGGGGATTCTGGTTCAGCTTCAGGTGGTGTAGATGTCGCTCTTAGAGTTATGTCATCCTCCAGAGATGCATTCGGAGTTGTATCCACTTCCATCATATTTGTGTCATTAAGCCCCTTCCAGTCAAATCTTAACCAATTCTGCTCTTCATCTTGGATCTCCCCCTGAAGAGAAGAGTTGGATACCGAGGGAGAGTAGAACGTGTCGGATTCCAGAAATGTGACATCCATAGTTACATAAGTGCGCTTGGTTGTAGGATCATAGCGGCGGTATCCTTTTTGATGTAAGGCATACCCCAAAAAAAGACATCGAACAGCACAGGGATCAAGTTTAGTGCATTGGTTCTTATGGAGATGTACAAAAGCTACACATCCAAAGATCCGAGGAGGAATCATCAACACTGTGGGTAAGTGTACATAAGTTGAGAGGGTCTGTAGGGGTGTCTTAAAACCCAAGACTTTGGATGGCATACGGTTGAGGAGGTACACAGCTGTAGCTACAGCATCACCCCAGTGTCGGTTGGGTACATGAGCTCTAAGTAAAAGGGCACGAGCAGTTTCAAGTATATGTCGGTTTTTTCCGTTCAGCAATACCATTTTGCTGAGGAGTCTGCGGGCAAGAGGTTTCATGGAGAATGCCATGGTGTTGGAAATAATCATGGAACCCCTGGTTAACAAATTCACCACCATTATCGGATCTGAGAATCTGTACCTTGGATGAAAATTGAGTTTGAACCATTGCATGAAATGATTTGAACATACTCAATACTTCATCTTTATGTTTCAACAAGTATAGCCAAGTCATGCGAGTACAATCATCAACAAATATTACAAACCAGCGATTACCATATGCAATAGAAATAGGGGAAGGACCCCACACATCGGAATGAATTAAAGCAAACGGAACCTCACTTTTCTTCATACTCAATGGATAAGTAACTAGATGACTTTTAGCAAGGATGCAAGTATCACACTTAAAGTCAACAGTTGATGTATGTGAAAACAAATTAGGAAACAAATGTTGCATATACCCAAATGACGGATGTCCTAACCGACGATGTAAAAGCCAAATCTGTCTCTCCTTGGTACCACTCGGATGGTGCATGTGATATGCTCTGCCCATACTGAAATCATCCATGCAGTATAATCCCCCCTCTTAGTACCACGCCCAATGATCTCCTTGGTGAGAATATCCTGAAGAAGACAGAAGGTAGGATAAATGAGCACAATACAATTTAGATCTGTTGTTACTTGGCTGACAGATAGTAACTTATGAGACAGGGAGGGAACCAATAAAGTATTAGACAATGTGAGAGAAGGTGATAAAGTCACAGTGCCAGCCCCGGTGACCGAAGAAACAACTCCATTAGCATTTGCAATGCTAGTGCGTCGCGGTGGATAAGTGTGTGAGAAATCGTTGCTGTCGAACGTCATGTGGTCAGTAGCTCCAGAATCAAGTATCCAAGCACCACTATTAGCATCTCGATGAGAACTAAATAAAGCATTTCCAGAATTACCTGAATCCGAAATAGGTAACACTCCTTGGGAAGGTTCGACAGGCGGTGTAAGGGAAAGAGATGACTCTACAGTAGCCATGGCGGCCTTCCCCATCCCTCCATCAGTTCCCGTGGCGTCACATTCCACCAGTCAGGATACCCGTGTAGCTTGAAACAAGTCTCACGGGTATGCTTCATATTTCCACAGTGAGTACACTTGGTGCCATCAGATAACATTTGTGGCTTGGAGGATGGCTTGGAAGATGCCCTGAATTTCCCACTGTCCAGTGAAAGAAATCCAGTAGAGGAAGATGCTGACTTTCCCGCTTTGAAACCCTTAGAAGCCAAAACTACTCCTGGGGTGTCATTGGTTCCACCAGTGATCATAACAGTTTGCCGGATTGCTTCTCGGCGAACATGGGTGTACGCTTGTTCGATGGTAGGAAATGGACGCATCTGAAGCACGTCAGCCCGAATCTTGTCTAGTTGATCATCAAGTCCATCTAAGAAGACGTACACTCGGTCTTCCTGTAGAAGACGGTTATAACACTGAATATCAGCAGGACACTCCATCGGATTCGGACGACGAAAGTCAATCTCATGCCACAAACCTTGGAGGTCATTGTAATATTTTTCAAGAGAACCTCCAGCCTGTCGTAGACGGGTTACACGACGTCGGAGGTCATAGACTTGCGAAGTATCACCGCCATCAAAATATGTGGTCGCAATGGAGTCCCACACTTGCTTTGCCGTGGGAAACCGAATAAAATTCCCAATCAACGAAGGGTCCATGGAATTAATCAACCAGCCCTTGACAATGGCGTTTTCTGTACGCCATTTCCGGAATGATGCAGACGTCGAAGGAGGTTCGGGAAAGTCTCCATTGATATATCCCAACTTGTCTTTGCCAGAGATGTACATCTCAACAACTTGGGACCAGAGGGCATAGTTGGTGTCGTCCAACTTGATGCCAATCAGTGCAGCAGAATTCTCTTGCGTCGGGGTCTGAGTTTTTGTAAAAACTTCTGTCATTCGGGTAGTTAATTCTGTGAGGACGGTGTTGGTTTGGAGTTCACCAGAGCTGTTGGAGTCACCGATATCCATCATTGATAGACGTCAAGGATAACAGAGAGCCACGAAAAAAAAAAATGATAAAACATCAAGGATAACAAAGAGCCATGGATCGATTCTGCTCTGATACCATGACAACTTGGGTAAAAAATTGTATATTGCTTCGTACTCTTTACACGGATGAAAGTATGCGTATATAGAAGAAATTTGAAACCTATTCTTAGATATACAAATGTTACGGCTAATTTAAGGGTGATTTGGGTGATTTACATTCCAAACTCATCCCTGTAATCTTTCTAATTGATTCTAATGACAACTCATGACAGCTCACGCCAACAAATAGTACCATCTTATTGGTGACTTTTTAAACCTTGTTATTGATGATCAAAATGTCAATATCGTTATGTCGATTAGGGACGAAAATGCAAGATGATATAGAGCATAATAGTAAGAATTTTTATGTGGAAAAGAAAGTCGTAACAAGTTTATCACATATTCCAGAAAAATTCAATGTTGCAAAAAAAAAAAAAAAGAGTACAAGCAATGGTTTCGCATTCTCTATGTGGAGTAAGAGAAATCTCCTAAGGGGTAGAGACGTATAATATGGAGAGAAGGGAAGAGCATACATGAAAATACCTCACATTTCCTTGATTTTGGAAGAGAAGATGGTTCTGCCTAAGCAGTGTTTTTTGGGTGTGAAATCATCTCTCTTAGAGTTCATATGATTATCTTTTATAGTAGCTCCATTTCTTCCTTGTACATGACTTAAGATCTTATGACTGAGAATGTTGTTCTCTATGAAGTTCTATTAGTAGGCTGGGAGCTTATTAGGCTTTATCGGGCAAATTTATGAGTTTTCGATGCCTACTTGAGGTAAGATGATATACCTGACTAGTTTCAGCTCATGCTTTAGGAGACACGCCAATTGTCATTGTATAATTTTTTTATTTTCACCGTGAAGGTAGTCTGTTAGGTGTTTAATGTGTTTGTACACATTTGCAAGTGTGTTTCATCTTAAGGGTATAGTCAAACACATGTTACTTTGGAGTTGTTCTTGCTAATGGTATCAAGTGGTTAGGTGTCATGTAGTGGGTGTCAGTATTCTAATGCTAGGCATCATAGCTTAGTTATGCTTTGGGTGTCGTGGATCAGTTGAACACTTTGTTATCACTAGCATCTATGCAAATAACAATCTTTAATGGATTTTTTTATTCTTGGGAATGTCTACTTATCACATAAGTTCTACATAATTGTGGCACTTCTTGTAAATGCTCCACCTTTTTGAGTAAGTTATTTTCTTATTTTTTATTGTTAGCTTCCTTGAGGGGACTTTCATTCATGTCTTTTCACATGTGTCCTTCAGTTTGAGGCTTAGTGTGTGAACTTGAATCATTTGGATCTTGTGGGTAGTTATGCCTCTTCTTGTGGGGATTTTACCTTTAAATTAGTTCACCTTTGACATTACTTTAGCTACCGTAAAGGATGAAAATTAATATGTTGAAGCGGGGAAAATTTGAGAATCACTTTTATCTTTGATGTTGCAGTGGCTCCTTTTGTTGAAGAAAGAGATTTTTGGAAGGAAAGTTCTTTGATGGAGATTGGCCATCGTTTTTGTTAGGAATCATGATTCGAGTTGAAATGGATTGTAGCAAAAGCACATATAATAAATCAGAATCGAATAAATAACAATAAGGTCATACACACAAAACACTAAGATTTACGTTGAAAAACATTCAAACTTAGAAGAGAGAAATCATGAGATAGAAAGATACCAATTCACCATGATAAATAAGTCATAGAGATGTACATAGAATAACTCATACTCATTTTCTAGATGTCTCACACATATCCTAAAAGTAAACACTTCGACGACCTTCTCTGTTATGCCCTATCATGATAGCACCTATAGTTCTACTAAATCCCTAACTGATACTCTTATAAATAAGACTTCCATTGGTACTTAACCAAAAACTAATACACACTATCTTGCATTTTCACCATGCACTTTTACATCTAAATAACTATGCAAATAACTTATACTCAGATTACAAGATATAATTTTAAGGGTGTGTTTAGCAATGAAGAAAAATATCAAGCTAAAACTTTTAAATCTAAAATATTTTACTATCTATAATTACTCTATCTATAATTATTTCTTCATATCTCACTATATAACTACCATACTTTTTAATCATTTCTACAAAATTACCTATACAACTAACCTATCTATTTTAACTTTATTCACTTTGCTCCTCGTTATTCTGTCTATCATATCACATAATTTTCTTTCAATTTGAAAAATTTTACATCAAAAAATTTTCATCTAAAAGTTGTATTACTTTCCAAATATACTCTAATAATCTTCACATTGGATTGGATTTTGCATACAATAAATTAATTCATAGAGAATCGCACCTTCGACTATTATGTAACTCACTAATTAACTCATCTGTCAATCATAATTCGACCTAGCATGATTCCATATCTCTCCACCTAAGAGATCACTCCACGTTCATGATCTAACAACCATGAATACACATACAGTCGAACCTATGTCAATTCATCAACCATGCACTTGATCGCTCACTTCTTGTGCATTAGGTACAAACAACATGAATTGTATTTTTTTTTCAACGCCATTGCATTCATAAGACTCCGAGGCCCTCCACGATCCAGTGTTAATATATTTTTGAGATCTCACAGCCACCATCCAATACAAAACTCAGAAAAATCTAATTTATCTCCATGTGCTCCCCATGCATCCTCAACAGTGGCACAACCATAGACTACCAAATAATGTAGAACATCCATAACTCCATGAAGTCCACCACTACACCTCAATCTGGATCATCTGTATGCAAAGTCAAACATATAATCACACCATATTTGCACATGAATTGTTGCTTTAAACCAGATTGAACTTGAGTCCTCTCGATCAATCTCAATTTGTGTGATCTAACCCGACCATACCCAACAATGTATCATCCTCTTCATTTGCACTGTTCATGTGAAGCAAAATGCCTCATCTTATCTAAATCTCCACATTAAAATTCCTCTAATCATCACATCACCATTAATTTGCACACCTCATCAGATCCATATTATTAAAGAGAAATTTGCCCAAACTATCCCCACCATCGTGTTTAGAGAACCTAAAAAATAAAAAAAATAATACGTAGAACACAGAAATCCGACTCCAAGATCATGCAAAACAAACCGCATGTGTACACGAGCTTCCTTGCACCACTGGTGTATCATACTAAATGCCATCTTCTCTTCATGTAGCACATAAGTAGTTGCTACTACCATTTGCATTGCCTACTGGTGACGTTTTATCATTGCCCTCCATCTACTTTATGGATCTCCCATTAGATCTATCAATCACGCGTCTAAGTCCTCATGCACTACCTACAAAGACGACCAATGTAGTTAGCGCAAATCGCTACCTGCTAAGACATCCATTGATTGTAACCGCTCAATACCCAAATTTGCTCAAGCCTTTTCAAGCTGTAGTGTTAAAGCCTCAAGCTCTAGTTGTAGGTCCTATGGAAGGTGATTTGATGGAATTCTTGACTTATGGTCATTGTCCAAGTGCCCACTTTTTCCATAGAGTTTATCTTTCACTATCTTTGCCCTCTTCTTTGTCTCTTTCCTCTCTTTATTAATCCTTAGCTTCTATGTATTTTTCATTTTACACTTTGTATTTTTCACAAAATATGTATGTCTTATGTACATTGGATAATGTATTTCATAAAGGCTCTTTATTTTGGAGTTCTTTTGTATCTTCTTCTCTCTGGATATCTTATGATGTGGTTTAATTTTTTCTGATGAATCAACTTATTTTAGTGACAGATTTTAGTTTTTCTCTTTTTGTTTCATTATGATAAGTTGATGTTTTGTGTCGTGCCTATTCCGTGCTTGATTTGAAACATTAGTTATGAATTGTGGTAATGTTAGTGGGTTTTGGAAGTGAACTTCCCTTTGCAACCAATTATGAGGAATTACCAGCATCAACACCCATGAGACAGTAGCTCTTGATTGTTGTTGTTCACTCTATGTACTAGAGTTGACTTGATTTAGTGAAGTTGCATTTTTTGTCCGTTTTATGTCAAGATGAGCCCCTTTATAGAATACGTTCATCAAACTTAAGTTTTCTTATTTGTTCTTTGTGTCTTGACACTTTTCTGTCCTTTTGGGGGTAGTGTTACTTCAAGTGTAAAACATGCATATTCTTGAGATCTTATCTCCTTGCAAGTTCGCTAGTTTATAGGTCTCTGGGAAAATTGTTTTGTGACTTGATATGGTCCTTCCTAATTTGGGAATATTTTTTCCTTTGGCTTCGGCATTGAGGCTTTGGCTTTCTGCCAAACCCAGTCTCCTATCAAGATGAGCCTAGGTCGAACAAAAGAGTTGTAGTATCATGGTACTCTCTATTAGTATCATAGATTTCTCGTCATGGATTTTCCTCTTTAGTTTTTTAGTGAAGTCTAGATGAGCTATCATTGGAGGTCATTATGTTTAGGATTAAATACTTATTGTGTGTGGCTTCGAATACTCCTATTGAAATTCCTACCTTTGAGTAGGGAGAATTAAGCTTCTCCTGTTGGGGTTTGAGGTGTCATGTTTATATGCTCAAAGTACTAGGGATACATGCTCTGGTCATTGGTGTTTGTGCTTCTCTAGTCATTTCTTTAGCAGCTCTAGTAGGGATCAATTGGTGGCTTCCACTTGGCTATTTGCTTGTTGAAGGGCGAATGAGACAAGTTTTTGTTAAATTACATACTGGTAGCAGAAGGCTTTAAAGCTAAGGAAAATGAATTATGTGCAATTTTTGATGACCATAGAGTGAGAGACTTTGAATCTACGAAGGATATTTTTCATTAGGAATATGATGATGATTCGTGCATTGATTCTAGCAAACTATTTGACTTTTCCCATTTTGAGAAATAGTCCACTGCTACTAGAAGAAATTACATCTTTCCCTTAGCCATTAGAAAGTATTTGAGAAGGTTGAGGCCACACAGAGCAAAGAATGAAGCCTTGATGAGAGTAGTAAGACTCGTAGGTGGAAGCTGTGGTGTTGGCATGTATAGTTTGTTGGTCCCAGTTTATGATAAAACTCAAGAGGGGAGTGGTGAATTACATTATTAAAAATTTCTTTAGTAATTTAAAGCTTATTCCCTTATGAGTTGAATACCCTTGAATGAAATATAGAGGGCTAAAGAGAGCAATAAATAAGTCAAAACAGTAACATAAGAGACATAGAAAATTATAGTGGTCTGAGCAACCTTTCCAACTTTCCTCTTTCAAACATACTCTCCCTTGTGTCGTGGGTTTCAAAATCTTAACATTGAAACTTTTGCTCTCATCTAGATTGTAGGTTGTGGTGCCCCGAACCGAGGTGCCTAGAAGCCTTACTCCGGGATCTTATTGATTAGTAAACGTGACTCAGGATGTTGCCCTGATCACACGGCGGGATTTTTAATTGGATCTCATCCAAAAAAAAATTTCTTTTCTTTCATCATATAACATCATATCATCATATATAAACATATTCTTGGCATAATTTTTTTTTGAAAATATTATTTATAACATTCTAACTTGTTTTTCTATAATGCAGGTTTCTGATCATTTCACACATACGACTTTTGAAAATTTTCTAATATCATACAAACCAACATGTCATCACTCTTTCTTCATATCATCCTTTCATTTTCCATCATGTCATGTCCTGTACCTGTCTATTGTTTGGGAAGAAAAACGTGAGTCGAAACTCAATAAGCAAGCATTTTGTTATTTTAAATGCATTCTCTCATTCGATAGCAGACACTTAACAAGTTATCACTATCATTCAGAGAAAACCTTTTCATAAAACATATGCTTGCAAACTTAACATGTAAACCTCTTTTTCATGGACATAGAAATATTTTTCATAAAACTTCCTTTCTCCAAGGACATTCTCATGTCCTTAAAATATTTTCCATAAAACTTTTTCAAAACAAGCATATGCATCATGCAATACATTTCTGTCCATCTGGTAGGTGACACTTACCAAGTGATCGCCCTTTCCTCATTAGGAGAGAAACCCTTTTATTAGATAGCCCGCTAGCTGGGCAGCTATCCGTTCCTTCTCCCATTTTAGGGAGGGCGCCGCCGGCATTTCACCTTTTTAAGTGACTTGGCCGACGTAGAGGGGACCCACTTTGCAACCGCGTCCGGTCTGCATATCCTCTACAATAGACCTAGTACATAATCCTTGTGCACACTTTTCATCCACATTCATATGCTAGCATGATTTTATAAAATACCACAGACCATAGTCTGTGTCCTTTTCTGAAAACTTGATGCTAGCATGCTTTCATTAAACTAATACAAACCTTAGTCTGTATCCCTTTCTAACTTGAAAACTGGGCACAATTCAAGTTAACAAGTTCTATACTTACAAATATTTTGTAAGAATGACCAACCTTAAAATAAATTTGGAAACATTTATACAAATTTTTTATAAATCATTTAAAATATTTGAAGATTGCATTTGAGAAATAATATTTTCAAAACATTGCTAAGATGGTTGTACATAATTTTTAAACGATAAAACAATTTTGAAAAAATTTTAATATTTTGAAAACAAAAGACTTCTTGAAAATATTTTTCTTCCCATTTCTAGGTTTTAATGAACAAAGGATATATAAACATCATTTTCCCATCTAGTATCATATATATTGTCCCCATGACACATTGTTTATTTTTATAAATATAAGCTTACATTATCCTTTGATCATTACCGTTACTCAAATCATTTTGTACAATCGGTTTATCAGTTGGCCTTTCTTAAAATCTCCTTTTCAAAATATTGAGTAATTTATTTCAAATTCATTTGATAAAATCAAATACTATTTAAAAATCGAAGTTTTCTTTTCTCCATCATGATGCAACCATTTCCATATTTCTCCATCCTTTGATAAGGATTTGCTTACAATGAAACAATTCCAACATATTCCAAAGTTGCAACATAACATCATATAAAATCACATTTTAAAAAGGTTTGCTTGCTTACCTTGCTTGCTTAGCTTTCCATCTCGCTTAACTCTTTACCTTTACCTATACATATAAGAATGACATAGCATTCATATACTTTCTTTTGCTTGTATTCAACTCAGTTTTCCAACCCATTTCCATTAACATTCACAACCCACTTAAATTCCAAGTCGGGTGTACATGCACATCATAACTTATGCATTATACCATTCATTTCACCATATTTTTAATAGTCATTTTTAAGGTATCATTCTCATATATCATAACACATTCATTAGTCATTCATTTGACATTATATGGATGTTTATTACTTCCATTTATCATTTTTTATATATTTTCTACATTGTGCTCATTCTTAAGCACTTAGTTGATGTCTTAATCCTCAAATATTAATCTCAAATTTTCTTCAAAATCACTTTGTTCACTGTTCATAGTTACTGTAGCAGATCACTGTTGCAGATTACTATTCACAGCGTTGAAAGTTACTGTTCATGGTTTCAAAAATTGACATTTTTTCCAAAAATAAAAAATACCATGACATAGCTTATGTTTAGTATATCATGGAAAAATTCATGAATTTTAAATTTATCATCATTAACTTGGCCAATTAAATCTTTTTCTCCATAGACTAAAATTCATCATAATTTCACTTAAGCATAATCCTTAAATCCAAAAATCATGAGATCATTATATCATCATTCCAATATCATAACTATCATAAAAATTCATCCCAAATCATCATTTAGCAATATTGGAGCATTATTTGCTCATTTTATACATGATCTTCCTGAATGCTCTATTTGCGCTACAAATTTTTGATGTTTTGGCATAATTTCAATTAAGCAGTATAACTATACTTATTTTCTTATGATTAGACATTATCTAAGAAAGTTTTTACCCTACCTAATATCCAAAAGAAATTTAGAAAGATCCCCTTACCTGAAGTGAAGATATCATTCCTCCTTTCTCACTTTCTCTCTCTAACTTCCTTTCCTTCCTCTCTAAGGCTAAAAAACGAATTTGGGAGGTGAGAGTGCTTGCATTTTTCAAGCTTGAGCTTGGCTGGGTGTGCCTTGGACGTTCCCATGCACCCCTATTTATAGTTTTGCATTTTTCATAAAATTATAATTTACCCCCTTGCTTGAGGTACTTAATTCTAAATATTTTTTCCAATTTCCATGATTTGTCTTGAGAAATGTGCAACCCCCTAGATACTGTTCACTCCACCCTAACTAGCCTATTTAATTAATAATTTTTGATTTATTAAAAATCATATTTTTAAGCAAATTAGATCTCAACCATTGATTCTTGATGAGGATGATTTTAGGCCATCGGATCTTGGCCCCAAAAGTCATCCCCATTGCACGCCCCTGCTCCCCCTTGGAGTTTGTGCATTAAATTTTTTATTATTTAATTAATTAAGTTTAACTAAAAGTCAAACCTAATTTAATGAAAAAGTATATTTGCTTTTTGATCCTCAAATGAAGTTAAATATTGACCCTTAATCCATAATTTTTGATAGATATTGGATCACTCATCATGTTCATCATAAGATTTTGGCCATCCATAAAAAATTTCACCTCAATCCGACGTCCGGATTGCAAATTATGAATTTTCTTCATTTTTTCTTCAAAATCACCCTTAAATCCGAAAATTATTAAAAAATTCAAAAAACATCACTATTCCTCTTTTGTCTTTTATGATTAAGTTAATCCAAAGTGATTAACTCTTAATCACGTGTCTTAATCCATGGGTTACTATTCACGTGGGTTAAATCCTTAATTGCATTATTTTAATCTCTAATACACATATTCATGAATATAATTCATGAATTTTTATTCATCATTATTACAAAAATCTAGGGTTTACGACCCTAGGTAATATGTGTATTGCCTACAGAAGTTGGGTTTCACATAACTGTAGGAGACTTTTATAATAGTTACAAGTAGGTAATGAGTTCCACTTCAACTGTATACTACTTGTCTCAACCTGGCCTTGGTCTCCAACACCAAGCTAAACACCATAATACAACAAGAATAATCAAAATAAAGAAATCTACACTTTACAAATCATGTAGGACAGTTACTGCACTTGCGAATACTCTTTGAGTATTTGAGGAAAATGAGAACTTGTAGCCCTTTGTAGTGGAAATGAAAGTCTCTCATTGTAGAACACTTGATACGCAATTAATGACTTGAAGGAAGAAATGCGAAAACTCAATGAATATTTCAGTTAACCATCATAACTCCCCTTGATGTCTCTTAAATAGTTATAGAAAATATTTGAACATTAGAGGATTGGTGGCTCACATTAAATGCGCCAATGTTTAAACTCTTCTAACTGTTGTGACTCAAGTTGCATCTAGAGTTGACTTTGGATGCGACTTTGCCTAAGTCGCAGACTGAATTCGACTTGTGGTGTGACTTCAGTCTCCTTTTCCCTCTAGAGAGTTTCCTTCCTTATTTGTGCTCTTCAAGTTCCTTCTCAATTCGTCTTGGTCTTTGGACTTGACCTAAGTTGTAAGTGAAGTCAACTTCAGTGTAGACTTCATTGAATGTTGAATACTTCAAACTTCAAAACTTCATCTCTTGAGCATCTATTACTTTAGGTCTTGAACTTGATTCGACTTGGTTTTGGACTTGACCAAGTTGCTAGGTGGGCTTAACCTCGTGTCTAACTTCACTTCAGTGGATTCAACTATAACTGCCTAAAGAAATCCAAGTCGTAAATTTGGGTCGATTTGGATTTATACTTCACCCAAGTTGCAAGATGGAGTCGACTTCTTGTACAACTTCTCCGGCACCGAAATGAGTCTGTGGAAATATACAACCTCAACTCCTTGTTAAAGTCGACTTACATTACAACTTCACCCAAATTGCAGGCTGAGTCAACTGGTCACTTCATCTGTCCAGACCTTAGATCTTCAATTTTATCATTCGAAGTTGATCTTTAGGGTCAACTTTGACATAGACTTAACCCAAGTAGATGCTGGGGTTGACTTGGCTATATGACCTGACCAATTTTTGCTTTGTTTTGAAAATCTATCTTCGAATTTTAAACCAAACACATTAGTTCATTTAATACTCTCAAATTTAGTTGTTAATTGTCAAAATATGGGTAATCTTTGATTTACAAATTATCCAATTACGTTCACAACATAGTTAGCTTTCACAATACTCTATATAAAGCCCCATGCATCGTTACTTAGTGTGGACCAGTATTATCCATTTGTAGACCTTCTAGAACTAGGCTTTTCCAACCTAAGCGCAATCAACCTCACAGTGGATTTTTGTCATTATCTTGCAAGCTTCTTTTGAGGTTAGAGACCATTGATATGGGTGAGTGGAAGACCTTCGATACAATTTTCCCTCAACTAAAGCATATTGTATTCTTCAATTTTATAGGGCTTGTTTATTGGCCATAGATTTTGGAAGGATTTCATTTGCAATTAATTTACTTGGGTTCATCTAGGCGGCTCCCATGGGTACCTCTATTTTGAACACCATTTGGTCATTTATTGAACCTTGTTTTTTGACTTCAATAATTACCTTATGGTCGACATGTTTGTTATGCTAGCTTTAACAGTATGCTAGATTCAATAAGTCGCTACTTGGAATGTTAATATTTTGACCTACTTTAAGTCTTCCATGATCTTCGGAGAGGGGGAGAGGTATTGAGTGATTATTTTGTCTTTTACCTCATATTTTCCAATGATTTGTTCTACCCAGTAGGGTAGAGTCAGTGTGTGTTCATGCTTTTTTGTACCTATATAATGGGTAAGCTTTAGGCAAAGGCTAGTTTCTCCGAAGGAGAGTAATTTAGCTAAGCTGCCTCAATACCTTCTTGATATAATATATGTGATGTTGTCCGATGGCTCTTTCGAACATTAGTAAAAGGTAATTACTTAAGCAAAGTGGCTACATATAGTAGCAGTGTTCTTTTTGAGAGGATTTTTATAAGTAACGGTGACCTTTGCAAGTATTGTTTCATGGGGTGAAAAGTATTCATACGAACACTGTTCCCATATAAGCATGCATAATTACATTTTAGCGTGCATGTATGTCTCACCATTTTGCAAAATAAACCCCATGAGCTTACAAACTTTACGGTTAAGGTGTTTGAAACATCGAATGAAAAAAGAAATATAAAAAAAAAATTCTAAAATGATACAGGTATACCAAAAGAATTTTAAGGATGTTTTCTTTCCTGTTTAGTTGAAAATCACATCCATGCAAGGTTTATTTTTTGTATAAGTTTGAAACTTATAAGGCTTAGTTTGCAAAATACCAAAAACGAATGTTAAAACACAATCGTATGTACATGCTTATTTTGCAGGAACCCTCATACAACTCACGTATGATACGTTTCGAATATGTGCTAATTCAATCAAACTTTTCTCATTTTTCAGAAAATGAAAATGCTTGATTCAAGGTGCTTTTGTAAAAACTAAATCACACAGCATGCATGTTTAATATATCGTATTTAGTTAGGAAATAAATATAATCATAAAATAACTATAATATTTAATGAAATTAAAATCACTTGACAAGACACAAACTTTTTAAAACTTTAAATCAAGTTTGATGTATATATTTTTTTAAATGATTTTTACTTACAACATAGAAATATTTCAAACAAGATGAATGATTTAAATTTCACAAAATCAGATTAATGAACCACCAATCAAGCATTTCCACTTTTGTGGAAAGTGGAAAATTGTTGATTCCGCTTAATTGCTGCCCTTCAATATATGTTAATCAATGTTAGTGAATTAAATGAAAAATTAAATTGAAGTTATTGAATACATTCGTAACAATAAGAAAAGTCTTCATCAAAAGTCAAAATGGATATAATAACTAAAGATTAGGGGAAAATGTCATGGAATTGAATTGGGGTAGGAAATTGGGTTATGTTGGTTATTTGACCGGCTAACCCAAATCAATTAAAAACAGAAATTGGGTTAGCTTGAATTTCAATGTTCTCATTTAATTCCTCCAACCCAAGTTGACCCGTTTTCACTTGTGGGTCAGAATCAAATATAGTGAAGAACAGTTAGAGGACCCGGTCGGTTTAATTGTAGGGCCCACTTAATGGCTGGTGAAACTGCTCGCAACTAGCTGTTTCGATGATTAATGATCGTGCCATGGTGGGCCCCACTGGATGATTTTGACTGATGGACAAGCAAACCACCAATAATTTCGCCATTTTTCGATTAAGAATGATTTGTACAACTCACGAAAAAGGAGCTTGATATATCCATTTGCACGAGTACATGTGGCCCGTGACAAATGGACACCACATTCATTTGCAGGGTGACGTGAGCATGAGCGATGATCATGTCATCGTGCAGCTGCTGCAGAGGGCATGATGCATAGGTCCTGATTTTCCATGCGACGACGGTAGGACTTTGAAAATCAGCCAAGTGTGCGGCATTAGTTAATTTCTAAGCCTTGTTATTTTCGGACGGCATGCGCAATACTAGCTGGTAGCTGGAGTCAGTTCACTTGTCATGGTCATTTACGTCTCTCGTCACGCTCGACCGCAAAGTCCTGGATACTGCACGCAGGGACGTAACTAAGGTTATTTCTCTACTGATTCAACCTTAATCTATTTGCGACTTATTTATCATCTATTTACAACTTTCTTTTATCAAAATCTGAACTCCAATCCTAATTATCTACCTAAGATAAATTATTTGAGTTTCAAATTATTAACAGTTTTGTAAAATAGGTTGCTAACAAGTTGAAAACTGAATAGGTAAGAACAAGGGTGAATTCCATGTATACTCTGAATTTTACTTATGATTTCAATTATACCCGCATACTTGAAAAATTCTAAATATACCCATCTATTTTGGGTAAAATTCCGTCTATACCCTTATCCCAACATGAAATGACAAATATGCCCAAAATCACTTTAAATTTATGTTGGTCCCGAGTTTATGACTATTACCCAATAGGGGAGGGGTGAATTCGGTATTTTAAAAATTTTACTTGAACAGAAACTTTACCCCTGTTTAGTTTAATTCTCTTAATGAAACAAATGAATAATATGGAGAGAAATAAAGCGATGAAAGCAGAAATACAAGCCATAGCAATAGACACAAATTTTATAGTGGTTTGGGCAACCTTCCCTACTTTACTCTTCCAAGCTCACACCCATTGTGACTTGTATTCCACTAATGTATTATCAAATACAGCTAGAGCAGTAGCACTCTTCTAGGTTCCAGCTCTAAGGGGCGTGCACAAAACACAACACAAGTAGGTGACGAGTCATACTCAAGTCACAACGCTACTTTGCTTTCACTTGGTTCAAATCACCAATATCAAACCAAGCATCAAATATAGATTATGAATTAAATAAAGGAAACTACACTTTACAAGTTGTGTAGGCAGATTTCAGCTCGTGAAAGAACTTGAAGAAAGAACGATTTGATCAGCGATGTAGCTTTCAACAAGTTGGAGCAAATTTCTTCACTTGAAACTTGCGTTAATAACTTAATGCTTGGAGAAGATGGTAGTTAATCACAGTAAATGCTTTCTCTAACCTCTAACACGTTCACTTGAATGCCCTTTTATAATGGTGGAGTAAATTCGAACGTTTAGTGGTAGGTAGCGAGTCGACTTTGGATGTGACTTCACCCAAGTCGCAGACTGGAGTTTACTTTGGTTGCGACTTCAGTCTCTAGCATCTTCAAGTGCTACTTTAGGTCGACTTGGTCTTGGACTCGACCCAAGTCGTAGATGAAGTCGACTTCGTGTGCGACTTCACTTTCTGTATGCACTTGTTAGAACTTGGATTTCTTTGTAAGTGATCTTGGTTGCTTGATATTTATCTTATGTCTTGTTCTTCCACTGATACTCTTGAACTTAAAAGTTTAATCTTGAAACTCAGCTTGTTCATCTTCTCTTGGAAGCTTTGTCTTCATGGTCTTGAACTTAGAATGATTTGCTTTCTTGATTTTGCAATCCACAGGGGTAGCTAAATGATTTTTTCTTGAATAATACACTATCTTGAATGATTAATTCATGTACATTTCCTTGTCTGGACTGTATATATCTTCATTCTGACTCAAGTCGGATGCCTGGGTCGACTTGGGGTCCAACTTCACTCAAGTCGCATGTGGAGTCGACCTGAAAATGCGGCTTCACCCAAGTCGCATATGGAGTCGACTTCGGTTGCGACTTCACCTGTCTTGGTTCCCAATTTCAACACTGGAAGGTTTGAACATTTGAAGTCGATAGCGGAATCGACTTGAGTCTGCGACTTCACCCAAGTCACGGCTGAAGTTGACTTGGACTGCGACTTCACCAGTCTAGGTTCCCAAATTCAGCACTGGAAGGTTTAGCTCCATCTGAAGTCGATCTTGGAGTCGGCTTGAGTATCACTTCACTCAAGTCGATGGTTAAGTCGACCTAGCTTTGCGACTTTATTTTGCGACTTGGTCTGCCAGGTTCTGAAATCTAAGTTTTTAGCCTTTAACCAATTTTAACACAGCACATCAGTACCCAAATCAGTCTCAAATTGAGTTGTTAATCATTAAAACATAAATTGTGCTTAATTTGCCATTGATTCCAACAATTTATAAATAAACATTCACATTTAAATGATATACGATTCTATAAAGGTAAAAGTATGATTTTATAACTATAGAAGTACTATATATTCATCTTAATGAATTTTTAGCTTAGAATTATAATTATATTTTCTACATATTCATCATTTCATAAATGATTGTGGGTATTAATGGAATTTTACACAAGAATATGTAAAATTATGAATAAAATTAATGGATATACATGGAATTTTCCATAATAAAAAATAATAATTATATATTGTTTAAGATTCAATCATAAATAATTAATTACCGAATATTTGTAACATAAGCGATTCACTGGAATTTAAAAGATTAATTTTTTATCAGTTTTATAATATTGATTCAATTATCAATAATTATGTACAACTTATAAAATACACATCAATAACACTGTTAAGTACATTACATTATGATTTTCTCTAAACAAGTTATGCAAGTTGATGAGTTAAACAAGTTGTAGAGTCAAATTAATGAATTGAACAAGTATAACACAGGGGTTAAATCAGTCATATAAAGAGATTAGCTAGTTGAAAAATCTTAACCTAATTTGTCTTAACTAAGTTCTAAGGCGTGGATATATTTGCAACTATGGTCAAACTATATGGGGTTGTTTATAATTTTTAAAATCATATGGGCATATTTGTAATTATGATAAAAGTATATGTATATATTTACATGTTACTTGTATTTTTATGGAATCATTTATACACATAGTGATGATATTTTATATAGATTTAGATGTATATAGTAGAATTTTGTAATTTATGTATAAATTGAATAATTATGTTATTTCTATTGTATATTTTTAGATGGGTTCCATCAATAAAGTGATAGACTCAGTTTATTAGCAAGTTAAATAAATAATTCTAAATGGAATGGTTCAGGAGATTTGTGGGAACCAGTTTTATTGAATTAAAAGGAAAAATTACTCTTATACTGATAATGTATAGCCTTAATTCCCAATATATTCATATCATTTTAAAAATTTCTTCTTGCCCATAGAATTTGCAAATAGTTGTGAAACTTGGTTCGAGTAGGTTTGGGTAGGGGTCTAACCTATCTTTACCTTATTTTTAAAAACTCCCACCTACACTATTTTAGGCTAGGTCGATTTTCTGCTTACCCAACCCTATTTTTTCAAGGGCAAGTCAATTCTAGTTTTGGTTTCAACTCAGTTTGAAAAAAGTTACATGATATGTCAATCCTGGCTTATAGAGACAATTTAGACACAAATTTTGAACAATCATAAGCACTGCCACATGTAGGTTCAAACCAAAATGACAATGCAACCTCTTGACCTACTCCAATCTATAAGCATACAAGACTTGGGTTTCACTAGTAAACTTAAATCACACAAGTTACAATGGTACAGTTCAAACAACCATCTTCTAGATTTAACACCTAGCTTTAGGTGGCTAGTAAAGAAATTGACACTCTTGATTTACTTTCTTTTGGTTTGATAATGACACTAAGATAATACAAAATAAGAAATGTAAGAAAAGAAACAAGACAAACTAATTTAGCACCTCTACATGAACAACATGATTTGTACAAAATCTTCAGAAGAAAACACCAAAGTGTTTGAACATTCTTTTATAGCCATGAGTTCATCTTTGAAAAGGTAGTTTGAGTTCATCTTTTATAACCATGATAACTCGACCATGCTTCCTTATTTGTTTTGCTAGCTAGGAGAGATAATCGACCTTTTGCCTGGAAATAGTCGGCCTTTTGAAAACATCTAATATTTTGGTTCAAATTAGTTGACCCATTTTGAGATAGAGATTGCATGGTGAATTTGCAATCAACCTTTTGGTGTCAAAAAATATGACGTTTTCCCTATTTCACAGAAAATGGAATTTTTTTTCCAAAAAAAAAAAACTTATCCAAATAAACACCGTCCACATGAATTATACTCAATCTAAGCATCCCAAATAACTACAAATATAAAGTCTCTCAAACAAACTCATCCTTATCTATAGTACAACCAAGCATAATAATACTCAAATACCAAAATATAATCGATCATAAGATATTCCCTTATTTACTCTTAGATCCCGCCAATTAAGATAAGATTAATTCAAATCAAGATCAAACATAATCCTTGTCATCATTGAAACCATATGTTCTAACATTCTCTTCCTTTTTGTTGATGACAAAACTATTTAACCATGTAGATACTTATTAATAAATGCTTCCAAAAAGGGTGATGTGATTTGAATTGGTCTCATGGTTGTATCTCCTCCTTTTATCATAAATAAAGAGTGATAACATAAATTCAATAAGTGTTAAAATATTTAAGTGAGATGATATCTAAGTTTAACAATACCAAAGTGCTACAATAAAGTCATAAACAAGTTTTTTTGAAGAAATAAAGAGTTTTGTAAGAGCAAAGGGAGCAAAAAGAAGTCTTTCATTCAAATGCTGCAGTGGAATTGTCCTTTGTTGGAGAAGGAGTGTGCTCCTCATCTTCTTCTTTGGATACCAGGTCAAACTTGGAGCCACTTGGAACATTGCTTTTCATTTGAGTTCCATTGTGGAGTGGGAACTCTCTTTTCGGTGGCAAGGATTTTTTAGACTTGGTAGTAGATTTTGACTTTGGAGTAGCCAGCTTGTCAAGAAATGCTTACCATTATTCAATCTAATGGACCTGCTTATTACACTTGTTTGGGTGAGAAATGAGGTGATGGTTGTGGGGAAGATACAGGAGAGGGATTGGAAAGAAGAGGTGAGAGATAAGGTTTACAACCATCTGCTTAAATAAAGTTTGATATGAGCATTCAAGAGCAAATAGTAAATCAATGTTATCCGTCTTAGAATGAAGTGAATTGAATTGAAGTAACAGAAATCTTTTCAGACTAGTGAAATCTATGGCATGCTTGATGACTATGAGTTTGGATTTAGCTTTTAGTGTTGGTCTTTTTGTTTGAGATAGGTCATGCTTGTTAAGAGGTTCCGAAGATGGCTCATCACCTCCATCTTGTTCCTTTACAACTCTACTTTGAGAACCACCACTGTTGTCGAGATACACAATGTCACTTTAAATTCTTTTCTCATAGTAGTAGGAGAGAAAACCCAGCTTCCTTCTTCTGTTAATCTATCCCACATCGTCTTTAGAGTGGATTCCCCAATTATATCGTATGAAGCAGGCTCAGTTAATCCTTAAATATTGAGATTAACACCAAAATACTTAAGAGATGAGTGAGAAACATTCCAAAAGACAAGTTTCCATTCAACCTATTTTTTAAACTCATCATATGTTGTGGCATCACATGCACAAGATGAAATGACTTTTGAAAAACTATACACCACATCAATATTACATCATCAATATTCATAACGCCATTTCCTCCAGCCCTAGGACATACACAATTAAAACAACTTGGATTACCATGTTGAACTCTTCAGGTGCTAATTCTTTAGATGGAAAACCAATCTTCAAAATGCTTAAACTTAGTTCAGTGTGAGGTCTAAATTGAATCTTCTATATTAACATTTATGGAATCTCCTTCATTGACATATGAGAGTTTCATAATTGATGCAAAGTCTTGTGTAGTGAATGTTGTTCCTATGCCTTTCACATATGACATATATGCCATCATTTACTTTTGTGAGATACAAATGGAAGAACTGCAGAAACTATTAATAAATTAACAATTTAGAATATTGAAAGATATATAATCCAAAATCAGGAACCCAATTACTAAATTTGAATTCTACATTCTTGAAGAATTTGAAGTTAACAAATTTACCCCTTATAACATTCTTATTTGTTCTGAAATTCTTCCTTTTATTTCTTTATTTTGAATGGTGATATAGTGGTTAGATTCTTGCAGCATATTGGTTTCACAGGTGATGGAGTTTCTCTTTTTTTTCGATTTGAATGTCAGTGCTCTTCTAGTCCTAAGAGGAGAATTCTTAGGTGATACATCCTCTAACTTTCACTTTCCCTTCTCTTGGTATGTTGCTTTATGTCAAGATTATTCCTCGCAATTTAGATGATTTAATGATTAAATTGCTGGTTTAAATATGACTTCGAGAGCTTGAATGGTGGAATATGCTTTATTTAGTGCAAGATATTCATAACTAGCCGTCGTGTATGAATTCAGGTTATTTTCGCATCAAACACATGCAAATCATGAAGAATTGAAGTTAGAAAATGAAGATGTATTCAATTTGATGAATAAGAGAGCTACAAAGGAGCTAATTCAGTGATGAAAACAGGAAGGAGCAAATAAGTATGCACCAAAGGGGACACAACCTAGGTCGTTGTAACGCCCCATTCCTAGAAATACTCAATAACTAGTCAATGGGTGCTACGCAACCTAAGAAAAATTCGGCAGCATCTCCCCATAATATACAAGGGGTAATATGGAATATATGACCTGATATTCATAAGCAATTCAATTGTAACATTGTGGAACCCTGACCGTATACGCGTTGTTTCGACTGTATACGCGTCATGTCAACTTTTGTAATTTTGTAATTATTTTATGAATAAATAAAAATTCATGAATTATATTGATGGATATGTGTATTGGAGATTGAAATAATGCAATTAGGAATTTAACCCCGTGAATAGTGCATGTGAATAGTGCACGTGAATAGTAACCAAGGACTAAGACCCGTGATTAAGAGTTAATCACTTGGATTAACTTAATCACAAAAAGACAAAATAGAGATTTAATCGCTAGACAAAATAGCAATTCTTTTGGATATTTTAATCCAAGTTTGGATTTTTGTGGAAAAATAGAAAAAAATTCATAAATTGCAAACCGGGCGTCGGAATTCGATGAAATTTTTTATGGATGGTTAAAAGTTCATGATGGACATGATGAATGGGCTAAGATGTGATGAAAATCACAAATCAAAGGTCAAGATGAAACGTCAAATGCAAAGTGAAAAAGTAACTTCACTTTTTCATTAATTATGTATTTGACTTTAATTAAAATTAATAAATAAAAATTAAAAAAATTAAATGCAATGCAGCAACATGTCAGGTCGTGCAGGGGGGGTACCATGACCAAATCAATGGTCAAAATTCATCCAAATCACAAATCAAGGGTTTAGATTTAATTAGCTTAAAATTAATTAAATAAAAAATAAAAAAATAGGGAAAATAGGCCTGAAAAATAGGGCAGCTGGAGCAGGATAGGGAGGCTGCACAAGGCTCTAAGCACCTTTAGGAAATTAGAAAAAAACACCTTTTCAATTTTACACCCTAAGCTAGAGGGGGTAAATTGCAAATTCATGAAAAATGGACCCCTATAAATAGAGGAGCAGGCCATGGACGAAATTCACAACCAACCCAGCTCAAAAATCACTTAAGCAACTTCATTTTCCATCCCCACACGTTTTAGCCTTAAGGAAAGAAGAGAATCAAAGGTTGGAGTGAGAAAAGGCGAGTAGAAGAGGCATAACTTCGCTTGAGGTAAGTGGATTCCCCTCAAACTTGTTTTGAATGTTAGATGAGGTAAAACCACGCTTAGATAATCCCCAAACATGAGAAAATAAGTATAGATATAATGTTTAAATGGAATTATGCCAAAACATCAAAAATTTGGAGCAAAGATAGGGTATTTGGGAAAATAGCATATGATATGTGAAAATAATGCTCCAAAATTGATAAGTGATGATTTGGGATGTATGATTATGATAAATATGATGTTGGAATAATGATATATTAATTTCATGATTTTTGGAATTAAGGATTATGCTTAAGTGAATTTATGATGATTTTTAGTATATGGAGAAAATAATTTTTTTGGCCAAGTAAATGATGATAAATTCAAAATATATGAAATGTCCAATGATATACTAGGCATAAGGAATGTCATGGTATTTTTTATTTTTGGAAAAAATATCAATTTTTGAAACCCATGAACAGTAACCACGTTGCTGTGAACAGTAACCACGGATGAACATTTTGCTACAGTGATCTGCTACAGTGATCTGCTACAGTGAACAGCATGATTTTGGAGAAAATTTGGAAATTAATATTTGAATATAAGTATGGAATTTTTGAAGAATTTATGGATAAAAATATCTATGTAAAGAAATAATGCCCAAATATTATAAAGCATACATGGGAAGCAGCTTAAATAGAGGAAATAAAATATCCTTTGTCCTTGAATAGGAAAAGAAAAAGAGAAGGTCGAAGACACCTCCTAAGAAGGTAAGCAAGTTATATGTTTTGCAAATTATTTCCAAAATGCTTGAAATTGTTTGCAAGTTGCTTTATGAAATTTATTTAAGGTTGGCCATACCTACAACTGCTTTACATGAACTGAAGTTTGTTTTGTTAAATTATTTATTAAATATTTTTATGAAAGTGTTTATGATTTGCAAATATCATGCCGGCATGTGTATGAGAATGAGCATGTGCACGAGGAATAGGCCTTAGTCGAGGTAGTAAGCAGACCGGATGTCCCCCTCGCTATTGCCAAGTCGCTTAATAGGCCCAGGCCGGCGGCGACCTCCCTGAAATGGGAGCATGTATGGGATGGGCGCCTAGCTAGAGTCGCATCCAAAGGAATGTCATGAATGCTATGTATGCATTGCATTTGCATTTTATGAAATGCATGAAAATGATTGAAAAAATTTTTGTATAGCTTGCTTACTGAGTATTATTACTCACCCATGCTTTTTCAACAACAGACAGGAAATGATGATGAAGGCAGCATGCCAAGTGTTATGTAGTTTTTGATATAAATGACGTTTATGTAAACTTTATGTAAAGTCAACGATGATAATTTTGAGATGGAAAGGAATATTTTTATTCTAATGAAAATGTTTATGGAATAGTTTTTTATCATAACTGTGTTATGTGAAATATATTTCAAATTGGATGAATGATGGAAATTTTCCATGTATTGATGAAAAAAAAAAAATCCTGTCGTGTGATCAGGGAAACAATCCTGAGTCACGTTTACCAATCAAAACGATCCCAGAGTAAGGCTTCTAGGCACCTCGGTTCGGGGCGCCACAAACATTCAATCCTATATTTATATACTTGCATCTTCATATAATAAGGACATTCATATAGAAGGAAAATTATTAAATATTACCCTTACACATCAAGCAAATATAATGATCATGCATATGTGCATCCACAGAGATTATAATCCAATCTGAAATACCAAATGCATTAAAATTGTTAAAGCGAATCCGCCTAAATAATTGTCTACATATATGATTATCAAAAGAGCACAAATTTAAAAGAACTGAAGTTAAAATATTGTGCTATGGTCTCTCAGATATGATCTTCAACTTGTCCCATCTTGTAGTTCCCCACCTGGCCTGTGATCTAAAGGCACAATAACAAACGATATGAGTCTAAATAGACCCAGCAAGTAGATAGTGGTTAGCACAAAGTGGAACTAAATATAATGATGAAGCTAACACATATGGGTCCAATACCCACTCCCAAGATCGTATGCATATAACCACGTATAAATAGAATAACACAACCAATCATCTACTCATGTCCATCAAGGGCCATGAACAACCCTCTCCTCATGTCAATCAGGGGCCATGAACAACCCTTTTACAACCAACCATTTGAAATAACACATCATACATAACAGACAAGGAAACATGTCGCAAACAGCACATACAACATAAACAAAATTTAAATTCAACATATAAATCTGTCACACAAGCATTTTATCAAACACATGATAGGTGCGAAATGAAAGAACCTTCAATTCATACTCTCGTTTGAGGCGAATCAGTTCACGTCACATTTCAACAATATGAAAACTGCTAAGAAGTCTTTTAAATCATATAAATCGCACGTTCAAAGAAAATTCCCCATCAACCCTAACTGTTACGAACCCTATGCCTCATACCATGAAGTTGTCAAGCGCTACCCATTCCCGCAAGTCTCACATCACGTTGAACATAAAATTTCATCACTAAATCAAGAAGGGGCGACATCTACTTACCTTGACCGTGATTTCTTCCAAAAAAATGACCCTAGATGTGGATTGCAGAGATTCGAAGCTTCGGAGCTTCCCAAACTAGGATCTATGACCTTCAAGGAAGTCGGTATAGTTTTTCTCAAGAGATCCACGGGTGGTTCGAACCGAGTGGAAGAGAAAGAGGAGGAGGAGCGAAGAACCAGAAGAGGAGAAGAAGGAAGCACAGTCGGGCGCGAAATGGAAAAATGAAGCCCTAGAGCGCGGGCCGCCCATGTTAATTGAACCCATTGAGTCGGGCCGGGGCATGGGTCGGGTCCAGTCGCAATTAGTAATTTAATTTCCCGCTCCTACAACTTAATAATTAAAAATTTCTCCGGGGGCGCTGCCCCCTTCACCCCCGTGACCTGACCGATCAGGTCGAACCCCATACCTACTCTACGAAGGGAAAAAAATAGTTATAGTGCTCAATAATGACACATTAATCATACACATTTAAATTTATGCTCAGTGTGCTAAGATCATAAACTCCTAGTAGTATGTTCATAAGTTACCTCATAAATAGAGAAGGGTTATAATGAAAAATAAAATACCTGGTCCTTATAGTCGTGTCCACCACTAGTCTCACATAGGTGCTCATTTATCAATCATTTTGGGTAATTTTTGAGATATCTTTACATAAACTCTTACTACACATGATTAGGACATCTTTGGATGTGTTTTAAGCTAAGGTTGAAGGCTAGAGTTGAGAGAAAGTGTGGAGCCATGGAGGGGAGCAAGGAAGCGAGTTATAAGGAGTAGTTCAAAACACCATTCTAATCAATAAACTTTCTTTTTAAATTTTCTTTGATTTTTATTTGTCTTGTTTTAATGGACACTTCTAATAAGCTTGTCTTATTTTGTTGATTCATTGACAACATGTCTAGCTAAATTCATATTCTAGGATTTAGGACGTAGCATATAAAACTATGAATGGATGATAAGTTTCGCATTATTCATGAAGGATGTTATGTATTAATTTAATATATTATATTTTTAATGCTTGTTTGGTATATGGACTCATACTTTGGAATGATTCCATATATTAGATAAAAAAACCAAGAAGTGGAAGTCCATTATACGATAATCAAGATGTTAAACCTGAATGTCTAGACTGTGAGAATAAGCATGACAACTTTGAGGAGTTACATGAACTTCTATAAAACTTAATAGATTCTAATTGACTTAATCTCATAAAAATATATAGTTAAGAAAGTAATGATATGTCTTATATGCCTCAAGAGAGGATGTGAGATTACATTAAGGTTTTTTCTCCTTTAATACATATCATTCGGATTAAATAAACAAACCTATTATCTATTGCAAAATGTCACATGTGAAACCCTAGTTCCTAGAGCTCTCATCTTTTGATTTTCAACCTTGATACAAGTCTTTAGATTTGCTATTTCTTTATAATATTCTTTGATCATCTCTCTGTAACTCAATTCAAAGTATTTAATTCACGAAGTCTAGAGATTCCTAATTTTCTACAAGATCGATCTTTTAAATACTACAATCTATAACCCATGCACTTGCAGATAGACTCCCAACAAATATTTTGGCATTATTGTCAGGGAATTTGGCATTAACAAAGGATTTCTTATTTTAGATACTTTCAAAATTTTCTTTCTTCTTTCTTTTCCTTTTGAATTCTTTATCTGAACTTACTCTCAATGCATGAATTTTCATTCTATTTTTCTATAATATATGCATCCTCATACTCAAAATTATACTAAACAACTTACCGAAATTTTTTTTTGCTATAGACCTTGAGATTGAGTAAACTTTCAAGAGGAAAGTTCAAAAGCATCGAAAACAACAAACTTCACAAGAGTAGACATCACAAGAGTGAGAGTCCGTGGCAAATGGAGGCAATGCATGAGTAACAACACTAAGAGCATGTGGAAGATCGAGCAGCAAAAGAACAACCCACCTAGGAGATTGATGCTGAGTGACTAAAATTGTCTAAGTCCTCAAGGTTTCAGGTCATGCATCGTTGAACTTGATGTTAGTGCAAGAAATTTCAAACTCAAACTAGGGCTTATTCAAATGATTTAACAAGCCTAATTTGAAAGACTTCCATTAGAAAACTCGAATGTGCACATCACTAAATTTTTAGAACTCTACAACACCATCAAAATGCAAGGCATGTGAAGAAAGGCAATTCTGCTTCTACTCTTTCCTTTCTTTCTTCAAGATAAAGCTAGTGAATTGTTCATCTCCTTACCACTAGACTCTTTAACATCTTTGGATGAAATATTACTACCTTCTTGGAGAGATGTTTCCCATCATCTAAAACTAAGAAGATTAAAATGAGATCAACAACTTTTTGTAGCAATATGATGAATCTCTTTGTGATGCCTAGGAAAGGACAAAGACTTACAACATCAGCACCCTCAACATGACATTCCATGAGGTGATATTATTAAAAGTTTTTATAATGGCCTTAACAAATCCATAGGAAGCCATGTCAATCCTGTAGTGGGTAGAAGTCTCATGAGGCTAAATGATGATTAAGCCCTTAAATTGCTAGATGATTTGGCCCTGCTTGACTCCTAATATGGTGATATTTGTAATTCTTCACCAAGGGGAGGAGCATATGATACTGAAGCCATCAACTTGCTAACACAAAGAGTTAACCAAATATGGTGAGAAAGAAGACCAGAAAGCACTCACAATGTTGTAGGTTTGACAACTCACATTTCTTGTGAGATTTGTGGCACTTCTCACTATACCATGGAGCATAATTTTTACGTCCAATAGATCGCAACTGAGAAAAATAATGTGGTAAATAATTTCTATAACTCTAGCCCTTACAAAAACTTATACTTAAATAGCTACAACCCCTTGATTGTGAAACAACCTAAATTTCTTATGGTTTAACCAACAACCAACATTTCCAAATTTTTCTCAAACAAATAGACTACCTGACTTCTAACAAAAGAACCTAAACCGTCTTCCTTAGAAAATCAACATGCTTTAACTATACCACTATAAAAATCAAATATTGAAGCCATCTTCAAAATTGAAGAGCTAATAACACAACGATTTCAAACTCAAGTGCATATATTGAGACATTGTTGAGTTATTTTCATACAACTTATTTTGGAAGATAATTGTAAAAAAATTGAATGATTGAGATGATTTGAATTATAAAGTAATTGATTTAGCTTTGTTTAGAATGAAACACTCACGATCGATTGGTATAAACGAAATCAGGTGATTTCAGTGCAAAAATAGCATATTTCTTAGAGAATTGAAGCACAAGGACCAAGACTCATTTAATTTGACAGTTCGAGCTGTGTTGGTGTCTAACCCAACACAAAATGGAGCAAAATCATCTAAACTAGACTAGGCCATGTTGGGTGGTACTTAACACAGGCAAGTCGTGTTGATAACTGGGTTGTGAATTTAATCCGCCCCTAACTGGGTTTGGGCAAGTTTCTCAGAGAACACTATATAAACACCTATTATACATGTCGTAGGGCATCTTAGGAAGTCTTAAGAGTTAGGGTTGAGGTCCAGGAGTGAGGAAAGGTGTAAAACATGACGCCGAAAGTGAGTCGGCTCATCACTTGGAGCATTCAAGACACCATTAAAGCTTTCAACCAATAAGCTTTCCTCTTCTTCTTTTCTTTTGATTATCTTGTCTTGTTTGTGATGGATTTGAGATATAATTTTTTTTGTGTTTAGATTTTATCATAAACATGCTAAACTAAACCCTTAATTACGTGCAAATGTAGTAGATATTGTGGTTTTGATTTATTTATAAAGGATTTATGTATTAATTTAATATCTTGTGTATTTAATGACCAGCACTATGACATGATTTCATATATTAGGTGATGAAACTGAGAGGTGAAAATGCAACGTATGACAATCAAGATGTTAAACCTAAAAATTCAAGACTACGAGAATAGACATGATGACTTTAAGGAGTCCCATGAACTACCATAGAACTTAATGGATTCTATTAACTTAATCCTAGGAGAATAGGTGATTAAGAAGATTAGGGTATGATTTGCAAGTTACGAGAGAATGTGTAAGGATAAGTTAGAGTTAGTTCTCCTTTAACACGTAATAATAAGCACAACACATATGCGTTGTAAATGTCGTATGTGGAACCCTAGACCCTAAATACTCTCATCCTTCGATTTTTAATTCTCATTCTATATTCCTAAGATCCATTTTCTTCCTTTGCTATTTTTTTCCACTTTATTCTCTATGTGTTGATATAAGTATTTGAAAATGATGTCTTAAGCCCCGAATTCTCCATGGGATTGATCTTTATTAAATACTATAATCTAGGACTCATGCACTTGCGAAGAGAACTGAACAGTAGTTGGTAATAAACTTTGAGCAATTGCAAACTCACACTAAGATGTATGAAAACTAAATTTATCAATAAGCATAAAGTTCTTTACATAGAAATCAAGTCAAACTCCCTGGTCAACAAGAAGTCAATCTGGGGAGGAAGTGAATGCAATTACTCTTCGAAGTGGAAAGCATCATGAGCAAGCTTAAACAAAAGAAAAAGAAGTCGACAATAAGCCTAATCAAAATCAGAAGCAACTTAAGAGCCTAAACATGAACAGAAACTGAGGTGGGAAAGCTTTATATTCCACATACACCATACCAGCCTCTTTTCCCTTCCTTTAGAGGCAAAGATAGGCCAAACTGCAAAATGTTGGTTTCGAGCTTACGAAGAAACCCAAGAGGGGAGTAGTGAATTGGGTTTTTAAATTTTTTTTGGTGATTGTAGTATTATAACTTATGAGATTAGTCCCTTTAAATGAAAACATTAAGAACAAATTGAGCAAGTAAAATCACACACAAAGAACACAAGCAATTATAATGGTTCAGGTTAACCCACCCTTGTCCACTCTTCCAAGAATGCACTCCCTTGTGTCTTACCTTCCACTACGACAACAATAGTACAACTAGCGCTTTTTTTATCTTCTAAATTACAACTCTATTGCACCTTTATAATCACAATACAAGTAGACGACGAGTTCTACTTCAACTGCACAATACTTGTCTTTACTTGACCTTGGTCTCTAACACCAAACTAAGTAATAATACCACAAAAATAAATCAAAAAATGAAATCTATATATTATAAACTATGTAGGTCAAGTTCAGCATAGAAAAGAACTCCAAGAAGCATGAGATTGAATAGATGTTGTAGCTCTTATAGTGAATATGAGAGTCCTTCTTTGTAATGCACTTAATGCACAATTAAATGCTTGTAGGAAGAAAATGTACGCTCAATGAACACTCTAACTAACCTTATAACTCCCCTTTATGTCTCTTTAATATATATGGAATTATTTGAACTTGGAGGGCAAATGGCATGCATTAAATGTGCCAATATTTAAAATTTTTCAAGTCTTGAACCTAGGTCGTATTCCTGAGTCGCCTTAGAATTTCAACTTAACCCAAGTTGCATGGCTGAATCAACTTGAATTGGGACCTTACCCAAGTCGCACGTCGGAGTCTACTTGGGGTGCAAATTGACTTCTTTGGATTCTTCATTAGTGGCCTAAAGTGTTCTCAAGTTGCTTGTCAAGTCAACTTGGGTTCAACTTAACCCCAGTCGCATTTGAAGTTAACTTTAGTTGTGACTTCACTTACTCACGGGTCCACAATTTCAGCTTTGACTAAAAAATGCTTATTGAAGTTGAACTCGGAGTGGACTTGGGTATCGACTTACCTCAAGTTAATTCAGGGACTTAGGTTCAGGTCTTGAACCTAAGTCTTATACTTGAGTCGACTTGGACTTTCAACTTGACCCAAGATGCATGGTTGTATCAACTTGAATTGTGACTTAAACTAAGTCGCATGTCGGAGTCTACTTCGGGTGCGAATTGACTTCTTTGGATTCTTCATTAGTGTCCTGAAGTCTTCTCAAGTTGCATGCTAAGTCCACTTGGGTTGCGATTTAACCTAAGTCGCATAAGAAGTCGACTTCAGTTGTGACATCGCTTGCTCACACGTCCACAATTTCATCTCTAACAAAAAAATGCTTATTGAAGTTGAACTTGGAGTTGACTTTTGGATATCGACTTACCTCAAGTTAACTTAGGGACTCAAGTCAATGCCTAAGTTGACTTGACTCTGCGACTTGATCTGTCATGTCTTGCTTATGAAAATTCTAACTTAAAACATTGCAACACACATGTTAGTATTTTTACATTCTTAAATTTGGGTTGTTAATCATCAAAATATAGATTGTACTTGATTTGTTAATTGAATTCACAAGACACAAAAGCAATTTAAGAAATTCATCTTCACCTTAAAGGACTTGTCTATTAACATCCCATTCATTGATATGCTCTCTCAGCTGCTAACATATGCCAAATTCTTGAAAGATACCAAACTTCAGAACAATATGTAAACCTTTCTATCAAAGACTAATAAAGAAAAACCCTTTAGAATGGATAGAAGAATACACACAAAAAATAATAATACTACCATCCTACCTCTAGTAGACAAGCCTCTGATGACATAGGTTATGGAGGAATCCTCAAATAAAATTTAAAATAAATGGAAAAATTATTTCAATACCACTAAGGAATATGAAATGAAATACAATAAAAAATTATTCAACAATTAAAAAAGAAATCTTAAGTATAATTTTATGCATTAACAAATTTCAACATGATTTATTAAACCAAAAGTTTTTAGTCTATGTTGATTGCCGAGGAACCAAATATGTTTTGCAAAAAGATTTTTGTGATCTTCAAACTCTATCCCAAATTTCCTAATAAAAGAATTTCTTCAGGGATCAAGGACTGCATTAATAGACAACAATGCTGTCCAAACCCAATAAACTTGAGGTTCAACATCAAGCCATGAATTCGTACAGTTAGTATTAGATAAACATGGTTCATCCATCAATTATCGAAACCACAACTTAAGAATGTTGGTCCCGAGTTTATGGCTATTACCCAAGAGGGGAGGGGAGAATTGGGTACTTTGAAATTTTTACTTAAACATAAATTTTTCTCTTTTTAATTTAATCCCCTTAATGAAATAAATGAAAAATATGGAGAGTAATAAAGCAATAAAATCAGAAATGCAAACCACAGCAGTAGGCAAAGGTTTTATAGTGGTTCAGGCAACCTCCCCTACTCCACTCTTCCAAGCTCACACCCTTTGTGATTTGAGTTCCACTATTGTATTTTCAAATACAGTTAGAGCAACAGCTCTCTTCTAGATTTCAGCTCTAGGGGGCGTACACAAATCACAACACAAGTAGGTGATGAATCCCACTCAAGTCACAACACTACTTTGTTATCACTTGGTTTAAAACACCAATATCAAACCAAGTATCAAATACAAGTATTGAATCAAATAAAGAAATCTACACTTTACATATTGTGTAGGCAAGTTTCAGCTCTTGGAAGAACTTGTAGAAGAGATTATTTAATCAGCTTTAAAGTATGCAGCAAGTTGGAGCGTAGTTCTTCACTTGAAACTTGTGTTGATCACTTAATGCTTGAAGAGGATAGTAGTTGGATTTCATTTAATGCTTTCTCTAACCTCTAGCATGTTCACTTGAATACATATTTATAATGGTGGAATAAATTCGAACGTTTGGAGGTAGGTGGCACGCATTTAATGCGCCAAGACCCGAGTCGCAGATGAAGTCGACTTTGGGTGCGACTTCACCCAAGTCGCATACTGGAATCGACTTGGGGTGCGACTTCGATTCCCAGCAAATACTTCAAGTTCCACTTCAGGTCGACTTGGTCCTGGACTTGACCCAAGTCACAGGTGAAGTCGACTTTGGGTGCGACTTCACTTTCTATGTACACTTATTGGAACTTGGATTTCTTGAAAGTAATCTTGATTACTTGTTATCCTTCACATTATTTATTCTTCCACTGATTTCTTGATTTAGGAACACAATGTAATCTTTTTTTCTTGGAGACTTGTTCTTATGTCTTGAACTTGGAATAATTTGGTCTTGAAGTTCATAGATTTAGTCCAATGACTATTCCTTAATAAGTGTAAGATCTTGAATGATTAACTCTGGCACATATGCATGTCCGGACTAAATATTTCTTCACTCTGACTCAAGTTGAATATCCAGGTCGACTTTTCAACTTCACTTCAAGTCGCATTTGAAGTCGACCTGGGGATGCGACTTCACCCAAGTCGCACATGGAGTCGACTTCGGGTGTGACTTCACTAGTCTTGGATTCGAATTTCAATGCTGGAAGTTTTGAGCATCTAAAGTTGATGGTGGAGTCGACTTGGGTCTGCAACTTCACCCAAGTTGCAGTTGGAGTCGACTTGGACTTGCGACTTCAGTTGTCTTAGATCCCATTTTCAACGCTAGAAGGTTTGAGTACTTGAAGTCGATAGTGGAGTCGACTTGGGTCTGTGACTTCACCCAAGTCGCATCTGGAGTCGACTTGACCTTACAACTTCACCTGTCTTGGATCCCATTTTCAACGCTGGAAGGATTTGTTCTTCCAAGTCGATATTGAGGTCGACTTGGCTTTGCGACTTGGTCTGTCGGGTGCTGAGATTCAATTTTCTAACCTTTAAACAATTTCAACAAGTCTTTTTAGTACCTAAAATATTCTCAAATTGAGTTGTTAATCATCAAAACATAGATTGTACTTAATTTTTCATTGATTCCAACGAAGAATCCCTATATACATAAACATAATCACAGAGGAAGCAGCAAAGAAAACAAACTTCATTCCTCAAATATCCACCTTGACACCCCTAGCATTGGTAACCCCATCACCATCACAAACCCAACAAATAGAACAATTGAATCCAATGTAATTGATGAACAAATAGCTCTTTTACTTATCCAAAAATCTCTAGAACTCAAACAAATGGAGCCATTCAAGTCGATATGGTTCAAAACCCAGAAAGGAAAAGGAATTCTACCTCAAAGATTACAAACCCAAATCATAAACAAAGAGGTTAACGTAAAAGAAAATCTAATTCAAACTAAACTCCCAAATATTAGACTTCGGTCCAAATACATGGCCAAACAAAACTTTTCAATGCCTCCTTTTTATCTTGACTATGATTTTCAAACTTCCAAAGACTTGGCATAAGTAGCCTTCAAACTCACCATGATAAGCTTGTGGATTATTACAAAACTCAAAAATTCCATGAATTTATCCTTCTTGACACCCAATCAATTTCAATCAAAGACTAGCCTAACAACGATGGCCTAAATGAAATTACCCATTCAACCATTTAAATTTTTTATGGTGAGATGCCTTCAGAATTTGAGTCAATGAAAAAATAAAAAATCTTTTAATTTAATTTAATCCACAAACTTACACATACTAGGACTACTAATTGGCCTGTTATAAAGCATTTTAGTACAAAAATAAATAAGAAACCAATTCATTGATATTTTATTTTAAACAAAACATAAATTATATTTTTCCATTTTTAGTTCATAAAATGGTGGAATAATTTTAGGTTATTTCTGAGATTGTTTTCCTTCACTCGTGAATTTTGGACTTCAAACCTTTTGCAAACATGTACATTTTATTGGTTATGAAAAATGATTTATATGGACTTTAATTTTCTCTTCAAAATTTTCATTCTTATGGATTTATCAATGAGAGTATGCTTTTTTTTCAAAATCCCAAACCTCTTCCATTTTCTCTAGGGAGAATTTTGAAGGCAAAGTAGTGGGATCATTTCATAAACACTCATGTCAGACTTAACAAATCCTTAAGAAAATCTACAGACAGTAACTATTAGCATCATCAACTTTTGTTAACTAAATCTAGACAGGAACTACATTTTTTTCCCAAAAATTTATAGCCTAATCCAAACTTATTAAAACATCCACCCAACAAGAATTCATCGAACTTCTATAAGAAATACCAACTCAACTTAGCCCAAGACCAATAACAAAGCCTTTAGAAGACCAACAATCTGTCACTAGGTCAACTAAACTAGAAGCACCTAAGCAGGCAGATCAAAATGAAGACGTATGGAACTCATTGAGTTTCAATACCGGTTACATTTTTATACTTAAAAAAACCATTCACCCATGATCTCTGCTGCCTTCGTAGTCGTTCATCCACCGATAGTTAATGATCTAACAATCATCTCTAGCATCTTCAATGGTCATCTCCAGCATCAACAAGATGTATACAAGCAATCACCAGATGCCACTACAAGAGACAAACCCTCGAGCAATCACTGAGGTACAACAGAGATTCCTACTATAGCCTCAAAAAGTGTCCCTCCATAGTGAAATTAGGAATCCGTTAGCTTTTGCAGAAGCAGGCTTTAATCATTCAAACTACCAGCTCATCTTCTAGCCACCAACCCAACAAATGTCCATCAAGCACCAAGAGCTCCAACTCTTCAAGCATCTATACGAGCAAGAGGAGGAGGAGCGTGAGAGCTAGCTAGAAAAAGGGCTCCTCCAAGCAAGAGCATCCAAAGCTTTCCATCTGTCTCTCTCTCTCACACTCTCTCCTCTTGTCCTTTCCAAACCTCCAGCCTTATAAACCTTTTGAAAACCTTTCTCAAACTCCTAAGATTTGTAAGTAAGATCAAGGTCTCAAACTTCTAAATCTTATAATAGATCAAGTTGTTGACAAGTGACTTGATTAATCTCAGGCAAACATTGTATGTTTTGATTTTCAAACTTCTACTTTGAATTTTGTATTCAAACTCATTGAAGACTCTTGTTATCAATCAAAACTAAGATCTGCCTATAATTTTATTTTTACTGAATATAAAGAAAGAAACCATTAAGATAAAATATTCGATTAAAAGAAGACAAACCTATTTGGAAAAACACTTTTCTCTCCTAAAATTCTTAATCGAAGACTAAAAAAATCTTAAGACAAGAAGAAAAAATTAAACTTGGTCTGGAACAACAATATGAAGAGTACTTTAAAATATAATGGATGATGAACTTTTTGAACTAATAGTCCATAGAGGATTAATTCCAAATCCTCATAGAGACACTATTAAAGGATTGGTTTATCAACTGCAAATAGCTGCAACATTGTTAGAAAATATAATAGAATGGGAAAACATAGAGCCTCACAGATTTAGATGTCAAATAATAAATGATTTAAAGTATCAAAAAAGAAAACTTGAGAAACAACTATCTATCTAGTTATTTAAAAAAATTATTCTAGTATTTTGTGAAATCAATTTCTAAATAATATCTTTTCATTTCATTTTGTTTAATATACTACTTGGGATGAGGATAATTATATGCAACAAGTTGTATAACGTTAATTATAGTTAGTTAATTTTACTAGAAGTTTTTCTAGGTAAAAAAAGATCATATGAGAGTATTTTGCATTTTAAATCCTCTAACTTGGCCTATTTGCATTTAAAATGAAGTTTGGCCATTTGCATTTTTAAACCCTAAAAACTTTGGTTCCTTTATATTTTAAACCGTGACTCATAATAGCATTAAAAACTGTCGTTAATTCATACAAAATGGCTTGAATACCCTCCAATAGTTTTTAAAAAAACACCTAAATGTGTTTGTTGGAGCCTTTAAGAACAAAATAGAAAAAGACTGATAGTCAAGTTTAACATGTAAAAAAAAAGTTGTCTTTTTTCAATTACAAAGGAACCAAAGTCTTTAGGGTTTAAAATGTACACAGTCGAACTTCAGGGTTTAAAAAAAAACCATCATATGATAGATTTTTTCAAAATAGCCTTCTGATAGGAGTTTCAAATTTTTGAAAAAAGGACTTTGGTGGACAGTTTGGACATTTAGGTGATGGGGCTAAGGAGATTGGTTCAAATGCAGAGTGGCAATCATAAGGAGGTGTGATAATGGCAGTTCTGAAAAGTGAAGATAGGATTTGATGTTGCTATGTTGGCTGAATTTGTCATATCGTGGTGGCTAGAATTGGTAGTCAAAGGAGAAGGATTTACATCCCGTCAGATGTTGAGGAGATGAAGAACATGATAGCAGTTTATGGCAGCATTAAATCTCGCTAATTTGCTGGTTGTTGGCAGCGTCATGCTTACTGAAGTTAGAGAAGATGGTGAAGTCAACCAATATAGGCACCGAACCCATGAAATGACGATGATAGTGGGTGGTTGCTCTAATAGTTAGCTTTTCCAACTTTCCACAGGTCCACATGTTAGATTTTGCATACATATGTAATAATGAGGCCTGATTTTGTTAGGCCGGGCCTTAGTTAGCCCGGCCAAGAAAACTTATTTATTTTTTATTTTTTTCAGGTTTTTTCATGAACACGTAAAGCTAGATGTATTTAACCCAGAAATTTACAAAAAAGCTACTGTGTTTGAAAATCCGAAAAGAAATACTGAAAATCATCCAAAAAGGGTAAAAGTTGGTTTATAGGTTAAATACACTCATCTTTATATGTCAATGAAAAACAATTTAAAAAATATATTTTTTTGGCTGGGCTAACTAATAATTATAGACTGTTTTTATGCTACGAGTTATATAGAAACATTCCTATATAAGTCCTTCAAATTTTAAGATCGTGATATTTGATATAAATTTTAATACATTTATTGTATTTATCATCATTTATTTAGTTATGAGAAAAAGGAGACCTTTGGTGATGTAGATTTTGGGAAAGGGTGAGGAGTAGGAAAAGGAATAATTTGATAATTGTGTGACCGATATAAAAAGATAGAAGTATAACTAAAATAAATAGGGTAGTTGGAAGAAAAAACAATTGAAGTACAGGAATAAATTTGAAAAAATAAGATTGCTGAGTTGTTAAATCATTTGTGGAAAAATGGGTAGGATGTACATTTCCCACCAATTCTCATTCCATGTCATACGTTGATGCTGCCAAATGTGCTACAAGTTTCATCTAAATCAAGTATATACATGGGACATATTTGTTGAAAAATATATATATTTACATGTAAATTATGAAAAATATTTAGATCCATTCGCATATTTATTATAATATAATTATAAAATTATTTGTCCATATTGTAATAATATTTTAGATAGTTTATATGTTAAAAATACTATTTTAAAATTAATATTTGGTATAAACTATTTTATTACATTGATTTTAAACATTTTTAAGGGGGCTCATCCATAATGATATTAAACAAATAAAAGGGTGTCCATGATAATACAAATGATGTTAAATACAATTTAATGAAGTGGATTTTCCGTCAATCATCAAGATATTAAAAACGAAAAGGTTAAAAAGAAGCATTCTCAGAAATTATATATTATATGATATGATAAAGAGTGGCCTAATTTAAAAGTGATCTTATAAAGTTTAAAGTTAAATGGGCCTAAATCATATAATAGAATAAGGTTTTTTATGCATAAAAACCTGAGCACTTAATTTTTTATTTATATTTTTATAATAGGCTAAAGTCATTGTCATTAAAACTGGACTGGACTGGCGAGTTCGACTGATCGAACCGAGAACTAGTGACATTTCCGATCCGATTAGAAAGGGAAAAACCATTCGAACTGTTTGAGCCAGGGTTCAGCCATTCAAAGTTTCAAACCAAGTGAACCCGGTTTAGCTGGTTTAGAAAATCCATTTCCACTTCCTAATATTCTGCTTCCCACTGGTTTCCTATGAAAATTTCGTCCGTTCACATCTAAAAATATTTCTATTCTTTTGGACACACCACGAATCTTAAATGAGAACTTTATTTCTGTCATTAAAATATGAAATCTAGTGGAAATCTAAAAAATTATCTTGGATCCAAATCACAAAACTAAACAAATAATAGAAATCATTCATCATATTTCTAGACATTTATAAACGAGTATGACTTGAACGCAGAGAATGTCCAAATTTTATATATCCACCGAAGTCATTCGTGATCAGATCTATTTCTTTAGGCGTAACCAACAACGTATCTGGACTACGTTTATTTGGTTTATTTGATTTTTTAGTACTTTATTTTTCATCATATGAAAATCATACTAATAATACTTCACATAATAATAAGCCTATAATATATAATAATAACAAGTGCAAATGCATAAGATGTTTATAATTGTATTTTTTAGAATTATTAATTTAAAGTTTTCCATTTTCTTGATTTTTACATATAGCTAAACAAGTAATTTGAATATAATGAATAGATGAGATCTTATGAAAAAATTTTAAAAATGGGAGTTGCACGTGTTGGAGAATTAATTACTCATAAACATTTATTAATATCTAATTAATTTAAATTAATTAAATATTTATGACATCATGAATATGTAATGTTAACATTACTAGTTCAAATCCATGTGCTAAACTAGTTAAACTGTTTTGAATTAGGCTAGTTATTTTATCGGTTCGGTTTTGACAGCATTGACTATAATAGAAATAGGAAAGGTATGTGCTTATATATACAGTTGTGTTTCCTAACTTATATATAAGAATTTCTTTTCTAATATCTCATCATTGAAAAAGAAAAACTTATCTTGTCCAAAAAATTTTATGCACTAAATTAGTATCCCAATAACCTCAAGAACCAAGAACAATGGTTCCCATGGATACAAGTATACTTCCGCTTGTAGTTTATTTTTGTAATTATTTAACATGGAGAATCTTGATGTGATTAGAGATTTAATCTATAAGAATTTCTCAACATGACAACCATAAAAGGAGATCCCCAAAACTAAAAAGCATGTAAGAGGTAAATTTTTGGAAAAAAATTGCATATTCACTTGTTCGGCTTTCATTAAAGGTCAGGGTACACCAGTCTTAACTTATAAGTTACGACTTGTAGTACCTGATTGAGATCCATATATATTGGGCTTCGCTTCTATGTTAGCGGACCCATGTAACCCTTTAAAATCTAATATTTTGATCTTTGATAGAAAATTTAATTCATTTATTATATTTAACATCATTTGTTTATCTAGGAGATCAAGTTTCATACCAATCAAATATGTTTGTTGGCCACATTTGTTAGAAAATGTATATATTCATGTGTAAATTATAAAAAATGCTAAAACATCAATTTTAAAGTAGTATTTTCGCCATCGAAATCGTCCATAATATCAGTTCTATGTAAATAAATGATTCTATAAAGTATTATTATATTCTAATACATATGTAAATAGATGTAAGCATTTTTTCATAATTTACATATGAATATTTATTTTTAAACAAACTTAGTCATAAACATACTTGATTGGGATGAAACTTAATCTACTAGATAAATAAATAATGTTAAATATAATGAATGGATTAAATTTTCCATTAATGATCAAAATCTTAGATTTTAAAGGGGTTACATGGGTCTGCGTTTTGACATAACCTGGTTACATAGAAGTGGGACTGATATGTGTGTGTGTATATATATATAAGAAATATTCAGGTGAAACACAACTACACCGTAACAGCAATGTAGTTGTGCCAAAAATGGTCCCACATGATCATAAACTTATAATCTACTTCACCCATTGTATTTATAATAATGTATTTTATTACCATACCAATTTTCATCCCAATCAGATATGTAAATGGACTCCATTTGAAAATGATACAAATTTAACATAATAAAATAATTTGATGTAAATAATAACTTTAAAGTGATTTTTTCAACATATAAACTATTTTTTATAAAATTTATATATAGATAAATGATTGTGTAAAGTTTCATTACATTATAATATGCGTGGGGCCCATTGTTGGGCAACTGCACCACTGTGCTACACCGGAACAGGTCTCTCTCTCTCTCTCTCTCTCTCTCTCTCTCTCTCTCTCTCCCTCTATATATATATAAGCTAGTGATATATTTGCCCAAAAAGGCTTTGCACATATCAAAATGCAATGAAACTTTATACAATCATTTATCCATATATAAATTTTGTAGCAAATGATTTACATGTTGAAAAAACTACTTTAAAGTTATTATTTATATCAAACTATTTTATTACATTAAATTTGTACAATTTTCAGATAGGATCTATACACATATCCAATTGAGATGAAAATTAGTATAGTAATAGAATACATCATTCTAAATACAATGAGTAGAATAAATTATAATTTTATGATCATATTGGGCCCCATTTTGATGTCATTACGCCGTAATTACGATGCGGTGGTGTTGCGCTTGAATATGTCTATATATATATATATATATATGAAAATGTTACAATGCATGCGACCGCACCATGCGATCCATACACTGTGGGGCCCACATGATCATAAACGGGAAATCCAACCCACCCATTGTATGTATAATTGTTCACTTCGTTAGCATTCCAATTTTCATCTAAATCCAACATGCATGTGGTCCCCATCTTAAAATGGTTCAAAATCAACGTAATAAAATAGTTTAATGTAAATATCAAATTTAAAGTGAAATTTTTAACATCAAACTGTCTAAAAGTATGATTTTATATGGACAAATGATTATAAAATTTCATTACATTCTAATATGTGTGAAACTTACTTTGTAGCGGAGCCGTCTGCACGGAAATGGTTCTCATATATATAAAGAGAGAGAGAGAGAGACCGGAATAGCCGTACATATGCCCAAAAAGGGGTCCCACACATATTAGAATGCAATGAAACTTTATACAATCATTTATCTATATATAAATTTTATAGCAAATGGTTTACATGTTGAAAAAATACTTTAAAATTGTTATTTACATCAAACAATTTTATTACATTAAATTTGTATTATTTTCAAATGAAGTCCACGCACATATCCAATTATGATGTAAATTGGTATGCTAATAGAATACATGATTTTAAATATAACGGGTGGAGTAGATTATAATTTTATAATAATGTGGGACCCATTTTGGTGCAACTGCACCGCTGTTATAGTGCAATTGTGCTACATCTAAATATTTCTTATATATATATATTTATATATATATAGAGAGAGAGAGTTGTTCTGGTGCAGCGCATCTGCACCAGAACAACAGTACATTTACCCAAAATAAGACCCACATATATTAGAATGCAATGAAACTTTATATAATCATTTACCTATATATAAATTTTATAACAAATGGTTTACATGTTAAGAAAATCACTTTAAAGTTGTTATTTACATCAAACTACTTTATTACATTGAATTTATACCATTTTCAAATGGGGTCTATACACATATCCAATTGAAATGAAAATTGGTATATTAATATAATACACGATTGTAAATATAATAGGTGGAGTATATTATAATTTTATGATCACGTGAGACCTAATTTCTCATATATATAGAGAGAGCTGTTTCGGTGCAACGTAAATGCACCAGAACAATGGTAAATTTGCCCAAAAATGGACCTCACACATATTAGAATGCAATAAAACTTTATACAATCATTTATCTATATATAAATTTTATAATGAATGGTTTACATGTTGAAAAACTATTTTAAAGTTGTTATTTACATCAAACTATTTTATTATGTTGAATTTGTATCATTTTTAGATGGGGTCCATACACATATCTGATTGGAATGAAATTTTGTATAGTAATAGAATACATGATTCTAAATACAATAGGTGGAGTAGATTATAATTTTATGATCATGTGGGGAACATTTTGGCGCAACTGTACCTGAATATTTCTTAGATATATATAGTCATTTCTTTGTCGCTAAAGTTTCATTTTCTTCTACTATCAACAATTTATTCCTATTGCCATCGGGCTATTGTTTGGAAAAGGGTTTATAGTCAGCCCATCCGAGTTCGATTCTCCACCATGGTATGAGTTTTTACAAAATAGTCCCTCTGAAGTAGGGTTTTACAAATTTCTCTTAGAATGAGATTTTTTCTAGATTTTTCTTAGTATGTGGGTGCATATAGGAAATTTCCTTCCGTGGCATAAGGCTAGTAAATGTACTCCATTGTAATATTAAGTTGTCACAATGTATAAATACTAATAAAAGATATTTTTTTATTGATTGTACCTTTTAGTCATTTATTTTATTTTAAAATTTCCTCAGTATTATCATTTCGAGTACCCACCTTACTACATACTATTACTCTTTATGCTATTGATTTTTTTTTCTAACTTATAACACGTACTCTCCAATGAATACACTATCATAATGCATATAATAGTACCCGCCGGTATCCAAATTCCCCCTTCACATGAGGCAAGCAGTGCACATCGGGCAATTATACCCGGAGTCATATAAACTAGTTGATTACATGAATCAGAGCATTTGAACTATTACCATTACCAATGGGATTTCCGCCTTCACTAACAAATGGCCAAGTGGACAATTGCATGCCTTCATCATCGTATCCATGCGCCATCGATCTCTAATGTAACCAAGGAATTAAGATTTTGGTCGGCTGGGCAAGATCCAAACCGGCCCTATTTTTTATAATTAATTAGAACACCCTCATACGTCCAAAAGTAAATAGGGCCGGCCCGTTCTTGGAGACCCACGCCCTTGTACGCATGCGTTGAAGAATCTTTTGTAGTTGTTCTCCAAGCGCAGGGATTGGATTCACGTCCTTGTTTTCACGTGTCTCCAAGAAGAAGCATTCAACTCTGCTACTCTGCTCACGATATATATATACAGATCCCACCCAATCAACCTGACGAATATTCAACAAGCATGGCTTTCTAATCTTACTATTCATTTCTCTTGATTTAGGTTATATCAATCGTAGTTGTCTAATCCAGTAACATTGGTCCCTCTTGCCCTATTCTTGGCAAGATGTGTGTTCGCAGTTTCTCCAATGGAGTGAATCGTTGGGAGGATGCAGTTATGGAATTCATGCGCAGGACTTACACACCCAAATTGAGTGTCTTGAGCAGTTCGATCTCGTTCATATCAATTTCCTAGTTCACTTCACTGATATTAGTCGGTCTTATCCAATTCATGCGGTGTTGGTACGGTTCAATTACACTGCCTGGCCGATGTTGAATCATCATCCATGTGGTCTGATTGAGCCGTGCCAATATCACGTGGGCGAATTTATATACAGGTTGCTTCTACAGGGAATGATATTTCAATGCATGGAGAATTCGAGAATGGTAAGTGTTTGATTCAACACAAGACATGAGAGATAGGACTTACTTCCGCTATTTCCAACAGGTTCGAGAATTTTAACTTTTCGCTTCTTCTTATGGTTTTGCAGTCAGTAACATATAGTTGGTGAAGATCCTCGGACAAGGAAATCTTTTTTTTTTTTAAAAAAAAAAAAAATCATAATTCTCATGTACTCCCACTGAAATTTTTTTAATTAGAAAGAGTTATCATTGAAGCCTATTGCATTTATCTTGTAAGTCTTATAACGTTTTTTCTTAGCTGCCTCATATCTCACAATGCTCAATTCCTCATGTACTTAGGGTCGAAATTTTATTTTCTGCAATGGTATTGATAACACTATCTTCCCAATGGACTTAAAAGCAATTTCTAACGACCAAGTTGACGTCTGATGGTAAGAGATGTCGAAAATAAATTGAGATATCTTCACGTGTATTTCTGTAACTCGATTTAAGCATCCAATTTTATGTCGGACATGTTTGGGAAGTGATAAAACTTTTTAATGAAAAAATTTTAAAATGAGAAAATGTGATATGATAAAGGTGATGATGAGAATTAAAGAGAATAAAGTTAAAATAGATAGATTAGATGTATGAATAGTTGTCTAAAAATAATCGAAAAGTAGGGTAGTTGTAATGGAAGAAGTGATGAAGTAATTAAAAAAATATAGTAGTTGTGGAGAGTGAAAAGTTTTTAGTTGAAAAGTTTTTGGCGTAAACAAATACTTTCTTTATCAGGCCAATAAGAGATCTTCCTTGTGAAGAAAACTACATTGCAAGGGATCCGTTTCACTGCAAACGTTTTCACGCTTGCTGTCCATCTCGAATGGGTGGTTGAGATTCGTTGGGGAAAATTTGGAAAATATGCTAGCACAGTTGCCTGTATACTCGTGTGTATGAATCGATGTTTCCCATTAGCTTCCTCTAGAAGCAGCCTATTTAGACAGGAGAGAGAGTGAGTGAGTAGAGAACAAAGCAGAAGAGGGAGATAGAAGAGGAGAAGTCGAGAGGAGGAGGAGCTGCCTATCGACTTCACACTTCCGCCATCATTATCACCTGCAGCTATAAATACCGGTTGTTGTCGTACTATTGCCGAAGAAGAGGAGAAGCCGAGAAGAGCTGGCAGATCTTGCTGTCGATGAAGATGAGCTAGAAAAGTTGGATTTTTCAATTTCTTTCATTTTTCATTTAAACAATTGCAATTCAATGTGCCCTTACACATTGAAATTTTAATGTGACATCAGTCCATCTGTTACCTTTCTAATCTCGCTTGTCTACTCTTTCGGCTTTAACCCCACACTCACGTTTACATTTTCACCTTGGATGAACCCAAAATAGTTGGTGTTGAAAAAGGGATTTTCCTCTCGATGATGAAAATAGAAGAAAGGGATCTCTCTCTTGACAACAAAAAAAAATCGCCTTGGATGCATGCAAATTCACTTTCACATGCAAGAAAGAAGAAAAGGTTTTTCCGAAGGCTTCCAAAATTCTAGTGATAGGATTTTTATTTTTTTTATTTTAAATTGAAAGTTGTCATCATCGTCAAAGGTTTGCTATACCTCTACAAATCATTTTTTCTACTGGTCTCATTTTATCTTTCTGAATCCACCTCTGAATTTGTTATTAATCGGTGGTTGTTAATTAAAAGCCATTTAACAACTTAGTAGTGGTAGAAAAATAATTTCAATGGCCATTAAACAGGTTCCTAGTTGAAAAAAATGCTCCAAATTTTCTGCTTTTGATTTTTTCGTCGCAAGAGACGATAGGATATCGTATAAGGTTATCCAAACCTTATTGAATATTCATTATTTCCATACACATTATTATTGACAACACATGGTTAACATCCCAAAATCATATGTTTAAACACTTAAGTCAATGAATTTTTGTAAACATGTAGACACTCGATCGTGTTTATATTTATTTTATTATATCTCATTTTATTTTATTATTATTTTTATATTAATAATTTACCAACTATATAATGCATTTTAGACATTTTAGAAAACTAAAGCTACTTTGGCATTTTAAAAGCTCGTATTATTATGCAATTTTGGAGAGTTCAATGCCAATAATTTGTGATGTTTTCTATGCTAGCAATTTGAGAGGAAATATAAAGCTAGAATTGGTTGATTCCATTGGTACTTTGCCTATTTGGGTTTGCTTTGGACAATGAGGTTTTTAGTTTCTTCTATATGAGCGAGGCATAGTGTACTAACCTTTTTTATGTCAAGGCACGTGGCGAAGTGATCTATATTTGTTAGTCATGTCAAATTATTGATATGCAACCCACTTGAGTCATGACATGGGGTAAAGTGTACTCACTTATATTTGTATTTTTATCAGACAAGATTTTTCGTGCATTTTTAAAGTTGTAAGAAGACTTTCTACACATTCCATCATCATTTCAATGAAATCATCATTTTTCATGAACTATGATATTGAAATCTTTTAATCAAGTGTATTCTTGTTAGGGATGTAAAATTAGAGTGTGGAACACAATACGAAATATTTCTGTGATATATTTTTCAGACTCGGTTAATAATATTAAATGCTTTAAAAAAATTCAATGGGGGATTAATTAAGTATTTATTTTCTAAAACTAAACTTTGCTAGTAAGAGTTTCTATCTTACTGCCGGTCCCAAGCTCGAAAAAAAAGCGAGGGTTGGCATGCCAGGCTGCAGCCGGTGCTATTAAAAATCACCGCCACATCTCTTATGGATTCTAAAAATATATTAGAAGTTGTTAACGCGAGGGCATCCCTTATAAGCGACACGCTTCAGCGGAGCCTGACTGTAGTGAGAAATGAGCAAGGGTTGTTAGGACGTTTCCCCAGAAGCGACGCGCTACATCGGAGCCCGGATGTAGTGAGAAATGGACAAGGGTTGCTAAGGCATCGCCCCGAAAGCGACACGCCACAACAACGTCCGGTTGTAACGAAAATTCAGCAACGGTTCTCATGCCTTTATGGGCATGGTTTAGGGAAGAAGGTGGTACCAAAACACCAAGTCCGTTTTGTCTCATGGAATGTTGAGACTCTTTCAGAAAAAAGTATGGAAGTAGTAAATATTATGAGAAGGAGAAAAATTAATATAGCATGTCTTCAAGAGACTAGGTGGAAAGGAGAGAAGGCTAAAGAGATTGATGAATTCGAATTATGGTATATAGGAAAGGATGGTAATAGAAATGGTGTAGGGATAACAGTAAATAACAAATTCATAAATAAAATCGTAGATGTCAATAGAGTAAATAATAGAGTTATTCAAATAAAACTTTTTATTAGGTGTAGAGGTATTAAATGTGATTAGTGCTTATGCACCACAAGTAGGATTAGATGACAGAGTCAAGAAACAATTTTGGAATGACTTAGATAGCGTTATGCAAAGGACATCTAACCAAGAAAAGATTGTGATAGGTGGAGATTTAAATGTACATGTAGGAAAAGAGAATGTAGGATATGAGAGAAGCTATGGAGGTTTCGGCTTTGGAATAAGGAACGAAATGGGGAATATCATTTTGGACTTTACTATAGCATATGATTTGGTTGTAGCAAATACCTTATTTCAAAAATAAGACGAATACTTGATAACTTTTAAGAGTGGGACTAATTCTAGCCAAATAGATTTCTTCCTTATAAGAAAATTGGATAGACTCCTTTGTATTAATTGTAAGGTTATCCCAGGTGAGAGCTTAACTATGCAGCATAGATTATTAGTAATGGATATATATACAAAAAAGAGTCAACAAAAACTAAAGGTAATATAATTTCAAAAATTAAATAGTGAAATTAAAGGGAAACAACATAAAACTTTTTAGTAAAAGAATGATAGAAGAAGGAAAATGGGACACACAAGAAGATAGAGTAGAATCAATGTAGGATAAAATGGCAACTAACATAAAAGAAGTAGGACAAAGTATTGTAGGTATATATAAAAATCGTAGATCCTCACATAGAGAAACTTGGTGGTGAAATGAAGATGTTCAAAAAGCTATAAATGCTAAACAAGAAAAGTTTAAAACATGGCAAAGAAAAAAAATTGATACAAACTTACAACAATACAAACTATAAAAAAAAAAGCTACTAAAAAGATTATTAGCGATGCTAAACACAAAGCTTATGAAAACTTATATGACAGATTAAGAACTAGACAAGGTGAAAAAGATATTTTTAAGTTGGCTAAATTAAGAGAAAATAAGGGCAAAGATTTAACACATGTTAGATGTATTAAAAGTGAGGACCAAAGAGTTCTAGTCAAAGATGATGATATTAAAGAAAGATGAAAAACTTATTTTTATAGTTTACTAAATGATACCCCACACAAACATTTAACATTAGATGTTAATTTAAATAAAGAAGAAAATAATAATATTAGTTAATACCCGAAAATTTGAATATCTGAAGTAAAGGAAGCTCTAAGGAAAATAAAAACAAGAAAAGCCTTAGGCCTAGATAATATACCAATTGAGGCATGGAAGTACATGGGAGATGTAGGTGCAACATGGTTAACAAAAATTTTTAATAAGATTATAAAAACAAAGTTAATGCCAAGTGAAATGAGGAAAAGCATTATAGTTCCAATCTATAAAAATAAAGGAGATATTCAAAATTGTGCAAATTATCATGGAATAAAATTAATGAGTCATACAATGAAATTATGGGAAGGAGTAATTGACCATAGACTAAGACGGGAAACTAACGTATCTGAAAATCAATTTAGTTTTATGTCAGGAAGATCAACCACTGAAGCTATTTTACTTAAACAACTATTTGAAAAGTATAGGGAGAAGAAAAAAACTTATACATGATTTTTATTGATTTAGAAAAAGCTTATGATCGAGTACCAGGAAAGTTAATATGACAGGTGATGAGAAAATAATAATAATAGATACATTGATATTATTAAATATATGTATGAGGGGGCTGTTATGAATGTGAGGACCATTAGTGGAGATACTAATGTCTTCCCAGTTAAAATAGGTGTACATCAAGGCTCGACCTTGAGTTCTTACCTTTTTACCTTAGTAATAAATGAAATTACTAGACATCTCCAAGAAGAAGTACCTTGGTGTATGTTATTTACAGATGACATTGTTCTAATAGATGAAAATAAAGAATGACTCAATTTAAAATTGAATAGGTGGGTAGATGCTTTAGAATCTAATAGTTTTAGAATTACTCACACTAAAACTGAATATATGAAATGCAAGTTTAATAATAGTGAGAACCCGGATGAAGAACCAATTAAGATTTTAGATCAAGTAGTAACAAGAACTAATCACCTTCGATACTTAGGATCAATAGTTCAAGAGAACGGGAAAATTGAGAAAGATATAATACATAGAATTCAAGGAGGATGGAAGAAATGGAGAAGTGTGTTAGAAATTTTATGTGATTGTCGAGTTCCAATCAAATTAAAAGGAAAATTTTATAAGACTGCAATTAGACCTGCTATGCTTTTATGGGGTATAATGTTAGGCAGTTAAAGAACAATATATACAAAAAAAATGAGCGAAGCGAAAATGAGAATGTTAAGGTGGACGAGTGGTAAAACAAGAAAAGATAAAATTAGGAATGAAATAATTCGAGAAAACTTAAATGTGAGGCCAATTTGTCATAAAATGAGAGAAAATAGATTAAGATGGTTTTGTCATGTTAAAAGGAGGCCTGAAGTAGCACCGGTTAGGAAAACAGAGTCTATCCAAGTAGAAGGTGGTAGGAGAATGAGAGGAAGACCCAAGAAAACATGGATGGAAGTAATTAAACAAGATTTAAAAGTATTACAAATTACAAAAAAATTAGTCTTAAATCGCCAAGAATGGTGTAACAGAATCCATGCAGCCAATCCCACCTAGGTGAGAAATGACTTATGATGATGATGATTTTCTAAAACTACCAACACGAATGGGACGATCTAAATATAATTTCTGATGACCGCACTAGATAAATTAAATTCGATACAAATGAATTTAATAGTCAATGTTAAATTATTTAATAATTATCAGCTTTTGTCTTACACAAACATAGATGGCATACTGCCAAATTTTAATTGAGGAAATTGATCGAAATAGGTTTTGAAAGAAATGAGAAGAAAAAATTTAGACTGATTTCTAAACATATTAGAAAGGCTTCCGCTTGTATAAGAATTGAAACCATAAGTTTCAGCACTTAAAAGATTCTTGGAGTAAGGTTTCATATTGTGGCGCACTCATGGTTCGGAGCATTACACAAAGGATGAAAATGACTTGCTAGATACCCTGAAATATGATGAGAAAAATTATTATCGAACTTGATTCAAATAATAAAAATCAAGGATAAGCGTAGTCTTTAAAAAATATTAAAAGTACTAAGAGTGGGAGTGACATTATTTCCTATTACAAAATGAACCTCAAATCAATGTGTAGACAACTCAATTTTTAAAATTTTATTTCTTATGTTGAACTTATTGTTGTCTTACAAAGTCCTTGTGATCCTTGAACTAGTTGATTGCATTGGTAAAGGGAATTTAGATGTGAGAATTTAATGGGATGTATATGAGGTAATTTGACTGATATTTTTCAGAATTACTACCATTAATTTAATTGTTGAATGTGTGTATTGAACAACTAAATAAAAGAGGAGGATACTTAATAGGTAGGAGTTTATCGTGGGAGTTTTTGGACTCTTGATGATCGGAAGTAGAATAGATGACAATGTGTACAATATGAATTGAGTAAGAAGGGATTTTTGGCTAAGGTTTTTAATAAGTGTCATGCAAATCACACATGCGACTTTGTTAAAAAATTCAGCACCACAGTAAGCCGCCCAAGCATGCATTAAAGTCGTCCAAACCAAACAAATAAATCTAAGTCGTCCAATCTTTATCCAATGATCTAGAAATTTTTAAGCTAAGCATGCAACAACTAAGCCTGAATTCATGTCTAAACCATCCAATTATTAAGCACATTTCATCAATGGACCCCACAAGCTTCCACCGTTCAACTCAACTGCATCTAGGGGTGCAACTTGGGCCGGGCTCGACCTGAACCCGACCCACCGAACCCGAATTGAAACAGTGTTAAAACTGCCTACTGTATAGCTCAAGCCGATTTTTCAGGTTCAACCCGAACCCGAATTGAAAAGAACTTGAACCCAGGTTAAGCTAAACCCAAACCCGAATTATATATAACACATATTTATATTTATTTTATAATCCATATAAATCTAGTTCCATTTCCCTCATATATATTATATTCATTTTATTCCATCTATAAACATTATTCCTCCTTAAGTTCAATTATATAATATAATTTTTTATATTTTCTTTTAGGAAAAAAGAGTTTGGTTTAGTGGTAGTTTCAAAACAAAAAAACGAAAACTAAATATTTTGTTTGGTGTTTTAACTTAACTACTTATGTAAAATGTTATCATTTGGTCGTTTCAATATGATATTAGTAGTTAGATGTTTATTCTATTTGAAATAAATTTGTTGTAATTTATTTGACTTAATACTATGATTGTTGAATATTTTTTATTATAATTGACATTATAAGGTTTTTCTTATCAATAGATATTAATGTTTATGTATATGTTTATGATATTAATATTAAATTGCATAATACGAAAATAATGTAACTTTTCATTTTCTAAAACAGGCTACTAGTCTACCCTTTCTTTTTTGAAAAATCACTATTAGTCTACTTAATATAAAAAGAATGTTTAAATGAGAATTTTGTTCTTTAAATTCTTAAATACTCTTGAATTTTTGCTTGGAAATAGAAAAATATCATTTTTGATTTTTTTAATAATAGATTTAAAGTTGAATAAGTATAAGATAGATAACAAATATATAGAACAATTTCAACATGAATTCTAGCCTGAAACTCAACCCGAGCCCGAATTTCAAAAATAGGGTTAAGGTTGAGGTTTATAAATAGGGTTAGTATTAGGGTTAGGATTCAAGTTTTAGCAATAAGGTTAGGATTAGGGTTAAGATGAATCTGAGTTTCATAAGCCCGAGTTGCACCCCTAGTTGCATCCATCCCCATTAATGCATGCAATTCAAGCCACCATCCAGTCGTCCATTTATGCAAAATCATGCAATTCAGTACATCCAAATCAGCCAAATCAGCAACATCCAGATTTTTAAGCATGCATCAACGTCCAGGAATTTCGAATTTCTAATCAAATAGCTCACATCAACGACCATTATATGCTGAACTCAACCAAAATTTCTGTCCATTTCAACCAATGCAAATCATCAATGCAGATCATGTCCACTCATCAAAAGAATCCGAGCTATCCATTATTTTTCCAGTCCACCCATCTTTTATAGCATTAGATGATGTAGCACCAAGCCAAAAATCAGCCGTGAAATTAAGCTGTCCAAATCATGCGTATAGAAAATTTTCTGAGATCCAGCCGTCCTTTTCACCGTGCAAAATAGCCCTCCATAAATTCAGCTGCACAAGGCATGCTTCATCACGCCCGCTAGCAAGATAATAAAAGCACCGCTAAAAAATATATCACCACCAAATCCTTGAGCACGCCTTTCATTTAATTTCAGCGCATAAAGATCCAGCAGTGGGGTCCACTAGCGTATGTATAGCAATTAGGTGGTTGCAGAACATGCAGCTATAAAAGGAGGCAAGCACCACCAGATTTGTACAGGGAGAACAATTAAGGGAACTCCATCAGTTAAATTAGAGAGAATTGAGAAGAGAAATGGAGGAGGGGGTTGTAGTTGTATGCACTCGTGTGCATTGCATACAATCATTTTTTTAATTTTTTTTGAATTTTTTTTTACAAACCGGTTAATCTAAGTGTATTGAACATATATATCAATTTTTACCAATTTTGGTGATTTTTAGATTTTTAAAATCAGTGGCATTTTAGTAATTTTAAATTACTAAAAATGCCACTGATTTTTAAAATCTAAAAAAAATATCTAAAAGACTCCAAAATTGGTAAAAATTGAAACGTATGTTAAATACATCTAGATTAACAGCTTCGTGAAAAAATTTTCAAAAAAATTTAAAAAATAGGTGTAGTACACCGGGGTGCATATGATCGCAGCCCGAGAAGAGGCAAAAGAATAAGCAGCAAAGGACATAACGGTGAATTGCATGGAGTGGTCGACTCACCACTGAGGCTTCTAATTAATAAGTTTTTCCTTCTTCTTTTCCATTTTACTTTATTTGTATTGTTTAAGATGAAGTTTAATTTTAATTTTATTTTGAACTTAAACATGATCAGCTAAATTTCTAAATCTAGGGTTTAAGATGTAGTATGTATACTATAGTGCTTGCTTTGTACATGGGCCCGTACTAAGGCATGATTTTATATATTAGATGATAGAATCAAAAAGCGAAATTCTAAAATAAGGCAATCAAGAGATTAAACCTGAAAATTTGAGAAATGTGAATAGACATAATGACTTTGAGGAATTCATGAACAACCATAGAATTTAATAGATTCTGATTAACTTGATCCTATGAGAATAAGTAGTTAAGAAAATTAAGATGCGCCTTGTAGGTTTCGAGAGAAGGTGCAATGATAAAATAAAGTTTGTTCTCCTTTAGCAAATAATATCCAAATTAAATAACCACACATTCCATTGCAAAAATTGTATGTGAAATCCTAAATCTTAGGAATTCTCATCCCTGCTTTTCAATTTTCAATTCTGCATTCTAAATTCTATTTTTTCTTTCTACTTTTCTAGTTTTTATTTCATTATATTTAATTTTTAATATAAAATGTTTAAAAACAAAGTTTAGTCCTAAGTTTTCTATGGATCGATATTTTATATACTGCAATCTAGACCCATGCACTTGTAGTGAAATTGACAACAAGAGGTCGCTTGGATGGGGGTACCAAGCATCGTAGTGCGAGTTAAAAGATTTCTGAAAAACGAATCATCCCAACTTCGTTTCCATGTTGTTCTTCTTTTTATGCTTTTTAGGGCTTTTTAGAACACATGTTCAGTACTTGCGGTTGGTTTTTCTTGTTTAGATTTTTAATGCTTTGTAAACTTCTAAATCATGGATATCATTTTAATTATTTTGTTGATCACAATATCTCTGAAATCATTTGAATAATTTTGTTATAAGATGCAGCACCAAGTGTAAAAGTAATGTGTACAATTAGTAAATTGTTATTTTGTATTACACTTGTAGACTACTTGAGTAATCACGTATTGGCATCTAAGTTGTGCTTGATTCTAGAACACTGTGTACAAAACATACTACGGAATTAAAACATTGAATATATATATTGGTATGCTCTCTTTTTATTTATAATTTTACTTTTTCTTTGGTTATTAATACTTCAACTTTATCTACAAGCATGGAATCAAAACACAAATGATACAATGAAGCGGTTGTAATCACATATGAAACTAGAAAGAAGCGGCTGGAATCATTATATAGTCTAAAGTCAATGCATGTTATAGTGCATGAGCTTTTTGAAGATCAGCGTGCGATAGTGAAAAGTATTGGATTTGGTGGACTACTATCATTAGGGTTCTCTTGATATTTCCATCAAATTATTTGGCGGCTCGTGGATTGATACGATGTTGAGATGAGCATGCTCAAGATCAATGAGCAATTCGACTACACAAGTGAGCACGACATGAAGCTTATTTTAGGACTCTCTACACAAGGGGAATCAGCAGAGCCCTTGAAATATCACACAAGTAAAATTCAAACCTTACATGAAAAGTACAAATTAACAAAAAGGACGAGTGTTCTACACGTCAAACGATTCCTTCCAGTGATAAAGGATGGCCAATGCAATGATAAATTTCAACAGGCTTTCACATTGTGGGTTCTCGACTCATTTTTATGTCTAGTGTCAAATGGGCACATATGAGATTTTTATTTGCATCATGTTATAGATTCAAGGAACATTCATAGGTTTTGCTTAGGGCTCGCATGTGTTAAACATTCTCAACAAAGTGCTTAAGTCCTACTTGAAGAAAAGTAAGCAGACTGTAGGATGTTGTGTTGACTTACTTCAAGTCAGCGAGTATTCTATTTGTATGTTAGTACTCACTACACTTCTCCTTATATATTAATGGGATTGAGAATTTTGATCATACTTGCAGATATGGTTCTTCGCCCACATGACACATAAGGCATTATCGCCACCCATAATGAAGCCCACTCTGCCCTTCATCGGCTTCTAGGATGATGATCTTAATGGAAGATAAATTGAGGATTGTGGGGTACAATAATACACAAGTATTTTTGTAATTAGGTCCATCGATCTTCTCTCGAAGTACCATTATTTATTACTTAACTATTCAAATTTATTGATTCTAATAAATCAAATATTTTCTACATTTATTGGCAACTTATTTATTTCAATTCAATATCATTTAGGGAAGGCCAACGTTTTGGTAGATGCTCTAAGTCGAAAAATGAAAGTAGTGGTTGCAACCATGACCACCCAATAGAAGGAGTTGTTAAGGAAGTTTGAAGCCTTAAAGCTAAAAGCGTTATCCTCATAGAAAGTTGCACAACTAAGTGCTTTATAGTTGCAATATTTGTTGGTAGATAAAATCAAGAAGGCACAGAATCAAGATTCATTTGTCTTATAGATATTGATAGAATGAATCAAGGTCAGTCCACTCATTTTCAATGAGGAACTAATGATGTATTAATGCTCCATGAGACATTAGTAGTTTCAAGAAAAGAAGAACTTCAAAGAGAACTCCTTGAAGATGCCCACTAGTCAGATATATTAGTGGAAGAAAATGCGAGTAGAGATTGCAAGATTTATATCTCAATATCTGCTTTGTCAACAAGTAAAACCAGAGAAACAGAAACAGAGAGGCTTATTGTAAACTTTGGAGATACTAGAGTGGAAATAAGAACACATCATGATAGATTTTGTGACTACATTGCCTAAAAGGCAAAGTTAAATGGATGAGATATGGGTGGTAGTAGATCGCCTTACTAAGTCAGTGCATTTTTTGCCTTACCAAATAGCATATCGAATGGAGCAGATGACGTAGTTGTATATGATAGAGATTGATAAAATTATAATGTTCCAATGTCCATTATCTTTGATAAAGATAAGAGATTTGTGTCTGAATTTTAACAAAAATTATAAATAATTACGGGTGTGAAGATATGCCCAAGTGTTGCAAATTGTTAAGTCACTTTTATACTATTTACTTTGAATAATAATTGGACGAGAATTTGAGTGCTTAATTTGATTTGAATCATATTTTGATTAATTAAGCTTAGTTTTATAAACACTCACCAATTGATTCAGTTTGTGTAAAGCAGAAGAAGTATGTGCAATTTTGGTGTAAATATGGTCAAATTAACAAGCCACGATGAAAACTGCAGTAAATTGCAAATTCAAGACTCACATCTAAAGCAAAATTGCATTTAAAGCAAGGCATCATGCGGTACTGTTGACACGTTATTTTTCATGCGCGTTACTATTCATGTGCATTATTTATGTTACTGTTCATGCGTGTTATTCACCTCTATATAAACACTTGTGGGCAATGTCCTAAGGCATCTGAGAACGTTCTTGGAGCTAGGGCTGAGGTTCAGGAATGAGAGGAGTGAAGAGCATGAGGAGAGAAGCAAGGCGATGAGCTGCTTAGAGTGGTCGAGACACCATCAGGATTCCGATCAATAAGTTTTTTCTTTCTTTCTTTCTTTTAATTTTGATTGTCTTGTTTATGATGGATATTGTATACAATATTATTTGTTTGATTTTTATTATAACATGCTAGGCTAAACCCGTTGTTTAGGGTTTAGGATGTAGCATGCGACAAATGTAGCGGATACTGTTGTTTGATTATTTAAGATATTTTGTGTTAGTTTAATATCTTATAATTTAATGCTTGTTTGGTGTGAAGGTCTATACTTTGGCAATAATTCTCATATATTAGGTAATGGAACCAAGAGTTGGAAGTCTAATATATGAAAATCAAAATATTAAACCTGAAAATCTAACACTATGAGAATAGGTATGATGACCTTGAGAAATTTCATGAACTTCCATAGAACTTAATAGATTCTAATTGACTTAATCCCATGAGAATAGGTGGTTAAGAAGATTATGGTACGCTTTGCAGGTTTCGAGAGAAGGTACAAGGATAATATAGAGATAATTCTCCTTTAACGCATAATATCTAGATTAAGTAAGCACTCCACATATCCGTTGCAAAAGATGTATATAAAACCCTAGATCCTAAGTGCTCTCAATCCTGTAGTTTCTAATCCCTGCTCTATGTTCTACAGATCAACTTTTCTTTTTATCTTATTCTTTCTTCTTCTTATCTTATTTGGTTAGAAGGTGTTTAAATACAACGTCTTGAGTCTCGAATTCTCTGTAGATTAATATTATATATACTACAATCTACAACCCATGCACTTGCGGTGAGATTGCAAACACTAATCATCCACAAATAGATGACTAGTTTGAGAGGGCCATCCAAATATTAGAAGATTTATTGTGTGCTTGTGCATTAGATTTACATGGCTCATGGGTTAAGCATCTTACGATGGCGAAGTTTGCTTATAACAATAGTTATCAAGCAAGCATTAGTATGGCTCTGTACAAGACCTTGTTGTTGGAAACAATGTTCAAAACAAAACAAATTGACCAAAGCATAAGTTTTGATGATTAAACAAAGACTAATTTGAGTATATAAAATGTACTAATGAGTTTGCCAAGTGTTTAAGGAAAGCAAAGGAAGTCAAGTCGATTACCAAGTCGACTTGGACTTCGACTTGGGGTGAAGTCGATACCTAAGTCGACTTCACAAGCGACTTCAAATGGCAAAAGTTGGATAGCATTGAAAATAGAAAACAAGCAAGTGAAGTCGCAGGCCAAGTCGACTCCACGTGCGACTTGGGAAGCCAAGTCTCAGATGAAGTCGACTCCAGCATCGACTTCAAACGTCAAAAAGTGTCCAGAGTTGAAAATGTGGAAACGGACATGGCGAAGTCGCAGGCGAAGTCGACTCCAGGTGCGACTTGGGCGAAGTCGCAGACAAGGTCAACTCCAACTTCGACTTGAGGAGTTCAGACTTGAAGATTGAAGTTTCAAGCTTATTCTAAGGATCCATTCAGACTTTATCAAATCCAAATAAGATGCAGAGTCCATTCTCAAAAAGCAACTGAAGTTTCTTGAAAATCAAAGCGAAGATTCATGTTCAAAGCTCAAATCAAGTCTATCAAGTCCAAAGCTAATCTTCAAGCTTATTCCAACTGAAGCAATACCCAAGTCATGAAGACCAATTTTGCAAGGTTCAAGCCAATTCAAGAAGATCAAGGCATTTTTGCAAAAGACCACGCCAAGTCGCAACCAAGTCGACTCCAGGATCGACTTGAGTTGAAGACTGAAGGCCAAGTCGACCCAAGACTCGGACTTGGAAATCTGAAGAACTGGAGTCGCACACGAGGTCGACTCCAGGTGCGACTTGGAAGCCAAGTCGCAGGCCAAGTCGACTCCATCTTCGACTTGGAAAATAACGGTCGAATTTTTGAACGTTGGAGTTCATTTATTGCACGCCAACCACTTCTACAACGTTCATATTCTCCTCAATCTATATAAGGACCCTCAAATGAACGTGAATACATACAAGAACATTACAAGACACTACTATATACTCTACAAAGTCCAAAGAGAGAAAAGAAGTGCTAGAGAGGAATCCTTTTTGCTTTTCTCCATTTTTGAGTGGTCCATATACATTCTAAGGAAGAAGAGAGCTTCAGGTTGCAAGCTGCTTCATCGAGAATCATCCAAGCTGCTTCTGAATTCTTCCTCGAGCTCAAACTTGTCTACACATCATTGTAAAGTGTAGCTTTTCTTTTTCAAAGTCTTGTTGTATAAATCTTGACTTAGCTTGGGTAGCTAAGATCAAGTGTATGCAAAGTAGGGTGTGATTGGAGTGAGACTCATCACCTACTTGTGTAAGTGTTTGTTTATGCCCCCTAGAGCTGAAATCTAGAAGAAAGCGGTGACTCTAAGTGTATTCGAGGAATACATAGTGGAACCCAAGTCACAACGGAGTGTGAGCTTGGAAGAGTGGAGTAGGGAAAGTTTGCCCGAACCACTATAAATCTTGTGTTCTATTTATTTTTACTGCTTTATCTTATTTGCTCTCCATTTGCTTTCGAAGGGGATTAAACTTTACAAGGGGTTAAGAGTTTTTGATTTACCAAAGAAGATTTTTTAAAGAACCCAATTCACCCCTCCCCTCTTGAGTTTAGCCATCAACTCGGGACCAACACTTGTATGATAAGAAATGTTGCATCCTCGTGTACTGAGAAGAGGTAGGTGAGCAGAAGATATTAGAGCTAGAATTGGTTAAATAGGCTACCAAGGTAGTGCAGTTGATCAAGAGGAGGCTAGTGGCCACTCAAGATCAACAACAAAAGTATGCTGATGGATATGATGTGATTTATAGTTTGTGGTCGGGGAAAAGATTTTTTTAAGGTGACACTTACTCAAGGTATAATAAGATTCATAGTAAAGGAGAGATTAAGTCCTTGTTATCTTGGATCATTTGAGATCCAGGAGGTCATTGGTGGAGTTGCATACCATCTAACATTACCACCAGCAATGGCAGGAGTACATAATGCATTCCATATCTCACAACTAAGGAAATATGTGTTTGATTTGAGACATGTGCTACAATTTGAGTGGTATCATGTAGAGGGGGTTCTAACTCATTTGGAGCAACTGATGCAAATTCTTAACATAAGAGACTCAATCATGTTTTAGTGCAGCGAAATAACCATGCCAAGAGGGAGGCAATATAAGAACTCGAGGAAAATATTTAAGAAATATGTCCTAATTTGTTCTCATCTTATAACAAAATGTAAGTTTCAAGGATGAAACTTTTGTAAGGAGAAAGACTGTAATAATGAAGAATAAAATAATAAGTTTGTTGGTCAGACTGTAATAATGAAGAATAAAATAATAAGTTTGTTGGTCCCGAGTTTATTGCAAAACCCAAGAGGGGAGGGGTGAATTGGGTTCTTGAAAATTCTTTTCGTAATTAGAAGCTTAACCCCTTGTAAGTTTAATCCCCTTGATAAAACCTGCTATAAAATAGAATGAGAGGGTACAAATGAAATATAAAATGCAAGCAATCAAACTAAACAATAGACAACAATATACAGTGGTTCGGGCAACCTTTCCTACTCCACTCTTCTAAGCACACACCCGCTGTGTCTTTGGTTCCACTATTGTATACTCAATACAAGCTAAAGCACCCGTTCTCTTCTAGATTCTAGCTCTATGGAGCATAGACAAGAGTCACTTGTTGGTGAAACCAACTCTAACCAACCAAGTCTGATTTGTTGGTGAGACAAACTCAAACCAATCAAGCAAAACCCGTTAGTGAGACAAACTCAAACTAAACCCCTGTTTTGCATCTTCTTGAATTCGGTCTCCAACACCGATCCAAGATAACAACACAAAAAATAGACAAAAGAGAATTTACATTTTACAATGTGTAATCAATTAGCTCCAGAAGCTCCTTGTCATGTGAAGAAGATGATCTTGTAAACACACTTGAAGTAGTAGCACTTAAAGCTTCAATAGTTGTTTAAATGATTTCAACACTCTTGAATAATAAAAGGTGTAAGCTCATCTCCTCTTTCTTTCCTTTTTCTTTTCTTGTTTATGCTCATACTTCAATGATATTTATAGAGAAAAAAAATCTAGCCAGTGGAGTGAAAATTGATGTATGTCTGATGTTCCAACGTTCGAATTTTCGACCGTTATAGGTTGAAGTCGCAAGTGGAGTCGATTTGGGATGAGTGGAGTCGACTTGGCATAGGTGAAGTCGACTTGGGTTGCGACTTCGCTTTGTTAAAACTTGTTGTCTACTTGCTGTCTAGAATTTTGCCTTCAAACCTGCAGGTGAAGTCGACTTGGGTTGAGACTTCACCCAAGTCGCAAGTGAAGTCGACTTGGGCTGAGACTTCACTTTGCTGAACTTGCTATTCATGAACTTGAGCTCTTGAAACTTAACTTATTTCACATTTTCATTTTCATACACATAATTAGAGAAAAAATATCTGAGCACACTTACACAAATTCATTAGAACCTTTTTAATGATATTTCAATTATTCGCTAATCATCAAAATCAAATTAATCTTTCTTAAAGCAAGCATATGATCAGATAAGAGATGATTTGATCCTTTTAAACTTTTAATTTTATTTTCTTCTTTAAGAGAAGGGTATTCTTCCTCATTTAGCCTTTAATTATGGCATGATTTAATGGAGATTTTTCACATGATTATAATCATGATTGCATCAGTATGGAATTTCATAATCATTAATCATCTTGAGATGATGAGAGAGATTATACGCTTTACTACATGAGTTGAATGGATGTCATATAATTGTTTTAAGGATATTATCATAAAAACTTCATCATTTGTCTAGTATCATTGTGCATGATTCGTATCTATAAATGTATAAAATTAACATATAATAAAATAATTCATTGCTAAATATTAATATTAAAGTTATATTTTTGATGCTTAAATCATATAAAATATCATTACTATGTAAATAAATGATTGTATAATGCATTGTTACATTTTTTTTAGTATTTATACAATGTGATAACTGATATTACAATTAAGTACAGTGACAACCCTCAAATCAAAAAAGGGGGGGCAACATTTTTTTGTAGATACTTCCATACCGGGAGAAATCTATAAAACTTCCACACATGAGAGAATTTGTAAAACCCTCACACATCAGAGAATCTATAAAACTCACACATAGATGAGATGATAAAACACCCACACGCAAGCAGGCAGGAGAAGTCGAAGCCTGGTCGGCCCATTTGCGAGCACCAGACGGCTAATGCATTGTTAGATTTTGTTGAATATATAAACGGATCTAAGCATTTTTCAAATTTACAAATGAATATATATTTTTTAAGGGTTAATTCCAAATATACATACCACTTTTGTCCCTGAGTCCAGCTATACCTATTAATATTTAAAACTTTCATCCATACCTAAAAATGCTACTAATCTCGAGATGCCAATCCATCAGCATCTTTTACTTTGGATGGGTTAAAATTTTAAAAATACCAAATTAGCCCTTTGCTTCTCATCTTCCAAGGTCCATCAACCCTATTTCATCATTAATGGTAGGCAAAGAAGACATTGCCCATACACACTTTTGATTTGAATGGAAATTGGTCTTTAAATACAGAAAATGATGAATTAATAAAATGGATGAAGTAGCATTCCCTTAATCCTAAAGGTTAGAAAAATGATCGAGTTACATGAACCGCTTATAATTTGCTTTATTTGTGGATAGAAAGCATAAAGTGCAATCCCTTAAATTACATCTCCAAAACTACAATCCTTCGTTAATTGCAACCCAACCCCGCTCCCCATCCAAAATCCTCCAGTCCTTCTAAAATGGATAAGTAAGAACAATCATATCTAAATTCAAAATTGCTACGAATAACCTTGCTTGATAGACATCTCAAGCTAAAATTATCAAATATTCGTTTATATAGTTAGTATCGAATGGCATACCTGAACATTAGTTCTGATTAGATAAATTCGTCTTCCATAAATTCTTCCTTTCACTTCGATTATCCCAATTAATTAAAAGGCCAGTTGGAGGTGATGGAATACTATTCCAAGCTCCTCATTTTGTTTGTTATTTTTGTGGGGCTTTCCAAGGGATCATTTGAAGGAACTCCTCGTTGCCTCCTTAATCTGAACCCATGTCTTCATCAACTGAAGTAAGAACCAGATGTGTACTGTTGCGATGTCGTACCCAGACAACATGTCTCTGTGATGTCTTTCATAATCCTGTCTTCTTGAAGCCTTTCAATCTAACCTAAGATGACGGAATGGCTTTTATGAGGAAGTGTGACCACGACGTCAACCCCGATAGTTGCAACACTGGTAACTAATACATTACATTCACTCCTTCTAGTGATATATATAATTGGTCCAGTTTCTATGAAACCCTTTTTACTATATAATCTCTTCCATTTTTAAAATATTAATAGTTGATATAAAATTCACTTCATCTATTGCATTTAGCATCATTTATAGTATTTTGAAAGCCTTTTTATTTGTCTAATATCGTTATGCATTGCCCTATTGAAAATCAATGTAATAAAATAATTTGATCTTAAATATGTCAATTTTAAAGTTGTATTTTCAACACCTAAATAATCTAAAATATCATTTCTAAGTGATAAATGATTCTATAAAGTATTTATTGCATTCTAACATATGTGTAAATTGATCTAACCGTTATTTATAATTTACACATGAATATATAGTTTCAACCTACATAGCCCGTAACATACTTGATGGGGATAAAACTTAGTTTCCTACATAAACAAATGATATTAAATACAATTAACTGACTAAATTTTCCTTCGAAAATCAAAATTTTAAAAATTAAGAGATTACATCACTCCACTTCTATGTAACTTAGTTATTAAAAAGCGGAGACATGTGAAGTGTGATTCGCATGAGTCCACTTTTATGTCACTTAGTTATTAAAAAGCGAAGCCATGTAAATTGTAATTCGCATATCATCATCATTGTGGGATAGATTTTGCAAGGTCTAACATGTACAGGAGTGCAACTTAATGGCGCGTGCTAGCATGACTCCACACTGAAGTAATCCCCACTTCGTCTGTGCCAACGTGGCTTCCACTCCTGCTTTCGATCGGGTGCCTCAAATAGTAGCCATTGGATAGCTGAGCAAGGAATTTTTGCAAACTCCCCCTCTTGACAGCAACAATGCAGGACAGAAGAGAGAGAGCTGACGGAAAAATGCTAGACGACCTCCCGAACAGATTTGCAGTGCCCCTCCTCGTCTCTCTTGCGTCGCCAACACTCGCACCTTTTTTCACCACCGCTCCCTAGTAGCTTACCTTTCTCGCTCTTTCCCTCACTCGCTCCTTTCTCCCATTTCCCTCTTTCCCACTCACCGACTGAGCTTGGTATTCGACCTACAAATGAATTTCCAGTCATGTCAAAAATCCACCAGGCTTCAACATTTACCAATTGCGGCAGGAATGGTCCTTGATAATCGATTGTTGGAAATATCGATTGTTTGGACCATCTTTAGGCTCCTAACCTCTGATGGAAGCAACCCACTTAGAGAATTTTGAGATAGATTGAAGACCTTTGAGAGATTGGGAAAGTTGAATATCTCTTGGGGAATTGATCCTTCGAGCTTGTTAACCTACAGTTTAAGAGTTTGGAGTCGGCGGCAATTTGCTAAAGATGAAGGAATAGATCCAGATAGCTTGTTTTCTTTCAGAATCAAATCATTCAACCTTGCCAAATTTCCAAACGATTTTGGAATCGATCCATTAAAGGAATTCCCCTGCAACCAGAGTGTCGCCCGATTTTTCAAATTTCCGATCGTCGATGGGATATTCCCTGTCAATTTTTTATACCTGATTGACAAATGGGTTAAATTTGTTGGTCCCGAGTTTATGGCAGTTACCCAAGAGAGGAGGGATGAATTGGGTATTTTAAAATTCTTTGCTTAAACATAAATTTTTTTCCTTTTTGGAATTAATCCCCTCAATGAAACAATCAGTAAGTTGGAGAGAAATAAAGCAATGAAACAATAAAACACAAACAATCAAGTCACTCCAAGAGACAGAGATTTATAGTGGTTCGGGTAACCTTTCCTACTCCACTCTTCCAAGCACACACTCAATGTAGCTTGGGTTCCACTATTGTATTTCAATACAACTTAGAACAACAGCTCTCTTCTAGATTTCGGCTCTAGGGGGCTTGTACAATCTCGGCACAAGTAGGTGACGAGCTTCACTCTAGTCACACACTACTTTGCCTTTACTTGGTTTCGATCTCCAATATCAAACCAAGTGAGAAAAATAAATAATAAATAAATGAAAAGAGTCTACACGTTACAGATTTGTGTAGGCAGTTTACAACACTTAGAAGAACTTGTAAAAGCAGTAGATGATTAAGCAAGGCAACTTTCAGCAGATTTAAAGTGCAGTTCTTCTTCAATTTTCTTGTAGACCAACTTAAATGCAAGAGAGGGTAGAAGGTGAACTCATTCAATGTTTTTCCAACAGCATTTACATTCATCTGATGCTCCTTTGTTCCGGCCTCGTGAAAAATTATTTTAATTGTTTTCCTCCGGCTTTGAAAATAAATGCTTAATTAATTCCCCAGCAAAATTTTAAAGCATCTAATTCTTTAACCGAGTCCGAAAAGTATATCACAGAAATATTTTTCATTGTGTTCCACATTCTGGTTTTACATCTCCAACGAGAAAACCCTTGATTAAAAGAGCTGAGTACAATAGTCCATAAAAAAATGCTTATTTTTATTGAAATAATGATGAAATTCATAGAAGATCTTTCTACGTCTTTACAAGTGCACGAAAAATCGTGTCTGACAAAAATATAAAGATAAGTGAGTACACTTCGCCCCGCGCCATGACTCGAATGTGAGGTATATGACGTCATGCGTCATGACTTAAATATGAGGTACATGACGCCACACGCCATGACTTAAATGTGAGTTTATGCTTAGCCCGTCGACCAGCGATGACTCAGTTTGGGAACTAGTGAGGGGCCCGTCGGCTACACTAGTGACCCTACACAGCAAACTAAGTGCGCTCTTAGCTTCTTGATTTACACAGCAGACTAGCGTGTTCCGCTTTCAACTTCTGTACTTGTACAAGAAACTAGCGTCTCCCGCATTCAGTCTCTGGATTGAAATTTAAGTGGTTTTACTAAGAATTCAATTTAACCGAATTTTGAAAATATGTTTGGGTCGACTTGACCATCTAAAAGGGGTCGAGCCCAACTGGGCATGTTGAAAAGAGTTTGGGCCTAACTGGGCTTGACTCAATCAATTTGGGCTCAACTGGGTTTATTGGGGGATTTTGGGCGATATTGGGCTTGTTGAAGAGTTTTGGGCCCAAGTGGGCTTGTTGAAAAGTTCTGAGCCGTCTTGGGCTTGTTGAAGAGTTTCGGGTCATCTTGGGCTTGCTGGAAGTTTTGGGCCTAAGCGGGTTTGTTAGAGGGTCTTGGGCCCAAGAGGGCTTGCTCGGACATTAAGGCTTGGGTTGAGCAAAGAGGTCCTTTTTTTCATATATATATATATGCATATATATATATAATAAAATGGTACTTAGCCCCGTGTATAAACTTAACCCACTACCTAGGGAGTATTTACTTGGGGAGAAGTATATAAAAAAAATTTATAATATACATATATATGTGTGTATTTTAAAATAAAAAATATTTTTTTTTTAGGCCCGCGGGACAAATATATATTTTTTTTGAAGACCCGCGGGACTCATATATATTTTAGAAAATAAAATATTCATTTTTGGAGGCCTGCGGGACACATATATATATTTTAGAAAATAAAATATTCATTTTTAAAGGCCTGCGGGACACATATATATATTTTAGAAAATAAAATATTCATATTTGAAGGCCTGCGGGACTCATATATATATTTTAGAAAATAAAATATTCATTTTTGAAGGCCCACGGGATACATATATATATTTTAGAAAATAAAATATTCATTTTCGAAGGTCGCGATATACATATATATATTTTAGAAAATAAAATATTCATTTTTGAAGGCCCGCGAGACACATACATATATTTTAGAAAATAAAATATTCATTTTTGAAGGCCCGCGGGACACAAATATATTTTAGAAAATAAAATATTCATTTTTGAAGGCCCGCGGGACTCATATATATTTTAGAAAATAAAATATTCATTTTGAAGGCTCGTGGGATACATATATATTTTAGAAAATAAAATATTCATTTTTGAAGACCCGCGCGACACATATATATATTTTAGAAAATAAAATATTCATTTTTGAAGGCCCGCGGGACACATATATATATATTAGAAAATAAAATATTCATTTTTGAAGGCCCGCGGGACACATAAATATATTTTAGAAAATAAAATATTCATTTTTGAAGGCCCGCGGGACACATATATATATATTAGAAAATAAAATATTCATTTTTGAAGGCCCGCGGGACCCATATATATTTTAGAAAATAAAATATTCATTTTTGGATGCCCGCGGGACCCATATATATTTTAGAAAATAAAATATTCATTTTTGGATGCCCGCGGGACACACACACACACACATATATATATATATTTTAGAAAATAAAATATTCATTTTTGAATGCCCGCGGGACACATATATATATTTTAGAAAATAAAATATTCATTTTTGAAGGCCCACGGGACACACACACACACACATATATATATATATATTAGAAAATAAAATATTCATTTTTGAAGGCCCGCGGGACTCATATATATTTTAGAAAATAAAAGATTCATTTTTAAAGGCCCGTGGGATACATATATATATTTTAGAAAATAAAATATTCATTTTTGAAGACCCGTGGGACTCATATATATTTTAGAAAATAAAATATTCATTTTTGGAGGCCCGCGGGACACATATATATATATTTTAGAAAATAAAATATTCATTTTTGAAGGCCCGCGGGACACATATATATATTTTAGAAAATAAAATATTCATTTTTGAAGGCCCGTGGAACCCATATATATTTTAGAAAATAAAATATTTATTTTTGAAGGCCCACGGGACTCATATATATTTTAGAAAATAAAATATTCATTTTTAAAGGCTCGCGGGACACATATATTTTAGAAAATAAAATATTCATTTTTGAAGGCCCGCAGGACTCATATATATAATAATATATTTTTTCGTAGGCTTCCGTTTTTTTCTTATTATCTCGGGATCCCTGGGCCTCTTCGTTGGTATCTCCTTCTCCAAGTTCAGTCTCGATTAGTTCAATCGATTGAATGGCTAAGTCATTAAAAAGCCGTGATTCGATTGTTTTCCAAAAATGTGGAGCCGACTTACAAACATTCTTTGTTCTTAATGGCCAGCCCATTAAGTCATTTTGCATGAAAAAGGTGTAGTCTCTCTTCTCATTCATACAAGACGAAAGAAAGAGAAGATGACGACGAGGCCTCTTCCATTTCTATTTTCTTTACGTTCCCCGTTCTCTTCTTTTTTTTTTTAAAGAGAAAGGAGAGCCCGGTCTCCCATCCATGCAAGATCGAACTATAGATCCCGGGATCCCAGGCATTAATATATATATATATATTATATTTTTTATCATAAAAAATATATATATATAAATACTTAGCTTTATATATACATATATATAGCGCGCCCGGTGAGATCCCGGGGCCCCGGGCTATATATATATATTATTTTTTATATATATATCATAAAAAAATACTTAACTTTATATGTATATATATGCGTATGACGCGCCCGGTGGGATCCCGGGACCCCGAGCCTTCATATATATTATTATTGTTTTTATATGTATATCATGAAAAATACTTAGTTATATATATGTGTGTGTGTGCGTGGCACACCCGGCGGGATCCCGGGACTTTATATAAATATTATTATATTTTTTTATCATAAATATATATATAAATACTTAGCTTTATATATACATATATATATGGTGCGCCCGGTGAGATCCCGGATCCCGGGCCTTAATATATATCTATATTATTATATTTTTTAAAATATATATTATATATAAATACTTAGCTATATTATATATATATATGGCGCGCCCGTGAGATCCCAGGACCCCAGGCCTTTTTACATATATACTATTATATATTTTTTTATCATAAAAAAAATTACTTAACTTTATATATATATAGCGCGCCCGGAGATCCCGGGACCCCGGGCCTTTGTATATATATTATTATATTTTTATCATAAAAAAGCTTTATATATATATATGGCGCGCCCGTGAGATCCCAGGACCCCGGGCCTTTATATATATATTATTATTATTTTTTATATCATAAAAAAGTACTTGATATATATATATATATGTAGCACACTCGGTGAGACCCCGGGATCCCAAGCCTCTATATATATATTATTATATACATAGATTTTTATCATAAAAAAACACTTAACATATATATATATATACGGCACACCCTGCGTGGGAAAAATAGTTTTTTTTTAAATATATATGTGTATATGTATATATATATATTTACATATAGAAAATATACCTATATATATATTTTTTAAGGAGAAAAATACTTAACCCGCGTGTCAATTCAACCCGCCAATCGGAAAGTATCCATGCTGGGAAAAGTATATATATATATTATTATTTTGAAAGTAATGTATATATATATATTTTTTTTTAATAAGGAAATTTTTTTTTTTACTTAAAAAAAAACTTAAAAACTTACGTTATTTTTCTTTCGGGGTGAGCTCTCGGTTTCTCTCCTGCTGTTTTGGAGTTGTCCCCTCTCCCCTCTTTCCTGGATGGGCGTTTTATACCCATTTATAGGCTTGAGGCGAACGGTTTCTGCGGAACTTGGTTATGCAAAGCATTCCGCGGAACCTCTGCAATCCCGGATGAACACGGAATTTTAAATTGAAGGTTACGCGGAACCTCGTTGCCCGCAGAACCAGAACTAGCGGCGGGTAGGTCTGGATTGCTGCGTAGCCATTTCATTTGCTCGTCCTTGTGTATCAGCATCTGACCCATGTTGAGAATTAGCTATACTTGTTGATATGTCGTAGATTCCAGCCTTACAGCTCTTTGCTTTTTTCAATAACCGAATCATTTTCTTGTATGCCTCGTATTCCACCAGCGTGCATGCTCTATTTCCTCTGACGCTTTCTGGTTGGGCAAGAAAGCCTTGTTTCTGCAGGCTCTCGCTTGCTCTCACTCTCTCAACTACTAGCCCTGAAACCTTTCTTTCCAAGATCTTCTTCCAGCAAGCGTCGGAGCTTCCCCAACATCCATCAGCCACTCCACCCCTTTAGCTGACTCAACACCAACTCAGAAAAATCATGAAAATGTGTGCTCCGGTTGTTTCTTGTGGAATATGATTCTTTACGGCCGGACGGAGTCCGCATTACTCCGTCCGCTTCCCGCACGCGGGCAGCGCGTGGCCCTTGCTCCGTTGGATTCGGCGGACGTGACGACAGCCGTGCGATGGAGAAATTACTGCCAGCTCCCTGCGACTTCCAGCAAAGGGCGGAAAACTACATCCGAATAATTCAATTTCTCCCAACTCAGTTGCACGTCGACAGCGGTGACCCAAATCGGCTTTGACTTCCCGCGAGGGAGTCCGCCTGCGATCCCCCTGCCACCCTTCCAGATCTTCGCCGGCTCGCTCTCTCCCCCTTCTGTCGACGGCTGCCCACGGCATTGGAGTTCTAGGCGGCTCTTTCTCTCTCACGCCATTGTCGCCGGCATCCAGATCTTGCCTGCCCTCTTTCTCCTTATCTCAACGGCATCCAGATCTTCGCCGGCTTCCCTCTCTTGAACCCCCTTCCGTCAACAACACGCCATTGTCGCCGGCATTGGAGTTCTAGGCAGCCCTCTTTCTCCTTATCTCCACGGCATCCAGATCTTCGCCGGCGGCCTCTCTCTCTCCCCCTTCCGTCAACAGTACGCCATTGTCGCCTCTCTCCTCTCCGGCCTCTCTGCGTCGGCGGAACTCCCTTCCAGATTCAGGTGTGACCCTTTCTCTCTCGAAACCTTTGTGCTATATCTGTCATGTCACTAAAGCTCGAAAAAATGGGACTTGGCGTAAGGTCATCTTCTGGTTAAATAATCCCGGTTGTCGTTTATTTTAACTCAATTCCTTCATCTGGACTTGTCTGGAATCCCGGTTGCACCAATCCAGTTGATGGAATCTGTTCCCGGTTGTCGTTACGGCAGTGTTTCGTTAGGCTCTTTCTCCCTCTCTAGCTCTTTTCTATTAAGGAAAAGACCAGCCTTTATCGGACCTTAAAACCCGACCCATTATCATGCGCTTAGCACGGATCAGTCATTAGCTGAAGAGAAGTTTCGCACCTGATATCTTCTGCACATGCATTCGAGGTCACAAAACATAATGTAACCACCCTGCATCTTTCAAGGCCTACCTTTCTTGACAAGGGATTCGTTTTTGGACATGGTGGATACCTATAATATATGACCATTTTGATAATGTAGTTGCATCGACTGACCATTTTGATAATGTATTAGCATCAACTGATATTCGAAATTGTTGTTGTTACCAGAGTATTTGTCCTTACTAGTTATGGAGGAATATATGAGAACAGATGAAAATAACCAAAGTTTGATACAAAATGACTTTCACACAGTGATATCTGATCCAATGAATACAGAAGTAGAAGCTTTTATTGGTGTCACATCGGTAGCCCATGTACCCGTGGATGAGGTAGCCTTTGAAGGTGGTTCAATGAATGGGTCGGACGGGGAGGAAGCATCTACTGAAAAAGTCGACGTAGGTGGTACTCAGAATACAGACGGTTTGTTTATGGTTGATGTTGAAAGGGAACTGAAACCAAAAGTTGGCATGGAGTTTGTGTCTGTAGAAGAAGCTTTTAATTTTTATAACACTTACGCTTGGCATTGTGGGTTTAGTGTTAGAAAGGACAGCACTAGTAAGTTAAAGTCCGGGGCAATTGGTAGGCGTGTTTTAAGATGTTCTAAGGCTGGTTGGTCTGAAAAAAAAGCAAGAAATCAAGATCCAAGCAAACAAAAGATTGCATTTATCAGTCGTTGCTCATGCCCTGCTAAATTATATGTGAATCTAAATGCGGGAAAAAATTTATATTATGTGTCTCAATTTGTAGAGACACATAATCATGCACTTTGTACCCCTACAAAGACTCGAAAATTGCGATCACATAAGAAATTGACGGAAGATGACTTAAGTATAATCTCGTCTTTAAAAACATCTGGAGTTGGAGTTGCAAGGTCCATTGATTTTATGATGAATGAAGCAGGCGGAGCTTCTCACCTCCAGTATTCAGTCAGGGATGCTAGGAATGCCCTGCGAAGAAAGCGTCAAATTATGTACGGAAATGACGCAAATACTCTACTGCATATGTTCCAAATAAAGAGTCGTGATGATAGTCATTTCTCATATGAAATCCAAGTTGACGAGGATATGAGATTCACCTCATGTTTTTGGATAGATGGAAAATCAAAAGAAGACTATATGGTTTTTGGTGATGTAGTCTGCTTCGACACTACATACAAAACGAATGAGTATGATATGCCATTTGATCCATTTGTGGGCGTTAATCACCACAAACAGACATGCTTATTTGGTGCAGGTTTACTTTTTGGGGAAACAACTGAAGACTTCAAGTGGTTATTTCAAACTTGGTTAGATGCAGTGGGTGGAATTCATCCCAAAACAATTATTACGGATCAAGATGCAGCAATAGGAGCAGCAATAGCAATAGTATTTCCAAATACTAACCATCTATTGTGTTTGTGGCATATTCAAAAGAAATTGCCGGAGAAGCTTTCTCATATCATCCACCAACATCCAACGTTCAAGTCAAAATGGAACTACTGTTTGTTCGGTACCAATAGCGAGGAAGAATTTGAGAGCACTTGGAAAGCAATGGTAGAAGAGTTTGAATTGCATGAGAATTTGTGGTTGCGACATATGTATGAGATTCGCCAGATGTGGATTCCTACTTACACAAGAAAAATATTCTCAGCTGGCATGAGAACCACTCAACGAAGTGAGAGTATTAATGCTTTCTTTGATGGGTTTGTGTCGCGGAATTCAAATTTAATTGACTTTTCAAATGGTTATGACAGAGAACTTGAACGTAGGCGTGAGGCGGAGGCTGATGCTGAATTCAAGACTTTCTACGGCATTCCTGAGTTAAGAACTAAATGTAGCATGGAAGGCCATATGGCAAAGGTGTATACCCGAAATATCTTCCTGGAATTCCAACTAGAAGTTGTTGAATGTATGTATTATGCTGTAGAGAAAGTCGAAGGTGAAGGGACAGTTGAACAGTGGCAAGTGTTCTTGCTAGAGGGGGAAGATGAGAGCAAGCGTAAGATCGTAACATGGAATGCAGAAGAAATGGTTGCCTCTTGCCCATGCTTGCAATTTGAGTCGTCTGGTATTATTTGTCGGCATCTAATCGCGTTGTTCCGTTTCTTAAAATTGAAAACCATCCCTCCATATCATATATTACCACGGTGGACACAAGACGTTAAATCTCAGTTCAAAAGAACATCCACAACTACGGACAAGACAGAAACACAGTCTCTTGCTGTTCGTAGTCACACCTTATCCAAGTGGTGGTCTTACATTAGAAATGAAGCATTGCATAACTCAGATGCATATGAAGTTATTAGAGAAACTATGGAGAAGATGATTGCGGCACTTTCTACAATGCCTAAGCCAGCATGTCCAGTCGTGGTATCAAGTGATAACTTTAACCTTATGACCCAAGGTCAAAGTGCAAATGTTGCTAATGATGCACGTGGCTGTTTTGGCACAATAGCTTCTCAAAGTTCTCAAGCGTGTGACATCTTGCCTGTACATGTTTCACTCACAAAAGGAAGGTCTTCTAAACGCATGAAAGGACATTTAGAAGTCTCACGTAGTGGAACAAAATTTTGTCGTGGATGTAAAAAATTTGTTATAGGTCATGACAAAAGGAATTGCCCCGCTTTCAAGGTCCCAAGTTCAACTGATGTGTCCACTTCGGTTGGTAATGATTCCATCACCTCTATCGGCCGGGGCCGAGGCCAAGGCCATGGTATATTTTGGTTCTGTACCTTGCATTATAGTTTCTCTCTTCGTCCGCATGATACCTCTAATGTTTGAATATTGTATTGAATATTTTCTGTTTGTAAAATTATAGGTAGGCATATGTGAAATGGCATCTTCGGGTACAAGAACTAGATCACGTGGAGGTAGGACTTGTGTTTGTTCATGTGGTTTACCAGCTGTAGTGTTGACCTCCCATACCGCAAGAAATCCAGGTCGGCGATTTCTTCGTTGCCCACAATATCGTGTAAGTCAAATATTTTCTTTTTGTGTACATTTCACTATCACATATATTAATTTCACTATCACATATATTAACAAAAGATTTTGTTTATGTTTTTTTATGTTTTGTAGGATGCTTCCCATGCTTGTAAGTTTTTCAGATGGGTTGATGAGGATATCTCGCCAATAACTGAGATTGTTTCAAAGGATGATATTCCGCTTAATGTTCAATCCCAAGACCAAGTTTCCATGTTCAATCAAGAGCAAATTGTATTGGATATGGGAGAGTTGATACGTTGTGTTGATGATATTAGAGAGCGTCATATGATGGAAATGCGTCAATTGAAACAGACCATAGAGACAAGAACCTTGGAGATGAGAGAAGCAAATGAAAAAAGAGATAGGAGAGAGACGGAGCTGGTTAAGAGCATAACCAGAGACGCTTGATGTCATTTGATGTCTTGACGTTTGTCTTAAATTACCTCATTCAGTGAATTGGTTTTTCCACTTCATTGGTGTTAAACTACGATATCAAGGATTGAAAAGGTTTGAACCACCAATGTTGAATGAAATCAACAAAGCTATTCCAACAATCACAGCGAACCTTTCAACTATACATGAGGGGCGGGTAGAAATCGGCCAAGAAGGAGGGATATCAGTTCTTCTAGAGCACTGACAGTTGCCGGAGAGTAATCAAGCTGACGAGCTCCATGATTTGACACTGGAATCCTTCGAGAGAGGGAGAATGGTTGCTCGCGAAGAATCCTTCAAGAGAGGGAAGCCGGCGAAGATCTGGATGCCGTTGAGATAAGGAGAAAGAGGGCAGGCAAGATCTGGATGCCGGCGACAATGGCGTGAGAGAGAAAGAGCCGCCTAGAACTCCAATGTCGTGGGCAGCCGTCGACGGAAGGGGGAGAGAGCGAGCCGGCGAAGATCTGGAAGGGTGGCAGGGGATCGCAGGCGGACTCCCTCGCGGGAAGTCAAAGCCGATTTGGGTCACCGCTGTCGACGTGCAACTGAGTTGGGAGAAATTGAATTATTCGGATGCAATTTTCTGCCCTTTGCTGGAAGTCGCAGGGAGCTGGCAGCAATTTCTCCATCGCACGGCTGTCGTCACGTCCGCCGAATCCAACGGAGCAAGGGCCACGCGCTGCCCGCGTGCGGGAAGCGGACGGAGTAATGCGGACTCCGTCCGGCCGTAAAGAATCATATTCCTTCTTGTAAACGCTCCTTGAAAGATTATGACATGGCAGAAGATAATAGTGATAACTAAGGCGTACGTATTACCACCAGACGATGTAGCTTTAGTTGCTTTCATCTTCTTCAACGCTTTTATCCTTTCAATCCTTGCGCGCTTCAGCATGGCAAGTTCCGTGATCTCTCTAACAAGTTTCTGATCAGTGGCATCTAACATCGGTGGATTTGGAGGGCAGGGTGGCTTAGGTGGCTTTTTACATCTCTTCTTCTTGGGCTTCTTTTTCTCCAACACAGACATTTTTCTCCGCTAGCAGGTTCGCTTCTGCCAACGCATCCACCTTCCCAACATCAGCAGAATTTTAAGAAAATATCCCTCAAGTTTTCACCTTTAAGAGATCCATCAAAGCTCACGCCCCCACTCCATGCCTTGTCGAACAATCCCTTGGTCTGTCCATCTCTTAGAATAGGGTCCTTTAATTGCTGCCCTTCAATAACCATCCTGCCCCATTCAAGATCAACGAAATGATCTCTTTCTATTGGCACAGAGCTGCCAATGACAAGCGTATTTTTATTTTATTATTTTATTTTATTATAAAACCTTTTTTTTAATCGGATAACAATCTTTAAGTTAGTGTTTGCATGACTCCATGTTCATCCCAACATAATGCCAACAGATTTAACTACCGTAAAAAAATGCAAACACTACAATCCAGGAGTAGAGATTTCGTCGCCGCCAGCTGACTTGGGATGGTTTCGCAGGAGTTTATAGGGACGTCCATTGCTCCTGGTCAGATATGAACGACGGTGAGATAGGAGAAGAAAGCTTTTTCCGCCTCGGGTGTCTTTGTTTGCGTACTGAGAAGGTACCATAGCCGTCTTCGGGTTTCATCTTGCCTGTACCAAGCTTCATATATGCTTGGACTAATATCATTGGGCTCGGGTTTCTTCATCCGATCTCTTTCACCATGTCTGACATGCTAAATTAAAATGCTGCTGGTTGTTGGTCATATATTTGTTTATTTATTTATTATTATTATTATTATTATCATTTATTTATATATCTATATATATTTTTACTCCTTGTGACTGCACAATGGGTTAAAAACCCAAAAAGCCTCACAAGAAATTTGAGGTAAATATTGTTGGGCTTAAGTGCTATTCCCATCTTCTTCTTTTATATATATTTTTTTCTCTCCCTTTTTTTCTCTTTTTTTTTGTTTTTTTTTTTTTTTGCCATCAATTTTTCTTTTTTTATTTTTTTTAATTTTCTCTCTCTTTTTTTGTTTATTTTCTTTCTTCTTCTCTTTTTGTTCTTTTTTTTTTTACACATGAAAAATCATATAATTTCATAGGCCAAAATTAACCATACAATTGTAGTGATCCTATGGTTCAAAACATACCTCATCAAATGCCCCCTCAGGAATTATATCATCGTGGGCTACTTATAAAGGCGTGATTCCTGACATGTTGTGTAGCGGCCTTCCTTTTATCGCCAAAGCGCGAGATATTCTTATCCACAGCTAGGCATAGTACTTTTAAGAGCTTTACGAAGTCAACGAGCACATAGCTTCATTTTTTTTTGAATGACCCAGACGTGTTGGATTTGTCTGCCTTTGGCTTATAATCCACCTTCTTTTTCGGGAACAACCTTTTTTTTTTGAAGTTTGATAGTTTTTTTTCTCCTTTTTTTTTTGAAATTTGATATATATATATATATATATTGCAGGTAATGGCTTCTCCAGAATTTCCTATTCTTTCACCAAAAGAGAAATCAGCGATGAAAAAGCGACGTTCTTCCCCTAATGAGCCAAAGGATAGCGCGACTCCTTTCTCCAAAGTAGTTTCAATTGCGGTGCCTCCGACGTCACCTTCTCTCGTGAAGAAGCGTAAGGCTGTTGCATATGCCCGTGGGGAGTTTAAAAGGCAAAAATCCTCCTTGAAGAAAAATGAATCTTCCAAGAAGAGTTCTCTTGAAGAAATGATGGCATGTAAGAAAAAGCAGCGTGTTCCGAGGAAGAGAACTGCGCAGAGTGCTAAGAATTACGATCTCTTCTTCGGTTGCCCTTGTGGGGGCTACTCTTCTTATTTTGGGTAGTATCCTGCCTTAGCAAGCTGTGAATGCTTCGAATGTTCACATGGGCCTTCTCACTTCAGCCCCATGCGCTACCACCTTATGGAAGACATTGATAGTCGCTCTACTCGGATCTTTATGATCCAAGAGAAGATTTTTACCGAGTATTTGAACTGCCAAGAAGTATATCTTTGGGAAAGGTGTTGCTGCAACTGATCCCCACAAGACCTTTTCTGGTTGCTTTTTACTCCCGACCAGGGCATTAGACAATCCTCATAATTTTATCGTAGAGACCCCTCGCTGGTTGCAAAAGGAATTAGAATACTATTCTTTTATATGTAAAGAGGGTGCGAATGTCTACCGTGGCTGCTTGGGTAACATCCTGGGCTTTAATCAATGGGGACAACATCTGGTCTCTCGTCATGAGGCGGTGCTTACATCCACTGGTGTGAAAGATGCGATCTTAGCCATTGGAGAGGGTTTTTGGAAAGACAACAACATCATCAATGCTTTTGTCAGTTTCTGGTCATCGGCGACTAACTTCTTTATATTTCCATTTGGAGAGATGAACATTACTTTATGGGATCTGAAGGGGATATGTGGTCTCCCTGTATGTGGATTGCCTTTTGACGAGTGTACCCTCCAAACTCTACCTTCTATAAGAGCCCGATTGCTTTAAAGGTCATAGATCTTCTTGATGAGTTATATCAAACGACTAAGAAGGAAAAGTTCACAGCAAGAGACTGGGTGGCATTATTCTCAAGGGTTTCTGACCAACGAGTATCTAATGACAATTGGCCTTCTAACATTATTGAGTTTCATACCAGTGGACAAGGTAGCCTGTGGCTTCCCCTCGAGCGCCTACAACAAGTACAGGCTGAGGTTGAGATTATCCTCTTTTTGTGGCTTTGGATTTCCGTGGTCATCTGTCCTTCCTCTTCGGCCTACGGTCTTGTAAAATGGTCATGTATTTATGTTGCTTGCGAGATGGCTCAAGGCAAGCACTTCGCTTTGACACCACGAGTATTGTGTGACATTTATAAGGGTTTAAATCAGATTATATATAATGAGAAAGGCCCGGGGTGTGCCATTTCTTATTTCTCGGCTCATTTTCTCCTTGGCTGGCTTGGATTCTATTTCCCAGAGATTTATGGAGTCGAGGAAGTTACCCAATTTCCCTCTCAGGGTTTGATATTGAAGAAATTTGCTAGGCGTAGCTTAGCCAGCTATAGTTTTGAAGACATGACCGGGCTTCTTATCTAGGCTGGTTATTTTGAAGATAGGTTCTTCTGTATGGTTACCCCCTGCGAGTGGTTGACGAAATCTTCCTTTGAGGGACTGACACTTGATGAGAAGGACTTTACATTGTCACTTCAACCAGGTCTCTTGGCTTACAGGGATGGTCCTCGTTTTGAAGTTGAGCCATACTATCCTCATAGGTTTGCCCGTCAGTTCGGCTTTGATCAGGACGTTCCTGCATATCTTCCCCGTATCCCAAGATATCAAAGAGAAGTTGGGATCGGACCTCTTCACTGGCTCGCGGTATGTTTGCGCTTTGAGGGAGTTAAGTTCTCATTTGAGCTGAAATTTCCGTTGTTTGACCGTTGAGTCCGAGCAACACAAGATTATGTTCATTGGTATGGCATCTGTGCGGTAAAGGTTGTTGAGCAAGTTGCGCCTAAATCCCGCTTTTAGGCTTTTAAACCCCTTGACTTGACCACCAACTGCGGTGAACTGAGCTTGGTGATGCCCTTTGAGATTAGACGCTACAAGGAACCAGATGTGGAGGAGACTGAGGCTCGTTGTGTCCAACACATCGATTCCTTCAAGGCCTACCCTGGGATGGTTGGTTGTAGCTTTCACTGTACTGACTTACTTGCAGAAGGAAAAGAGTATATTCATCGCGACATCGAGCCAGTCAAGAAGACCTTATGGGAGTTAGCTGCTGAAAAGGCAACTTCTGAAACAGACCAGAAACCCATGGAGACTTGGAGTATGTTTCTTCTCTCTTTTCTCTTCTCTTCTCTTTTTTTTATGTTTTTATCCTTAACTATCCCTCTTTTTTTTAGAATACAATGTCAAGCTTCCCGAGGTTGTATATCCGCCAAAGCCAATCAGTCGCTTTTGGTTTCCCAATCGTCCTACCAACTCAGAGGCTACAGAATCATTGATAATGCATGACACCTGTGGCAAGAAGCGAAAAATTCGGAGAACGAGGGATTTGTCTCCGATCGCTGGACTTTCAGATCCTTCCCAAGGAAAAGATTCCTCAGAGCAAGGAGAAGCTGTGAGACCTTCAGGAGAGTTTGATAAAAGGTCATATCCCATTTCCAAGCCCAAGCCATCTGAGGAAGGGGTCGTTGTAGCAGAGCTGAATGTTGCCATAAATTCTTCCAATGACCATGAAGTTAGTGAGGGAATGCGTGCCGAGGTGCAGAACAACTCCCCTATGCTACCGGATTCCAGCGACCATGCTCTGAGTGACCTCTTGGACTTCCATGTAGATCTAAATATGGGTCAAATTGACCAACCGATGCCGTCTTGTGATAGCGGGCCTATATTTTCTGATAACATCTTCATGAGGGATTTTCTAGGGGTCCGGACTCCCGAGGCAGATCAATCTCTACCATCGATAGCCCAAGGTACCCCTGTGAAAGCGACTCATTCTGATGATAGGATCATAGGTATGCTGGATTACCTTATCAATTATATCTGTTTCTTGCTATTATTCTTATCTTGATCACTTATTTGGCAGGATTTGGTTCGAGAGAAAAAATCCACATGGAAGCTCCTGTAATCACCCAGAAGGTGCGGGTATGAATTTTGAAGGTAAACCCCCTCTTTCCTTTTTTTTCACTTTTTTCTTTTACATCTCATCATTTTTTTTGACAGCCGCCTTAGTTATCGAAGTATCGGATGACGATGCTCATGGCGAGGAGAATTCGACACCGATAGAGTCGTTGCCCGTTTCTCCTACATCACCAGGTATTTGTACTTCAGCTTTTTGCCTAGTTAACTTACTGTTCTGACATCTTGACTTGTACTTTTCAGCGTTAGGATCTGATCGCTCAGGCGGTCCTCACTTTAGTTCAACCGGCTCGAGTGGGCTCGTCAGCTTCCTGATGTCAAAGATCGCTTCTTGGATCCTTTGCATCATTTCTTTTCAACTTTCAAGGTGATCGGGGCGGAGCGGTTAGAGCAGCGGGATCTCAAACATCTAAGTCGTGCAATAGCACAATTCAAGGGATGCATCATTTCTTCTTTGAGGGACATGGATTCTCCTGATGATGTCACCAAAGCGTTGGATATTTGTGAAGACTTTTCTATGGTCCTGGATAGGCTCCAACTTTATGTTTCTGGTTTTGGTGATGTCATACTCTCACTGGAGAAGTTGCGAGCCCATTGGCGAGAGCTTGAGGCTGCTGCATGACCCTTGGTTTCTGTAGAAGATCTAGCGTCCGCAGAAGCCGACCTCACCAAATGAAGAGATAGCCTTGCTCAACTTAAGGAACGTAACCTCTAGATCGCAAAGGAGATGAAAAGTAAAAAGATGATTGTCGAGGAGATTCGAGCATCCATAGCGGCCAAATAGGCCGAGGTCCATCGCATTGTTACTTCTATCTTTGTGGAAAAAAGTAGACTAAATTCGTTGACTTCTACCTCCAACAAACTTCAAGCCGAAGTTGACCTCTACAAAGTGAGAATTGATTCAGTGAGTCGGGATATTTCTACTATGGAAGCTAAGGTCGAAGAGCTGCGGGCGTATATAGTTCCTCCTACTGATGTAGTGAACTCTATCCGAGTTTTGAAGGAGTTCCTTCCTTCTACAAGGGAGACTGTAGAGATTCTCTTGCAAAATTTTAATGTATGGCTCCCTTTGTGACTTCTACGGAAAGTATTTTTTTAAGTAATTCCCATTTACAGTTGCTTTGACTTGATTCTCGCAATTAACAACTTCATATGTGTCATTGCCATAGACCCTCTCAATCATGTAAGGCCCTTCCCATTTAAGCTCGAATTTACCGGTATGCCCCCAGCCATAAGCTCCGTGCGTAGCTTTAGCACCAAATCTCCTCTTTTGAATGTGTGATGCTTCACGACTTTATTGTATGCTTCGACCATCCAAGCTTGATAGAATTTGATTCGTTGTCGTGCTTGAATTCTCTTTTCATCTAGTGCTTTGAGCTCGTCGAAATGAAGTTTGGCTTGTTGTTCAGTAGTTAACCCAGAATAGATAGCAATCCTTAAGGATGCTAACTGGATCTCCACTGGTAAAACTGCTTCAGTGCCAAAAAGTAGTGAATATGGCATTCCTCCCGCTGTAGTTCGATGTGTGGTTCTGTAGGCCCATAGTGCTTCGGGTAACCTCTCGTGCCAATCTTGCTTATTTTTCACAATTGTCCTTCTGAGGATTCGAATGATATTTTTGTTAAATGTCTCTGCTTGACCATTTCCTTGTGGGTAATAGGGCGATGAGAACACTTGCTTGACTCCAAACTTCCAGCATAACTGATTTACTTTGTCGTTTTTGAATAGTGTGTCATTATCTGAGGTGATTTGATAGGGGATACCATAACGGTAGATGATTTTGTGCTTGATAAATTCAACCACCTCTTGCGCTCGGACTCTCTTATAAGCTTTAGCTTCTGCCCATTTGGAGAACTAATCTGTAGCGGCTAAAATATATAAGTGTCCTTTGGATGATGACGGGTTTATCGGACCGACAATATCAAAGCCCCACCAAGAGAAAGGCCACGAAATAGGTGCTGGAGACATTATTGAAGTAGGAATATGATAAATATCTCCATGCATTTTGCAGGCTTCACAGGATTTTGCAAAATTGATGGAGTCTTGGACCATTGTGGGCCAATAATAGCCCAATGTTCTGATCCTATGATAAAGATGACGTCCAGATTGGTGGACGCCACACTCGCTGGAGTGTGTTTCTTGAAGAACCTGACAAATATCATTCATGTTAATGCAATGAAGCCAAAGCCCATCAAAATCAATCCGATACAAATCATCTTGAAACGCGGTATATTGCAAAACAGCCTTTTTCAGTGACTTCCTTGCATTTGGATCATCTGGTTCAATACCATATTTGAGATAGTTGATGATAGGGATGCACCAGTCATCATTGTTTGTGTTTACCTCGGATACACAACATCCAACTCGATTTACTTGGAGCTCTTCGTCATCTTCTAGTCTTTGTACTCGAATCGTCATGTCATCAAGCTCATTGAAAGCGAGAATACTGGCCAACTTTGATAGTGCATCAGCAACTACATTTTCTGACCGAGGAATTTGCTCAACAGAAACAATTTCAAACTTTGCCAATAAAGTTTGATCTTTGTCATAATATTTTCACAAATGAGGTTGGTGCACTTCGTATTGATTGTTTAACTGTTTAATAACCAATTCAGAGTCCCCAAATATTCGCACAAATAAAATATCTAATTGCAAAAGAAGTTTCATGCCAATGAGTAAAGCCTCATATTCAGTTCCATTGTTTGTTGCGCTTTTTCCAAGAAAATATGAGTGCGAGAACAAGTCTTTATGAGGGGAGACTACAACAATTCCAACGCCAACTCCGGATGGCTTCGAAGTTCCATCGAAATATATTTACCACATTGGATCATCATTTGCATAGAAAACCTTCTCATCAGGTAGGTTTTCTAAAATGGGAAATTCTTCTTCAAGCGGATGGGCTGCTAGGAAGTCTGCTAACACTTGCCCTTTCACTGCCTTTCATGGCACATATTTGATATCAAATTCAGATAACAGCAGTGACCATTTTGCTAGGCGTCCTAAAAGCATTGGTCTAGTGATCAGGAACTTAAGGGGGTCAGCCTTCGATATAAGTATGATCTGATACGCGAGAAAGTAATGTCTTAGCTTCTGTGCCACAAAGACCAATGCTAGACAAATCTTCTCAATCGAGGAATAATTACATTCAGCTTGCAATAATCGACGAATGAGGTAATATGCGGCTTGTTCTTTGCCTTGGGCATTTTCTTGTGCAAGCAATGCCCCCAGTGATTGCGGACTAGCGGCAATATAGAGAATGAGCGGCTTTCCTTTCACTGGAGTCATCAAAACAAGAGGATTTTGCAGCAATTCTTTAATGGCTTCAAAAGCCCGTTGCCATTTCGTGTCCCACTGAAAAGTTGTATCTTTTTTCATCAACTTGTGAAAGGGCTGGCACCGGCCGGACAAGTTGGAGATGAAACGCCGGATATACGACAATTGGCCTTGCAGACTCCTAAGTTTTCTGAGGTTTTGTGGAGGCGGCATATTTTGAATTGCTTCCGTTTTGAGTGGATTGACCTCGATTCCCCTTTGGCGGATTATGAACTCGAGGAATTTTCCAGATGAAACTCCGAATACACATTTGAAAGGATTCATCTTGAGATCATACTTTCTTAAACGCAGAAACACCGACCTCAAATCTTCTTTATGCCTATCGTGACCTTCAAATTTTACAACTAGGTCATCAACATAACACTCAACATGTTTGTGTAACATATCATGGAATATTTTTTGCATAGTCCTTTGATAAGTTGCACCAGCATTCTTAAGACCAAAAAGCATGACTTTGTAGCAAAAGACACCCATCGGTGTTCGAAATGCTGTTGCGGCTTCATCCTTAGGGCATGCTTCGTTTAGATCTCGAAAATCTACGCAAATGCGGATCTGCCCATTTTTCTTTTTGACAGGAACAACGCTAGAAATCCATCTCAGAAATTTGATTTCCCGAATGAATTCAGCACCAATGAGTTTTTCAACTTCTTTGATGATTTGTTCCTCGAGCTCCGGTCGAAACCTTCTCGGAGCTTGCTTGACTGGCTTTTTATCTCGCGTAATATGAAGATGGTGCATTGCTAACGCAGGGTTGAGCCCTGACATCTCGGAATACCCCTAAGCAAAAACATCTTTGAATTCACTCAAAAGCTGCCTTAACATCGCCTTTTCTTTTTCGGCCAAGTTTTTGGCAATAAAAATGGGTCTCGGGTTCTCCTCAGTCCCGAGATTGAATTCCTCGAGTACATCAATAGTAGGCTGCCTTCCATCCTCAATCGTAGGTGGAGCGTCCTCTGGTTCCATTAATGCCTCTTCATTGTTGTTGGAGTCCTCGCTTGTGGAGATGCAGTAGGTGGTAGCGAAGTCGATGTCTTCTTCTTCTTTATACCCGAGGCCAAGTCTTTTGTTACCCTTTTGACAACCAGGAGGTCTTTTAGATAACGGGATAGGAATGTCACTTCCAAGGCCTGAAAGATGTGGTTCGTCAAGATAGAATCCCATCAAATCCATAATTTTCTTGTTTTCTCTACTATAGCGATGAAAATCCCATTTCTTGAGCTTAGCGGTGGGCAAGCAAGAAGATTTGTTAGGGTTACCATAAACTTTTCCATATTGCTTCATAAAATATTTTTTGGCAAGTTTTTCATCTTGAGGTCCCTGCATACTTGGAGTAGATACATTAAACCCCACGAGCATTGCTAAAATCTCGTCGAGCGCTTCCCTAGGTTTTTGGTTTTGGTGAGCGGCCTCAGTGGCCATTCCATCACTCTCACAGCAAGGTGACTTGGCTTCCTCACTGGCCTGGTTCTAGAATCTCCGAAGAGCTTCCAGATCCACCTCAAACCTAGGGGAATTGGCTCGAGGCGGTTTAACAACCTTTTTCAAGACTTCTAGGTCCAAGTAGAACCATGAGCCTACAGCAGTGTTGCTATAGCTGGTAGGAGTTGGTATGGTTGCCCCCTGTCGTTGTCTCGGAAGTGGCTGTACTGGATAGAGGCTCATATTTTCAAATTTAGTTTGAAACTAAGCCCTTGGTTCTGTCGTTCCTCATCCATGACCGCGCCCTCGACCACGACCTTGACCTTCCATCTTCTCACCCCTTGAGAATATATCTGTGCTTACTGGGGCGGGGGGAGCCTGAGATACCTCCTACTGACTCGATTGCTTTCATTGATGTGTTGACAGCAGATGTCAAGTCATAATACTTAGCATCAGAGTAAAATGATTCCGCCGTTGTGAATGGTTTATGGTTAGCAAATATCCTTTTTTAGACTCCATCCTTGCAGTACTTGAAGCATTGATGCACCGTTGATGCGATGATCTTATTGCTGTGGAGCCAAGGCCTTCCTAATAGCAAGTTATATGAGGTCGGAGCATTAATCACAAAGCATGGGATTTCAGTGCAGAAATCTTCTATGCTTAGTTCCAACTCAATTAGGCCCATGGCCTTTTGAGTCTCTTGATTAAACCCGTGAATCACCACACTAGTGTCTTTTAATGCTGATGGAGAAATTCTAATCCTCCTAAGTGTTCGAAAGGGCAGGATATTAATCGCGAACCCGGCATCGATCATGATTCTGTTAACCAGTTCACCGGCCAAGTTGCCCGTAACATATAAAGGTCGGTTGTGATTAATGTCTCCAAGCAACATATCCTCATTAGTGAATGAGATGATCTCATCACATTCAGTGGCGTCGACCAGGTAAGCAAGGCGGATATTTTCGTCTGTCGGAGCACTAACCAGTGCATCCCTGGCTTCTTACGACAACTGCAAGGCATCGTAAATACTGAGTCGAGCAAGGAGTCACTTCAAGTGTTCAAGCACATCATAGCTTAATGAGGACTTCCCATGATTGGTCGGTATGTGCTGTTCTGACTGAGTACGAATTTCTTGCGCCGGAGCTTTACCCTTGTTTTCTGATGTGATTCGACCAGATCGAAGAATTGCAAGAACGTCCTCTTCAACTTACACCATGTTGCAAGAGGCAGAGTCCTGAATGTTTGTAGCCAATGTTCGTAGTACATCTGAGAAAAATGGTTGTACTTTTGGAATTTCAAGGAAATACCCACTCATTGACTTGATGCACTAGTGAACCATGATTCCTTCTTTATCGAATTATTGGTTGATTATTCTGCAGTTTATCCATCTCGAGATGTAGTCATACTGAGATTCTCCTGATAGGGGGTGCATGACCTCTATCATCTCTGGAGGGAACTCTATTTCATATTCGTGGAATTTTAGGATAAACATATCAACGAAATCTTCCCAAGAACTAAATGCTTCTTCAGGAAGCGAGGAGATCCAGAGAAGAGTGCAACTGTCATGGGCCAAGCTCAAGACAAAGTGTCCAAGTGCAAACTCTTCTGTTTGCCCCATTTGACAGACCGCCAGCGAATAATCAAACAAGTGCGGCAATGCATACTTATGATTCTCATGGAATAACTGAATATGCGGCCAATCATAGCTTAACTCCCTAGTTAAGAAAGGGAACACTCGAAGGATGGGCGCATCGTTTAATTGTAGTACATGCATGACTTGGAGTTGATTTGTCCTCCTAAAACCTTCAGCATCGCTAAAATTGCCTTTTGTTTGAAGCCTTCATTGCCAACCCATCGGATTGCCTTTATGAAAGTTTTGGCTCCAAACGTCTTGTACCCGTTTCCAGTCGGAGGGCATACTGCATCTGAAAGGTACTTCGTGATCAGTTCAGGTTCAGGCAACCATATGGCTAAGGGATCGCTCCATGTACTGTCTCTGAGATAATTTATGTAATGAGCAGCGGATTCTTGACTGTATTGTATTTTCCTCAAATAATTACTAGGGAACTGCTCTCTTAGCCTTGACAGGAAACGGACCAAGAACGCGTCTATCAAGATAACCCACTCGGTAATATCTTCGATATGATTATCTCGGTACCAAGACATCACTGATTCCCCCAGTGAGTACCGGAAGTATTCCACTCTAGTTTCCCAGGATGCTGACCGTAGTCGAGATTCTCGTAAATATGTGATGACGTGATTTACTGGTGACATCCCAACTTCAAACTTGGTATAGTTAGGGATGAGCACTGAGGCAGTTCTTCGCCTCTTTGCAGGTTTGAACGCTGACATATTTATATGATAGCAAGTTTCAATCTCTCCTTTGTTGCTATCTAGGTCCCAAAACGGACCATCCTCAGGGAACTCACATGCAGTAATTGTTGGTCCCGAGTTAATGGCAAAACCCAAGAGGGGAGGGGTGAATTGGGTTCTTATAAAATTCTTTGGTAAATTAAAAACTTAACCCCTTGAAAGTTTAATCCCCTTGATTGATGCAATGAAATGGAAAGCAATATAATGTAGAGAGCAGAAATATAAATCAAGCACACAAGATTTTTATAGTGGTTCGGGCAACCTCCCTACTCCACTCTTCCAAGCTCACACTCCTTGTGACTTGGGTTCCACTATTGTATTCCTCAAATACAATTAGAGTCACTTCTCTCTTCTAGATTCCAGCTCTAGGGGGCTTCAACAAATCTCAGCACAAGTAGGTGATGAGTTCCACTCCAATCACACACTACTTTGCTTACACTTGATCTTAGTTCCTCAAACTAAATCAAGTTTAATACAATCAAATGAAATAACAAAGGAATCTACATGTTACAGTTGTGTAGAAGCAGTTTGGCGCAGAGAAGAACTCGTAGAATTGGCTTTTAAGATTCAGAAGTTGAGCTCTAGCAGTTTGAAGCAAAGTTCTTCTTCTTTGGATTGGCTTGATCTCTTTAATCCTCTTGAAGATGGGAGTTATGCACACTTAATGATTTTTAGCTTCTTCCCTCGTCCACAATGAATGTCTTTTATAATTGTGGAGAGAATCCGAACGTTTGAAGGTAGGCAGATGGAGTCGACTTCGGGTGCGACTTCGCCTGTCCATAGCAATTTCAAGTTCCTTGCTGGGTCGACTTGGTCATCGACTTGACCCAAGTCGCAGGTGGAGTCGATTCGGTATGCAACTTCACCTCGTCAATTAGCTTGACGAACTTGAAGAACTTTGGGATGCTTTAGTTTCGCCTAGGTTTCTTCATGCCTTTTGTCCTTCCCTGATTTAGTTCTTCCTTGAGTCATTGTCTTCACTTTAGCTTGTTTCCTTTAGTTCCATGATTTGCAAGCCTTGAGTCCTTGAGTCTTGAATCTTGTTTTCTTGAGCAAGTTCTTGATTAGAACAGTTGAGTTTATGCAACTTGCTTTCTTTGGACTTGGATTAGTCTTCATATGTTCCAATTTGAACATCTAAGTTGTAAGTTGTCTTGATCTCCAACTTTACTTAAGTTTGCCTTGAAATCATTTTATTCCCCATTTGTCTTCTGAAATTTTTCCTCTGTCCGATCGAAGTCGATGCCGGAGTCGACTTGGTCTGCGACTTCGCCCAAGTCGCATGCTGAGTCGACTTGGTCTGCGACTTCAGTGCCCCCAGTTCTCGATTTCAACTCTGGACAGAAAACGACGCCTCCAAGTCGCTACTGGAGTCGACTTGGCCTGCGACTTCACTTCAAGTCGCAAGTGGAGTCGACTTGGAGTGCGACTTCGGCACTTCGGAGTCTTGACTTCAACTCTGGAAGGAATCGTCATTTTGAAGTCGATGCTGGAGTCGACTTGGTCTGCGACTTCGCCCAAGTCGCATGCGGAGTCGACTTCGTTTGCGACTTCGGCAGCTTTGCTTTGCTCCCCGTTTTCAACTCTGGAAGGAAACGACGCCTCAAAGTCGATGTTGGAGTCGACTTGGGGATCGACTTGGCCTTAAGTCGATGCTTGAGTCGACTTGGAAATCGACTTAACCTGTCATGCTTTATTTTCTTCAAATGTATATCCTTTAATCACTTCCACAAACATCTTAGTAGCCAAGACTTACTCAAATTGATTTGTTAATCATCAAAACATAAATTTAGCTTATTTTCCACATATTTCCAACAATCTCCCCCTCTTTGATGATTGACAAAACCGATTTGAGTGTATACCTTCCAATTTCTTAAAAACATGCTAATTTTGTATTTTGAAATTTTATCATACTCATGCAAACAATCAAGTTAAAACATTCAACCAAAAACTATCATAAAGACTTAAACTCTCATTCTGATTTCTTCTCCAAACTATTTAGACTCAAATCCTTATCTCTTCTCCCCTTTTTTGTCAATATATCAAAAATTAGAGAGTAAAGTGAGAGACAGGTGGGGTTGCTCCCCCTAAACAAGTGCTCCCCCTTAGTTTGTGCTAAGTTAATTCAAGCATTCCCATATCATTTCTAATTTTATAAAATGGTTCTTTTGCTAGAGGTTTGGTGAATATATCTGCAATTTGATCTTCAGTTCTTACATATTCCAAACATATGTCATGATTTTCTACATGTTCTCTAATAAAATGATGTCTAAGGTCTATATGTTTGGTCCGAGAATGCAATACTGAATTTTTAGTCAAACATATGGCACTAGTATTATCACATCTAATAAGTATATCTTTAAAATCCATGCCATAGTCCCTAAGTTGTTGTTTCATCCAAAGCAATTGGGCACAACAACTCCCGGCGGCAATGTATTCGGCTTCCGCCGTAGATAGAGCAACACTAGTATGTTTTCTTGAAAACCATGAAACCAACATGTTCCAAGAAATTGACATGTTCCACTAGTACTTTTTCTATCTACTTTGTAACCGGCAAAATCCGCATCCGAGTAGCCGATTAGATCAAAGTTAGAGCCCTTTGGATACCAAAGTCCTATATTGGTAGTGTCTACTAAATATCTGAAAATTCTTTTCACAGCTACCAAGTGTGATTCTTTTGGACATGACTGAAATCTAGAGCACATACACACACTAAACAGTATATCAGGCCTAGAAGCAGTTAAATATAATAAAGAACCTATCATGCTTCTATACAATTTTAAATCAATTGTTTTTCCTTTCTCATCTTTGTCGATTTTGATTGTTGAGCTCATAGGCGTGTTTGCTCCTTTGCTATTCTCCATGCCAAACTTCTTTAGCATTTCTTTGATATACTTGGACTGGTTAATGAAAATTCCTTCATTTAGTTGCTTGATTTGCAGTCCAAGGAAGAAATTTAGCTCCCCCATCATACTCATCTCAAATTCCTTCTGCATAAGCTCAGAAAATTCTTAACAAAGAATTTCATTAGTAGCACCGAAAATAATATCATCAACATAAATTTGAATAATCAATATATCCTTTTCTTTGTATTTGATAAACAAAGTGGTGTCTACCTTTCCCTTTTGAAAGTCATGATCAATCAGAAATTTGCTTAATCTATCATACCAAGCCCTTGGAGCTTGTTTTAATCCATATAATGCTTTGGTTAATTTGTATACAAATTGAGATTGATCTTTTTCCTCAAATCCAGGTGGTTGTTCAACATACACCTCTTTATTTATATATCCATTCAAAAATGCACTTTTTACATCCATTTGAAACAATTTAAAGTTCATGTAAGATGCAAAAGCTAGTAAGATGCGAATTGCTTCCAATCTAGCAACTGGGGCATAGGATTCCTCAAAATCTATTCCTTCTTCTTGTGAGTATCCTTTTGCCACAAGTCTAGCTTTGTTTCTCACTACAAGTCCACTTTCATCTAATTTGTTCCTAAAGACCCACTTGGTGCCAATAACAGTACAATCGTTTGGTCTAGGAACAAGGTGCCAAACTTGGTTTCTTTCAAATTGATTTAGCTCTTCTTGCATTTCTATAATCCAGTTTTCATCATCAAGAGCTTGATCAATATTGGATGGTTCAATCTTAGATACAAAAGCATATTGTCCACAAATATTTTGTTTTGATCTTCTAGTTTTTATACCTTCATATACATTCCCTATAACTTGTTCAATTGGATGAGCATGTTTGAATTTTAAATCGGTTGGAGGTTTGTAGGAATTATTACCTTCACTTACCCTTTCCTCCATGAAATCTTCTTGCTTTTCCACATGCAGTTTTTCAAGACTACTTGCTATATCATCTGCATCACTTAAATCATATTTTCTTTTGAAGCATGGGTTAGTTTCATCAAAAACAACATGTATGGACTCTTCTATAACTTAGTTTCGTTTATTGAATACTCTATATGCTTTGCTATTTGATGAGTAACCAAGGAATATTGCCTCATCACTTTTAGCATCTAGTTTTCCCAAGTTGGTTTTTCCATTGTTCAAAACATAGCATGTGCATCCAAAAGCATGAAAATAAGAGATATTTGGTTTTCTTCCTTTCCATAACTCATATGGGATCTTTTTCAAGATTGCTCTAATTGTAACTCGATTTAAAACATGACAAGCTGTACTTATAGCTTCACCCCAAAATTTCTTGGATAATTTGCTCTCATTTAGCATTGTTCTAGCCATCTCTTGTATAGTTCTGTTTTTCCTCTCAACTACTCTGTTTTGTTGTGGAGTTCTTGGTGCAGAAAATGTGTGATGAATTCTTTTTTCATTGCATAATTCTATGAATCGTTTATTTTCAAATTCACCACCATGATTACTTCTTATAGTCATAATAGTACTTTGTTTTTCATTTCGCACCAAGTTAACAAAAGTTGCAAACATAGAGAAGACTTCATCTTTGTTAGCTAAGAGAATTACCCATGTGAATCTTGAAAAGTCATCAACAATTACAAACACATATTTCTTTCCACCAATGGTTAAAATGTCGGATGGCCCATATAGATCCATGTGTAGCAATTCAAGTGGCCTAGTGGTGGAAATTTCCTTTTTGGTAGAGAAAGGCATTTTAGGTTGTTTTGATAATTGACATGCCTTGCAAATTTTATCTTTGTCATATTTCAACTTTCGCAAGCCTTCTACCAAACTCTTCTTCCATAGGGTCTTTATATTTCCCATGTTTATATGCCCAAGCCTTTTATGCCAAACCCATGGATCATTATCAATGGCCATTAGACATTTACCATCTAGTTCATCAAGTGAAACCAAATATATATTTTCATATCTTTTTTCACTAAACATGATATGTTCTCCATCAAATACATTACATATAGATGATTCAAACACAACCTTATATCCTTTGTCACATAATTGACTAATGCTCATTAGATTGTGTTTGAGTCCTTCAACAAACAAAACATCTTCCATGCATGCATTTGAAATACTATATATGTTTTCTTTACCTTTAATTTTACCTTTCTCATTATTACCAAAGACAACCATTCCATCGTTGCAAGGCTTAAGTTTATGAAATAAACTTCTTTCTCCGGTCATATGCCTTGAACAGCCGCTATCCATAAACCACACGTTGTTTTCCTTTGCCTTGAAACATATCTGAAAAATAAACAAGTAGATCTTATCTCTTTGGTACCCATTTTATGGGTCCATTTGGGTTAGTAATATGATTCAATCTTTGTTGCTCTAACTTAGAAAGCTCAAATCTTGTGTTTCTTGAAACCCAAACTAGTTTTGCACCATGGTCATACAGTTTCTTAAAGTTACATTTATAGGCTTTATGACCCATTTTATTGCAGAAATTCAAGCCATTGGTAATCTAGGAGTAGGCCTCCAAGTATGTAACGGTTCAAACGTTGGCCTTCTAGTCCACATAATATTTTTCCTTTTTGGCTTGTATATAGGTGCAGTTTTGGTTTGATATTTCACAAGTATTGGCACATTTAATTTGCCACTTTCTTTTTGCTTAAATGTATAGTATCCGAGACCTCTTTTATTTGTTTGGGAGGTCATATTCAGAAATATTTTTACATTTTCTCTTGAATTAGAGAACTTAGCTAATGATTCATTTAAGGATTCGTTCTCCTTTTTCAGTTTCTCTACTTCTTTCAAAAGCGATTCATTTTCATCTTTCAATTTTGATGATCTTTCAGCCAGTTTTCCGTTTACAACAATGACGGAGTTCCATTGTTGTCTCTTCAATGACAACTTGTTTCCTAGCTTTTTGATTTCCTCATATAATGAATCATATGCAAGTTGTAGTTCTTCTAATTCAGCACATTTGAGGCATTCATGAAAAGAAGAATAACTAGATTGAGAATGGAAAGGTTTGGAAGTTACCTCTTCATTGCTTGTGCAATTTGTTGAGATGGTTTGTTCTTCCAAAACTTCCGTTGTGTTCAAACACAACAGATTTTCTTCTTGTTCGATTCGCGCCATGCAGCGTATTCTAGCACAATTTGCCGCCTCAAATTCGTCGGTTGAGGAGCTGCTTGTTGATGAAGTTTCTTCATTGACGTACATGCCTCTTCCCTTTGGACTTTGGTATTTCCTGTTTTCATGTCTTTCCCTCCTTTCTTGTTGATCTTTTGATTTCTCTTCCGGCGTAGGACATTGAGCTTGCATATGTCTCATCCCGCCGCATCTATAGCACTTTGTTGGATCCTTCTTCTTCTCTCTTCATGGTCTTTCTTTGAAGTCTTTGAAGTTTCTTTCTTTTCGCACAAACTTTCGAAATTTGCGAGTGAGTAGTGCTATATCTTCATCATCGTTGTGAGATGAGGAGGTAGATTCTTCTGAGTTGTGGGTGACCTTTAGTGCAATAGCTTTCTTCCCTTTGTGATTATCTTCATTTCTTTTCTTAATTAGCTCATGTGACATTAGTGACCTAATAAGATCTTCTAGCTTTAATGTATTTAGGTCTTTGGCTTCTTCTATTGCCGTAATCTTTGGAGTCCATGAGTCAAGTAGCGCCCTTAGTATCTTCATAACCTGTTCAGATTCAGAGATAGCCTTTCCAAGACCTTTCAAAGCGTTAGTAATTTTAGAAAATCTAGCAAACATCTCAGAAATATTTTCTATTTCTAGCATTTTGAAGCTTTCCAATTCTCCTATCAAAATATTTCTCCTAGTCCCTTTGACTTGAAAGGTTCCTTCATAAATAGATGTTAAAGTATCCCATATTTCTTTAGCGGTTAGGCAAGAGGATACTCTATCATATTCAAAAGCTGTAAGAGCACAAAATAGTGAGTTCATTGCTTTAGCATTGCTCTTTACAGTTCTTACTTCCTCTTCGGTCCATTTGGAAGCTCTTTCATGAATTGGCAAGATTACACCGTCTTGGATTGCAATCTAAGAGTCCATATCGGTAGCCATAATGAGTTGCTTCATACGAAGCTTCCAATAGCCGAAATTGTTCTCATCAAACAATGATGGCCTAGTAAATGATTGGCCTTCGGCAAATGCGGGAATGGAAGTCGATTGGGATGCCATATCACTAGATCTCTTTGGTTTAACTCAAAGACCTGCTCTGATACCACTTGTTGGTCCCGAGTTAATAGCAAAATCCAAGAGGGGAGGGGTGAATTGGGTTCTTATAAAATTCTTTGGTAAATTAAAAACTTAACCCCTTGAAAGTTTAATCCCCTTGATTGATGAAATGAAATGGAAAGCAATATAATGTAGAGAGCATAAATATAAATCAAGCACACAAGATTTTTATAGTGGTTCGGGCAACCTCCCTACTCCACTCTTCTAAGCTCACACTCCTTGTGACTTGGGTTCCACTATTGTATTCCTCAAATACAATTAGAGCCACTTCTCTCTTCTAGATTCCAGCTCTAGGGGGCTTCAACAAATCTCAGCACAAGTAGGTGATGAGTTCCACTCTAATCACACACTACTTTGCTTACACTTGATCTTAGTTCCTCAAACTAAATCAAGTTTAATACAATCAAATGAAATAACAAAGGAATCTACACGTTACAGTTGTGTAGAAGCAGTTTGGCGCAGAGAAGAACTCGTAGAATTAGCTTTGAAGATTCAGAAGTTGAGCTCTAGCAGTTTGAAGCAAAATTCTTCTTCTTTGGATTGGCTTGATCTCTTTAATCCTCTTGAAGATGGGAGTTATGCACACTTAATGATTTTTAGCTTCTTCCCTCGTCCACAATGAATGTCTTTTATAATTATGGAGGGAATCCGAATGTTTGAAGGTAGGTGGCGCATATTTAATGCGCCAACGTTCGAATATTTTCCAACCGTTGCGACCCAAGTCGCAGGTGGAGTCGACTTCGGGCGCGACTTCGCCCAAGTCGCAGATGGAGTCGACTTCGGGTGCGACTTCGCCTGTCCGTAGCAATTTCAAGTTCCTTGCTGGGTCGACTTGGTCATCGACTTGACTCAAGTCGCAGGTGGAGTCGACTTCGGTATGCGACTTCACCTCGTCAGTTAGCTTGACAAACTTGAAGAACTTTGGGATGCTTTAGTTTCGCCTAGGTTTCTTCATGCCTTTTGTCCTTCCCTGATTTAGTTCTTCCTTGAGTCATTGTTTTCACTTTAGCTTATTTCCTTTAGCTCCATGATTTGCAAGCCTTGAGTCCTTGAGTCATGAATCTTAATTTCTTGAGCAAGTTCTTGATTAGAACAGTTGCGTTTATGCAACTTGCTTTCTTTGGACTTGGATTAGTCTTCATATGTTCCAATTTGAACATCTAAGTTGTCTTGATCTCCAACTTTACTTAGGTCTGCCTTGAAGTCATTTTATTCCCCATTTGTCTTCTGAAATTTTTCCTCTGTCCGATCGAAGTCGATGTCGGAGTCGACTTGGTCTGCGACTTCGTCCAAGTCGCATCTGAGTCGACTTGGTCTGCGACTTCAGTGCCCCCAGTTCTCGGTTTCAACTCTGGACAGAAAACGACGCCTTCAAGTCGCTACTGGAGTCGACTTGGCCTGCGACTTCACTTCAAGTCGCAAGTGGAGTCGATTTGGGGTGCGACTTTGGCACTTCGGAGTCTTGACTTCAACTCTGGAAGGAATCATCATTTTGAAGTCGATGCTGGAGTCGACTTGGTCTGCGACTTCGCTCAAGTCGCATGCGGAGTCGACTTCGTTTGCGACTTCGGCAGCTTTGCTCCCCGTTTTCAACTCTGGAAGGAAACTACGCCTCAAAGTCGATGTTGGAGTCGACTTGGGGATCGACTTGGCCTTAAGTCGATGCTTGAGTCGACTTGAAAATCGACTTAACCTGTCATGCTTCATTTTCTTCAAATGTATATCCTTTAATCACTTCCACAAACATGTTAGTAGACAAGACTTACTCAAATTGATTTGTTAATCATCAAAACATAGATTTAGCTTATTTTCCACATATTTCCAACAGTAATGTTCCGTAATTCCTCGAGAATGTATCTTTCTTTTGCTGGTCGAGGTGATCTACCAGCGAGCCGTTGATAGAATGGGAGTAGCAACTCGGGCTGAAGAAAATCCATGATCAGGAATGGTTGCACCCGTGAGGATTGCCTCAAATGCCTTGAGAAGAAAGGGAGAATGGCCTTATCCCTTATTCTTTTTTCTTCTCTGTATAGATTTTTGAGACATCTTTTCATCCGTCTTAGGCTTGGTGGTTTTCGAACCGCTTCCCAATCACTTCTTTCTGTCATCTCAATTATCACAATATTCGATGAAGCCTACGCTGGAGGACTAAGTTTTATAATTCCCTTGTCAATGTAATCTTGCAATATTGCTTGGAGATCTCAGCACTTCTTAGTGGGGTGACCGACATATTGGTGGTAACTACAATATCGCTAGTGAGAAGTACGTCCAACTTCTTCTGGCCTTTTTGGGGCGGGCAACTCAAATAGCCCAATCAACATGAGGTGCTGGAATAGCGTCTCCACGTCATCTTCCCCGAAGGCGTATTGGATTTCCTCTCTTCGAAAGGGTTTTGCAGGCTGCTCTTTTGCGGGTGGCTTTGCTTTATCTGGATGCTTCTTAACCTTTGTAGTATTCGCAGAGGTCTCTCCAGTTTTCTTCTTCTTAAACATAGCAGTTGTGGATGACTCCTTCTTTCAGGCTTTTTGTTGAGACAACAAATACTCTTTTCGACAAGCTTCTGTAGCTAGGGCCTGAAATGTACTTAGTTGTTCATTCATCAATAAGGAGATTTCCGTCTTGATGTCATTCCGACAAAGATTGACTTTCATTACTTGAGAGAGGGGTGCTTGACATCGATTAGTGGCCCTCTGCCAGCTGGTGATGTAGTCTTCATCTGGCTCATCCTTCTTTTGGGACAAGGTTGATAATTCCGTTAGTTGTACTTCTCGTGTAGTATCAACGAATCGAGAGGTGAACATTTCCTTCATCTCTTCCCATGTTCGCACCAAGCCAGTCGGGGGAGATATGTACGACTAGAAAGCATCACCAGAAAGGGTATTGGGGAACATTCAAAGACAAAAATTTGAATGGTGCGCCCAGTTGCCCATGGCATAGTGGAATGATGTCAGGTGCTTTAACGCACTCCCAGTCCCATCGAATTGGATCTTTAGCGACTTCAAATCCCTAGGTAGTAACTCTGCTTCAACCTCTAGGGGATAAGGCTTGTTGATTGTTATTGTAGGGACCCCAGTAAGTTGAGGTGCCTGGTGACGAAGGCATTCAGCCGCAAGCTGATGCACCATCTCCTTCTGCGCGATAAACCCGGGTGGAGACCCCATGGGTGTGTTTACCCGTGCATCTTGAGTTCGAGGGGTATTGATACGCAGATTATTAAACTGCGGAAAGCCTTGTTCCAATTCTGCATTTTCATCTTCCTCGGTCCGCTGCCTGATTGGTTTCTCGGGCTGATGGACTGATTGGCGGTTCCTTGGTGATAGCAGCTGATGGGAACTTGTTGTCTTTTCGCCTAGAGTTTCCATAGCCCATTTCATATACTTAATTTCCTCCTGGAGATCATGAATGAGCTGGGACTTGGGTGTAAGAACCTCTTCTTCTTCGCCCACCATATAAGAGGCTTCAAACTGACCTCTCGGGAGAGAAGCGCTAATACCTTCAGGATGAGAGAGGCTGCAGAAGGGGACGTGATGGGCATTGCGGCTGCCCTTGACCGAGTCAACATTTCAGAGACTTTTGAAGTACTTAGCTGGGTGAGGTTCACCATGTTGACTTCTGCCATTTGGAGGAGTCGGTTCCCTCTTAGGATGTGGTATTCGGTGCTCTCCTGGGGACGGGGCCACGACAGGCGCATAAGTCATATCCTCCCTCAGTCTGATCAATGAGGCAAATTTGGGATCAGCCTGAGCGTCGAACGTGGATACGTTGTATGGCACTTTGTGAGGATACTGCCACTTGTTAAAGAGTCTTAGCTTTTGAGATGCTCTTAATTTGCGGGCGTCCTGCAGTGGCTTCTTTTGTGGCCTACCTCTTTGTCGGGGGTGTGAGAGCAGCCTATACCTTGGCCCTGGTGGCAGTGGTGGTGAAGCCTTCAAGTTTAAACGGGAAGTTATTTTTCTGAACTGCTTTTTCTGATGTGCTTTTTTCCTTGGTTTCCTTGATGCGTGATGAGGAACCGTTACTATGTTGGCAGTATCATGGTGACCTGGAGACTTGGCTCTAGCTTGTGAGCTAGATGGAGCAGCAGTTGATTGATGGGGCGAATGCGTCAGATCGGGGATGACAAATCGCAAGGTGCCCAAATCGGATCGGACAATAATAGGTCCTTGCGGCTTGAATCGGTCATCCCTTCCATCGGCCAATGGAGCATCAAGCTGAGAAACCTTGGCCTATCTTCTTGACTTCTTCCGCTCCCGGGTGTCATCTCGGTTAGGTCAGGAGGCTAGGTCAACAATCCTTAAGGCAGCCCGACCGAATTGGCATGTGATGGTGCATCGAACAGGATTTGGTACAGCTTTATTCTCATTTCGAGAAACATTAGCCTCTGGTCGGCAAGGTGGCGCTAGCCGAGTTGCAGTAGATTGTCTTGCAGACTTTCTCATGGAGTGGGACCGCAAGACAGGTCGTCCTGCAGGTTGTTGTGCTACTGGTTGGGCTGGTGCAGCAAACTGATGGGCGGACTTCTCGGCATAGTCTGACCGCAGAGTAGGTGGGCCCATTCGGGTTGGCGCCAGCAACAACTTCGTCGGTCGGACAGGAGTGGTCCTAGAGCCTTGAACAATAAGAGGCTCCTTGAGTAGTGCAGATCGATCTCTCCTTCGCTTGATCGCTATAGGAGAGAAGTCGATGTGTCGATAGACACGGTGTTCCGGTTTCTCTGGTACCGAATGAAGTGATGCGAGATAGCCGCATCCATGTGGTTTGGCTCAGAAATGACAAAACCACCATTTGGCAGGAATCCAAAAGCCATCGAATGCGCCATGAGACCTGCAAAGGAACAGAGATTATATAAAGACCATAGTTTTCAGCTCTTAAAGATAAAGGGAGAATGTTTCACGTCGGGTTCACCATTTGTTCCGGCCTCGTGAAAAATTATTTTAATTGTTTTCCTCCGGCTTTGAAAATAAATTCTTAATTAATTCCCCAGCAAAATTTTAAAGCATCTAATTCTTTAACCGAGTCCGAAAAGTATATCACAAAAATATTTTGCATTGTGTTCCGCATTCTGATTTTACATCTCCAACAAGAAAACCCTTGATTAAAATAGCCGAATACAATAGTCCATAAAAAATGCTTATTTTTATTGAAATAATGATGAAATGCGTAGAAGATCTTTCTACGTCTTTACAAGTGCACGAAAAATCGTGCCTGACAAAAATATAAAGATAAGTGAGTACACTTTGCCCCGTGCCGTGACTGGAATGTGAGGTATATGACGCCACGCGCCATGACTTAAATATGAGGTACATGACGCCACGCGCCATGACTTAAATGTGAGTTTACGCTTAGCTCGTCGACCAGCGATGACTCAGTTTGGGAACTAGTGAGGGGCCCGTCGGCTACACTAGTGACCTTACACAGCAAACTAAGTGCACTCTTAGCTTCTAGATTTACACAACAGACCAGCGTGTCCCACTTTCAGCTTCTGTACTTGTACAAGAAACCAGTGTCTCCCGCATTCAGTCTCTGGATTGAAATTTAAGTGGTTTTACTAAGCATTCGATTTAACCAAATTTTGAAAATATGTTTGGGTCGACTTGGACCATCTAAAAGGAGTTCTAGCCCAACTGGGCATGTTGAAAAGAGTTTGGGCCTAACTGGGCTTGACTCGATCAATTTGGGCTCAACTGGGTTTATTGGGGGATTTTGGGCGATCTTGGGCTTGTTGAAGAGTTCTGGGCCCAAGTGGGCTTGTTGAAGAATTTTGGGCCCGAGTGGGCTTGTTGAAGAGTTCTGAGCCGTCTTGGGCTTGTTGAAGAATTTCGGGCCATCTTGGGCTTACTAGAAGTTTTGGGCCTAAGCGGGTTTGTTGGAGGGTCTTGGACCCAAGAGGGCTTGCTCGGACATTAAGGCTCGGGTTGAGCAAAGAGGTCATTTTTTTTCATATATATATATATATAACAAAAAGGTACTTAGCCCCGTGTATCAACTTAACCCACTACCTGGGGAGTATTTACTTGGGGAGAAGTATATAAATTTTTTTTTATGATATACATATATATATTTTTTGAAAGTCTCTAAGATATATGGGTGTATTTTAAAATAATATTTTTTTTGGGGCCCGCCGGAAAAATATATATTTTTTTGAAGGCCCGCGTGACACATATATATTTTAGAAAACAAAATATTTATTTTTGGAGGCCCGCGGGACTCATATATATTTTAGAAAATAAAATATTTATTTTTGGAGGCCCGCGAGACTCATATATATTTTAGAAAATAAAATAATCATTTTTGGAGGCCTGCGGGACTCATATATATATTTTAGAAAATAAAATATTCATTTTTAAAGGCCCGCGGGACACATATATATATATTTTAGAAAATAAAATATTCATTTTTGAAGGCCCGCGGGACACATATATATATTTTAGAAAATAAAATATTTATTTTTGGAGGCCCGCGGGACTCATATATATTTTAGAAAATAAAATATTCATTTTTGGAGGTGTGCGGGACTCATATATATTTTAGAAAATAAAATATTCATTTTTAAAGGCCTGCGGGACACATATATATATTTTAGAAAATAAAATATTCATTTTTGAAGGCCCGCGGGACACATATATATATTTTAGAAAATAAAATATTCATTTTTGAAGGCCCGCAGGACACGTATATATATATTTTAGAAAATAAAATATTCATTTTTAAAGGCCCGCGGGACACATATATATTTTAGAAAATAAAATATTCATTTTTGAAGACCCGCGGGACTCATATATATTTTAGAAAACAAAATATTCATTTTTGGAGGCCTGCGGGACTCATATATATATTTTTAAAAATAAAATATTCATTTTTAAAGGCCCGCGGGACACATATATATATTTTAGAAAATAAAATATTCATTTTTGAAGGCCCGCAGGACACATATATATATATTTTAGAAAATAAAATATTCATTTTTAAAGGCCCGCGGGACACATATATATATATATTTTAGAAAATAAAATATTCAGTTTCGAAGGCCCGCGGGACTCATATATATTTTAGAAAATAAAATATTCATTTTTGAAGGCCAGCTGGATACATATATATATTTTAGAAAATAAAATATTCATTTTTGAAGACCCGCAGGACTCATATATATTTTAGAAAACAAAATATTCATTTTTGGAGGCCCGCAGGACACATATATATATTTTAGAAAATAAAATATTCATTTTTGAAGGCCCGCGCAACACATATATATTTTAGAAAATAAAATATTCATTTTTGAAGGCCCGCGGGACACATATATATATATATTAGAAAATAAAATATTCATTTTTGAAGGCCTGCGGGACTCATATATATATTTTAAAAAATAAAATATTCATTTTTGAAGGCCCGCGTGATACATAAATATTTTTTAGAAAATAAAATATTTATTTTTGAAGACCCGCGGGACTCATATATATTTTAGAAAATAAAATATTCATTTTTGAAGGCCCGCGGGACACATATATATATTTTAGAAAATAAAATATTCATTTTTGAAGGCCCGCGGAACTCATATATATTTTAGAAAATAGAATATTCATTTTTGAGGACCCGCGGGACTCATATATATATTTTAGAAAATAAAATATTCATTTTTAAAGGCTCGCGGGACACATATATATATTTTAGAAAATAAAATATTCATTTTTGAAGGCCCGCAGAACACATATATTTTTTAGAAAATAAAATATTCATTTTTGAAGGCCCGCAGGACTCATATATATTTTTAAAAATAAAATATTCTTTTTTGGAGGCCCGTGGGACTCATATATATAATTATATATATATTTTTTTTTTAGAAAATAAAATATTCATTTTTAAAGGCTCGCGGGACACATATATATTTTTTAGAAAATAAAATATTCATTTTTGAAGGCCCGCGGAACTCATATATATTTTTAAAAACAAAATATTCATTTTTGGAGGCCTGCGGGACTCATATATATATATATATATATATATATATATATATTCGTAGGTTTCCCTTTTTTTCTTATTATCTCGGGATCCTCGGGCCTCTTCATTGGTATCTCCTTCTCCAAGTTCGGTCTCGATTAGTTCAATCGATTGAATGGCCAAGTCATTAAAAAGTCGCGATTCGATTGTTTTCCAAAAATGTGGAGCCGACTCACAAACATTCTTTGTTCTTAATGGCCGACCCATTAAGTCATTTTGCATGAAAAAGTGTAGTCTCTCTTCTCATTCATGCAAGACGAAAGAAAGAGAAGACAACGATGAGGCCTCTTCCATTTCTATTTTCTTTACGTTCCCCGTTCTCTTCTTTTCTTTTTCTTTTTTCTTTTTTTTTTTTAAAGAGAAAGGAGAGCCCGGTCTCCCATCCATGCAGGATCAAACTACAGATCCCGGGATCCCGGGCATTAATATATATATATATATATATTATTTTTTTATCATAAAATATATATATATATATAAAAATACTTAGCTTTATATATACATATATATAGCGCGCCTGGTGAGATCCCGGGACCCCGGGCCTTCATATATATATATCATTAAAAAAATACTTAACTTTATATGTATATATATGTGTATGACGCGCCCGGTGGGATCCCGTGACCCCGGGCCTTCATATATATATTTATATATTTTTTTATATGTATATCATAAAAAATACTTAGTTATATATGTGTGTGTGTGTGTGTGCGTGGCGTGCCCAGTGGGATCCCGGGGCCCCGGGCCTCTTTATATATATATTATTATATTTTTTATCATAAATATATATAAATACTTAGCTTTATATATACATATATATATGGCATGCCCAATGAGATCCCGGATCCCAGGCCTTAATATATATATCTATATTATTATATTTTTTAAAATATATATATATAAATACTTAGCTTTATATATATATATATGGCGCGCCCGTGAGATTCCGGGACCCCAGGCCTTTTTACATATATACTATTATATATTTTTTATCATAAAAAAATACTTAACTTTATATATATATATAGCGCGCCCGTGAGATCCCGGGACCCCGGGCCTTTATATATATTTTTTTTATATCATAAAAAGTACTTGATATATATATATGTGTGTATGGCACACCTGGTGAGACCCCGGGATCCCAAGCCTCTATATATATATATACACTTAACATATATATATATACGACACACCCTGTGTGGGAAAAATAGTTTTTTTAAAATATATATATATATGTGTGTGTATATATATGTATATATATTTTTATATATATAGAAAATATACATATTTTTTTTTAAGGAGAAAAATACTTAACCCGCGTGTCAATTCAACCCGCCAGTCGGGGAGTATCCATGCTGGGAAAAGTATATATATTATTATTTTGAAAGTAATGTATATATATTTTTTTAATAAGGGAAAAAAAATTTACTTAAAAAAAAAACTTAAAAACTTACGTTCTTTTTCTTTCAGGGTGAGCTCTCGGTTTGTCTCCCACTGTTTTGGAGTTGTCTCCTCTCCCCTCTTTCCTGGGGGCGTTTTATCCCCCATTTATAGGCTTGAGGCGAACGGTTTCCGCAGAACTTGGTTATGCAAAGCATTCCGCGGAACTTCTGCAATCCCGGATGAACACGAAATTTTAAATTGAAGGTTACGCGGAACCTCGTTGCCCGCAGAACCAGAACTAGCGACGAGTATGTCTGGATTGCTACGTAACCATTTCATTGGCTCGTCCTTGTGTGTCAGCATCTGACCCGTGTTGAGAATTAGCTATACTTGTTGATATGTCGTAGATTCCAGCCTTACAGCTCTTTGCTTTTTTCAATAACCGAACCATTTTCTTGTATGCCTCGTATTCCACCAGCGTGCATGCTCTATTTCCTCTGACACTTTCTGGTTGGGCAAGAAAGCCTTGTTTCTGCAGGCTCTCGCTTGCTCTCACTCTCTCTACTACTAGCCCTGAAACCTTTCTTTCCAAGATCTTCTTCCAGCAAGCGCCGGAGCTTCCCCAACATCCATCAGCCGCTCCACCCCTTCAGCTGACTCAACACCAACTCAGAAAAATCATGAAAATGTGTGCTCTGGCTGTTTCTTGTAAATGCTCCTTGAAAGATTATGACATGGCAGAAGATAATAGTGATAACTAAGGCGCACGTATTACCACCAGACGATGTAGCTTTAGCTGCTTTCATCTTCTACAACGCTTTTATCCTTTCAATCCTTTCGCGCTTCAGCATGGCAAGTTCCGTGATCTCTCTAACAAGTTTCTAATCAGTGGCATCCAACATCGATGGATTTGGCGGGCAGGGTGGCTTAGGTGGCTTTTTACATCTCTTCTTCTTGGGCTTCTTTTTCTCCAACACAGACATTTTTCTCCGCTAGCAGGTTCGCTTCTGCCAACGCATCCACCTTCCCAACATCAGCAGAATTTTAAGAAAATATCCCTCAAGTTTTCACCTTTAAGAGATCCATCAAAGCTCACACCCCTACTCCATGCCTTGCCGAACAATCCCTTGGTCTGTCCATCTCTTAGAACAGGGTCCTTTAATTCCTGCCCTTCAACAACCATCCTGCCCCATTCAAGATCAACGAAATGATCTCTTTCTATTGGCATAGAGCTGCCCATGACAAGCGTATTTTTATTTTATTATTTTATTTTATTTTATTATAAAACCTTTTTTTAAATCGGATAACGATCTTTAAGTCAGTGTTTGCATGACTCCATGTTCATCCCAACATAACGCCAACAGATTTAACTACCGTAAGAAAATGCAAACACTACAATCCAGGAGTAGAGATTTTGTCGCCGCCAGCTGACTTGGGAGGGTTTCGCAGGAGTTTATAGGGACGTCCATTGCTCCTGCTCATATATGAACGACGATGAGATAGGAGAAGAAATTGTTTTCTGCCCCGGGTGTCTTTATTTGCGTACTGAGAAGGTCTTCGGGTTTCATCTTGCCTGTACCAAGCTTCATATATGCTTGGACTAATATTATTGGGCTTGGGTTTCTTCATCCGATCTCTTTCACCATGTTTGACATGCTAAATTAAAATGCTGCTAGTTGTTGGTCATATATTTGTTTGTTTATTTATTTATTTATTATTATTATTATCATTTATTTATTTATATATATATTTACTCCTTGTGCCTGCACAATGGATTAAAAACCCGAAAAGTCTCACAAGAAATTTGAGGTAAATATTGTTGGGCTTGGGTGTTGTTCCCTTCTTCTTCTTCTTTATATATATTTTTTTTTTCTCTCCCTTTTTTTTCTCTTTTTTTTTGTTTTTTGTTTTTTTTTTTTTTTTGCCATCAATTTTTCTTTTTTCTTTTTTCTTTTATTTTCTCTCTCTTTTTTTTTGTTTATTTTCTTTCTTCTTCTATTTTTGTTCTTTTTTTTTTTACACATGAAAAATCATATAATTTCATAGGCCAAAATTAACCATATAATTGTAGTGATCCTATGGTTCAAGACATACCTCATCATCCTTATACAATGAGAAATAAATTCGAACGTTTGGTGGTAGGTGGTGTGCATTAAATGCGCTAACGTTCGAATTTTTTCGACCATTGCGAACCAAGTCGCATTTGGAGTCGACTTGGTATGCGACTTCGTTCAAGTCGCATGGTGGAGTCAACTTCAGGTGCGACTTCACCCAAGTCACAGACTGGAGTAGACTTTGGGTACGACTTCGGTCTTCGGCTTCCTCTTTCAAGTTCCAGCTTCAGGTCGACTTAGTCTCGGACTTGACCCAAGTCGCAAGAGGAGTCGACTTCAAATGCAACTTCAACAGCCATTGATTATCTTGGAACTTTATGGTCTTGCAAGTGATTTTTAGTTGAGTATTTCCCCTTTCTTCTCTAGATCTTCATTAGATGTCTTTGATATGTGATGTTTTGCTTGAAGTTGAATATTATCCGCATTTCTTGAGAAGTTCTTCCTTGCGACCTTGATTCAAAATAACTGTTCCATGATTTTGTTGCCCAAGACATGTTTGAATCATTATTGGTGGCCAAGTACTCGAGTCACAGGTTTGGGTCAACTTGAACTTCGACTTTACTCAATTCGCATACTCGGGTCAACTTAATATGCGACTTCACCTAAGTCGCATGATGGAGTCGACTTGGAAAACGACTTGACTCTTAGATCTCGAAGTCTTCAGTAAGGCTATACCCAAGTTGCATCTGGAGTCGACTTAGGTTTGCGACTTCACCTGTCTTCGAGTCTCAATTTCAGCTCTGTCTATTTTTAGGCACTTGAGGTCGTTTCTGGAGTCGACTTGGATATCGACTTGACCTAAGTCGATGGCTGAGTCTACTTGGGATTGCGACTTGACCTGCTATCGTTTGAATCTTGAATTTCTAGACCTTTGCAACACTTAGCAACCTCATTAGTAGGTAATTATTTCTCAAATTGAGTTATTAATCATCAAAACATGGATTGTGCTTAATTTGCCTTGAATTCCAACAAAATTAATGAAATTTACAATTTCAACGGGCAAGCCTCCTTCCAACTGATTGTATTCCATCTCTAGCACCATCAGTGGGCGTGAGAGGAAGGCAATGGAGGCCTGTAGCGGGGTTGTAAACCGGTTGGTACCCACTGAATTGATTTCAAGACGGAGCCAATTTGACAAGGAAGTGAAGAAATCCAGCCCGCCTAGCCCGTCGCTTACCAGCTGATTGAATTCGAAATTCAGTTTTTTTAATGCTAGGCAAGTTGTGCAGCAGAGGAATTTGGCCGCTGAAATTGTTCTACTAGAAATCAGCTTCTCCGAGAAGAGACGCATTGGACAAAGAAGACGGTTTGGAAATACACCAATCGTAGTAATAGAATGTGCATGGGCGTTTCTATTGCTAGGGCGAGTGGGAGAGAGGGATATGGGAGAAAGGAGAGAGTGAGAGGAAGAACAAGAAAGGGAAGCTACCAGGGAGATGTGGCGAAAAAGGGTGCGGGTGTGGATGCGTGTGATGCGAGAAAGAGGAGGAGGAGAAGGAGCTACGGGTGCAGGTGCGGGTGAAGCAAGAGCGAGGAGGATGAGGAGCTGTCGGCGGCGCAAGAGAGGAGGAGGAGGAGGAGCTATCCACGACGCAAGAGAGAGAGGAGGGGTGCTGCGGGTCTGGTTTGGGGAGGTCGTCTAGCATTTTTTCCGCCAGCTCCCTCTCTCTTCTGTCCTGTATTGTCGCTGTCGGGAGGGGAGTTTGCAAAAATTCCCTGCTCAGCTATCCAACGGTTGCTGTTTGAGGTGCCCAATCCAACGCAGGAGCAGAAGCCTCGCTGGCACGGACGAAGTGGGGATTACTTCGATGCGGACGCATCCTTGCACGCGCCCAACTAAATTGGATAAGCAAATCGGGCACGGGCTTAATCCTAGACTTATCCTATTTCACGAGCTACTACCCTAAGGGCCAAGCTATTTTAGGCCATATCATTTTTGGGGTTAGCTACTAGCCCAAATTAGTTCTTTAATATGGTTTCCATATTATTTCTGAAAACTATAATCCCACCAATAAATCTTGCTTACAGACCTATAATCAATATAATAATAATTAGTTTCAAGATCCATGTATTAAATGCACTAATAAATAAATAAACTTACTTTTATAGATTTTTAAAAAATATATTTTTAGTCATGCGATTCTATATAACCCCGTTTATTTTCTCATGGCCAAGTTTCATCTAAATAAAAATTGTTCAGGGCCACATTTGCTTCAAATATATATTCATGCTTAAATTACAAAAATACTTAAATTTATTAACATATATATTAGAATGTAACAATACATTGTAGAATCATTTATTCATATAGTAATAATATTTTAGGCGGTTTTATGTGAAAAATACAATATTAAAATTGATATATAGCATTAAACACATTTTTACATCGGGTTGCATGTAATCATGCTAAGAAAATACATTAATTTTTAAATAATATAAATGATACAAAATACAATATATAAGCTGATTTTTAATTAATTATCAAGGTTTAAAAATTTGATGAAATTACATAGAAACAAAATTTCATAGATGCAAAACTCATATTGATATCTTTAAATTAGAATAAATTTTATAAAAGATATATATTTAGGGTATATTTGGGAAGTGATAAAATTTTTGGACGAAAAGTTTTTGATGTAAAAGTTTTTAAAAGGAGAGAAAATGATGTGATATGATATGAGTAATAATGAGAAATAAAGAAAATAAAATTGAAATAGATAAGTTATTTGTATAGATAATTGTGTAGAAATGGTTGAAAAATAGGATAGTTTGTATAAAAAATGTGAAAAAAAAAAAATTTAAAATTAAGTAGATACAAGGAGTATAAAATTTTAAGGATGTGTTTGGCAATTTACAAAAGTTGTCGAGTTAAAACTTTTCAATCTAAAACTTTTCACTCTCCATAACTACTCTTTTTTTAATTATTTTTTACACATCTTTCTATACAACAACCCTACTTTTCAATCATTTCTACACAAATATCAATACAACTAACCTATTTATTTTAAATTTATTCTCTTTACTCCTCATCATTACCCCTACAATATCACATCATTTGACAACTTTTATTCTTCAAAAGTTTTCATCAAAAGTTTTATTTATTACCAAACACACCCTAAGTTGAAAAGCTTTATAAAAAAAACAAACACACCCTTACTATATCCATGAAAATTTATTTTTGTATGCAACAAGCATTTTTTGCATCCCACCATAAAACATGTTTTTCAAATTTTAAAATTTTTTATACATATTAAACCCTAACCTATGTTTTTTCTCTCGAAATTTGATATTTTTTGAATTTATTTTTTATTTTAAAAATGGAAAAATGAGCCAAATAAGATATCAAATAAATTTTAAAGTTTGTAAAATTGTACCAAGAGGAAGATATAGGTGGGGCCTACAAATGATAAAAAAAACTCCGCCGGACATACCTAAAATATCACAGTCCATTAATCCATTATATATCAGCAAAACTTCAGGTAGGTTGAAGGTACCAGGTCCTCGGAGCCAATCTTACCCGGGTAACGACCCTTCCATTTGAAACCGATCCTATGCAACCGGGTACACGCTCCAAGCACCCGGATGCTAATAGTTATTTTTTATTATTTTACACAACTATTAATCTAAATATATTTAATATGTGTATCGATTTTTACCATTTTTAAAAATTTTAGATTTTTTTGAATATTTTAAAATCAATGGTATTTTTGTATTACTAAAAATGCCACTAATTTTTAAAAATTTAACAAAATCTAAAAATCTCCAAAAATAGTAAAAATTAATGTACATGTTATGTACACTTAAATTAATAGTTGTGGAAAAAAATTTCGAAAAAAAATTAAAAAAATTAAATTTACCCAGGTGCACAAGTTCAGAATCCTTCTATTTTAGGTTAACTGAAGGGTCTTCTAGACTACGCGATACAGATGCTATATCTATTCAATAGGATTTTACTGGCATTGATAGGTTTGACATATATAATTATTATTATTATTATTATTATTTACTTTGAGAGGCTTACACAGGGAGTTGAGGGGGTTTTACAAAATTTACCTTCTCATATTAAAAATTAAAATTTTATTTTAGGACGTGTTTTGAAGTTTTATGGGATTAACTCTTTATTTTTCCATTGCTTACAAAAATTACTCTTTCGTTAATTATCAGTTAATGGCATCGTCATCCTCGCAAAGAGTGCAAACCTAGACTGGTCCTAGAGAGCCTGATTTACAAATATGTGAAACATAGGGTCTAATTTACAATAATAAGCTTAGAGATTTGAATTTGCAAAAACACTAAAAGATAAATTCTAATAAAATTTTAAATATAAATAATGAAATTTGGGCCTTTACCTAATTAAAAAATTAAATTGTAAATTTTTATTGCATTTAATAATCAAAATTAATTTCATTTTATAATATGTAAAAGACATTTGGAAATAAAAACTAGATAAAAATAATTATATTATGCATAATGATTCGTTTTAATAGTGTTATATCGAAGGTAAACTAATACTTTTGTGGTCTAAAATGTATAAAGCATTTCTTCGGACCATTTGTAACATATTATTTCTTTGGAATTCACTTTTCACTTGTTCTTTCATTCTTTATAACGTTGTCACTCGTAAATCAGGTGCTTTATGGGAAGCAAAAATTATTATTTTATTCTTTTAAATATGTGGGCCCTATGTATCCTATAAAAGTTAACAATTTTTAAATTCATTTATTATTTTTATTTTAAAAATTAACGAAAGGAGATAGATGCGTACAAGAAAAATACTTTTTTAAAAAAGTCTATTTTTAAGGTAACTGGATTACATAGAAATAATTTCATGTAATTTATTTAAATTTCATGTTTTTTATGTTTGATGAAAAATTCAATACATTTATTATATTTAACATCATTTGTTTATCTAAGAAACTAAGTTTCATCCAAAATCAAATATGTGCATAAGTTGCATTTGTTCAATAGGTATATTCATACGTAAATTAGTAGAAATGCTTAAATTCATCAATATAAGCATTAAAATGTAATAATACTTTATACAATCATTTATCCACATAGAAATGATATTTCAGATAGTTTAAATGTTGAAAATAAATTTTAAAATTGATATTTAATATTAAATTATTTTATTACAATGATTTTACACATTTATAGATGGGGTTATACATAATAATACTAGACAAATGAAAGGATATCCAAGATACTATAAATGGTGCTAAATATAATGAATGCAGTAGATTTTTAATCAACCACTATAATATTCAAAATAGAAAAGATTATATAGAAAATGGATTTTATAATTGCATTCCCGTTCAAAAAATATTTTTTCCTATTGTTATTGGCGGCCATATGGGATAAGGACCCTTCTTTATAAGCAACAAAATTTATTTTTATATCATAATTTTATTGTAGTCTATATATATATACATGTGATAAAGTTTATTTTTATTTCCAATTAAATTATGAAATTGAAATATTTTTTATTTATTAAAAAGATTTTGCAACCATACCCACAACGTTTAGCCAAAATTGCAGGCTACGCACAACTTCCGTATAATTTACATCCATAACTATATGAGTTATCTGAACTTGAAGGTGTGCCTACAAACCCTAAACTTTTTTAAAACAGTAAAAACACCTTTATAAACAATAAAATCAAAATAATATAAGAAAATGCTTTTAAATATTAAAAATCTAACTTTTTAAGCTATTTCTCGCATTAAATAGATTTATTGGAAGTGAGAAATATTTATAAAAAAATTGGTATCTTAAAGGAATTTTTGTATTTTTGATTTATTTTTATTTAAGTAATTTTTATTTTTATATATTAAAATACAAGAAAATATCTTCTAGCTACCAAAAAAAATTATTTTTATAATTATTCCTCACATTAAATGGTACCATTTAACGTGAGGAATATTTGTAAAAAAAATATATATTTTTTAAAGGTAATTTCTTCTATTTTATTCTATTGTTTACGGAAGAATTTTGTCATTTTGCCTAGCAGTTTGTATGTTTGGGTGCAAATTTTACAAAAAATCATAACACAGGTGCATTTGCACGCAAACCTTGTTGCTACGGATGAACAACCGACTATTAAAATAATAAATGATATCATGAATGAGTCACAACAGTTTTCATGGAACTGCTATGGAAATTCAACTACTACTCCTTAGTGCTTTTCTATGTCAGTGTTCCTGGTTTCGTTTATATCGGTGATATTATCAGCGATAACTAATAAAAAAAAATGTTGCTGAAAAACGAAAACATACGTAAAATATAATTTTTCATTATTATCGATAATTAATAAGATTGTGAATATCATATTTTGGAAATAAATTGTGAATATACCGATAAAAATCTTATATTTTTTTGGAGGATTGATAAAATCATAGATGTTACCTGCACTTACTGTTGAGGATAAATCATGCAATTGGAAAAAATGAACACGTACTTGACTGTTGAGGATAAAAGGCTTTGCCTGTTGGAGTCACGACTGTATACATCATAATGAATTTTAAATTATACATCAAGATGCATTTTAGGTTAAAATATAACATTTGTTTATTTTTATAATTAATTATATTTTTTTTTATTTTTCCATGTAAACATATTTACCTGGGTGTATTCGATCAATATACAAAGTTTTACCATTTTACAATACTTTTATATATTTATTTTTGGTTTTTTAATAACGAAGTTTTTTTAAGGGATGAAAAATGACTTAAATACCCTTGAAATTGATACTTTTAAAAAATAAAAATAAATATGTAAAAGTATTTTAAAATAGCAAAACTTTGTATATAAATTGAATACACATAGGAAAACATGTTTACAAAGAAAAAATCTTAAAAATATAACTAATTGTAAAAATAAATTAATATTGTATTTTAACCTAAAATACATCACCATGTATATGATCATGTTCCTTGCCTGTGTGAGGGATTATATTTAGAAAGATAGGTTTTGAAGTAATTCATTTCCTTATTTATGTGGTTAATCAAGTGATATAGCCCTTTTTGCTTTTTCAACAAGGGCTTTGCTTCAATGAAATTTCTCTTTTATGTATTGTTACTATCTTGCTTATTAATGAAAAATCCACTTCAATTATTATATTTAATATCATCTTAGTATTATGAAAATATTTTCTTTTGTTTAGTATTGTTGTGAATGAGTTCCATTTGTAAATCGGTAAAATCAACATACTAAATTGATTTACTGCTAAATATCATTTTTTAGTAGTATTTTCGTCATCTAAACATTTAAAATATCATTAATATGTGAATAAATGGTTCTATAAAGTATTATTATATTCCAATATATATATGAATAAATCTAATTATTTTTCCTAATTTTTATGTGAATATATTTATTTCTAAGCAAATGTGGTTCATGCATATATTTAATTAGGTGAAACTTAATCTTCTTGTTAAACAAATGATATTAAATATAATGAATGGATAAGCTTTTATATTAATCACCAACATATATAATGGAGGAGGTTGCATACAACATGGCTACATAGTAGGACATATACAAAATCTTAATTTTACAAAAATCCAAACGATTCTAACGCTTAATTTTCAAATTTTGGATAAGGTTGTAGATAAGTTTGTAACTGAGGAAAAGTCCGAATTTATTTAATTGCGTTTAACTTCGTGATAGGTGGTGTTTGAAGTAAAATCACATTATTATTACAGTGACCAGAGGCTTAGCCTAGATGGTTTATATTCCTAACCTATGTGTCAGAGGTTTGGGCTTTGAATTCTGTTGATGTGGATAGCATTTGTCAACCTCTGATAAGTAAGATTACTTGGACATAATTGAGTTTTAAGAGATATAAAAAGATTAAGAAAGATTGTAAAGATTGAACAATAAAAATCACATTATTATGGATTTAAGATATTCAAATTATGTTCTATGAAAAATTATGATTCATTTATTTATTTGAGAAAATAAATAGCTATAGGGAAATTTTTAATAAAAGATTTGTATTTTTATTTTTTCAATAAAATTTCTAAGAAAAAACGATAATATCTTGTTTGCGGCCCACCGATAAATACCTTTTTATCGATACTTAGAACCCTGTTCTATATTTCTCATAACATGGGTCATTTAACTTGCCGCATGTGAAATCCATCAAATATTTTTTTTTCCCTAAAAATTTTGATATTGCAGGAAAATCAATTGCTCCAAGCCCATCAACTCCTCCTTCAGGTACGTTTCTTGTACCTATTTCGCATTTCTAGTGGTTTATTTAAATAGTCGGTGATTATGATATCCCAATATATGATCAATGTTGTGTGACAGATGGTCTTGATCAATGTTTGATGAGTGTCCTAAATTTTTCTTTTTTTAAAATTCTTCACTCCTGTTGAATTTCACTTACTTGTAATTTTCCTGGACACTATCTTTCAGGATCGGGCCAAAACAAAACATCTTTATAGTAACATGAGAAAATTAAAATTTTCGTATACATGTATATGATTATAATCAATATATGGCTTTTCCTTCAGGTTCTGACACAAACAGCACTCCACCCACAAGCGGTTATCTTCTCTAGACAGAATTAAACATTCACGTTTTTTGTAGTTGTATGGCTTTCTTTGTTTATTTTAGTCATAGAGGACTAGAATTTTTAATTCTTTTCTTCGTTTTTTTTTTATGTGAAATTTTTATTTCTTTTCAGGTGCATTTGTTTGCTGTCACTTTTTTTTTTTTTTTTTTTTTGATAAAAAGGATATACCCTACCCCTAACCCCACTCAATGTGAAAGGGGTTAGGGGTCGAGAAATCCGAGCAATTCATTACCAAAAAATTGTCATTACAAATTTTCCCAAGAATGACTTGGGGGGGGGGGGGTTGCCCCACCAAACCTGGTGGACCAAAGTAGAGACTGAGACAATATCAGCTAAAGTATGAGCAACATCATTCCCTTGCCCTAATACATGGTGTAATGAGTAGTGAGAATTTACTTTTAAGATCGACCTTATTTCCTCAATAATAAGGCCCACCGGGGAAGAAATAGGGGTCGCATTTGCGAGAAAGTGGCAGAGGGTAAGGGAGTCAGTTTCGAACAAAGCATTTCTGATGTCATTTTGAAGCGCCCATTTAATCCCCAGAGATAAAGCAGTGGCTTCCATAAGCAGCGGTTCCATTACACCATTCCTTTTCCATCCCCTTGCCGCAATGAAGGAACCCTGGGAGTCTCTTATAACTGCAGCACAGGCAAATACACTGAGATCCTGTTTGCTTCGGGCATCGACGTTGATATTTACATACCCCAAAGGCGGTCTAATCCATCGTGGTACCATTTGTCTTTCCAGAGCCCCCATCTGCACACTCGATTTAGCCATCCAATGTTGACGAAGAAAATCCGCACACCAATCCAAAACGCCCGTGAATATTGGTTGGATTCCCTCTTCTCGGAGTTTTTTCCGCATCCACCACAGTCTCCAGCAGCACAGAATAAACATAACAAGATCCTTTGTCCTTTTTTTCTGCACGAGCAGTTCCAGCACATCTAGCACAGATGTGCCATGTTGGGCCAACCTAGCAGCTTTCCATCCTATCCCCAGAGTCGATACACACCCAAGGAATAGGTGGTTAGCATCTTCAATCTCAGTCAAACAAAATTTGCAACATGGGTCCACATCAATGCCCCTACACGAAAGATTGTGTAGCGTGGGAAGCACGTTAATGAGAAGTCGCCACCCGAAGATGATTACTTTAGACGGGAGCTTAAGCTGCCAAATTTCCTTTAGGGTTCCCGAAAGGGCCGGTCTCGCATCATCCGAGTTTAGCATTCTGTACGCTGACTTGACAGTATAATTGCCGTTGGGTTCATGCTTCCAGAAGATGGAATCCACCGTAGTGCCATGGGAGAGAGGTACCGTGTCAACCTCAAGCCATCGTGTCTCCCCCATTGCCGCAACTACCCGATCCTTGATCCATTTATTAGTCGCTCCATCGATGAACTGGTCGACCGTTGCGTCCTCAGGGATCGAAGACGGGAGGGTCCCGCCTTATCCACCTTTGTCTCTAGCCACAAGTCGTGGAATACCTTAACCCTGCTTCCATTTCCGATTCTCCACTTGCAGCCCCGCTGAATGACGTCTCTAGCCTTCAAAATGCATTTCCATGTGAAGGAATCGGAAGGCCTCTCCTTGCAAGACCAAATATTAGTGTGAGGGAAATATCTGGATTTAAGCACCCTATGACACAAGGAAGTTTCAGACGAGACTAGCCTCCAGACCTGTTTGGCAAGAAGGGCAAAATTGAATTTATGGAGATCCCTGAAGCCCAAACCACCCGCTCCCTTTGACTTGCACATTACCCTCCAGGCCACCCAGCTCATCTTCCTTTTACCCTCCTTCTCCCCCCCACCAGAACTTGCTCAACATCCCATTAATCTCGTTACAGAATGATTTGGGTAGTAAGAAGATGCTCATCGCACACGTCGGGATAGCTTGCGCGATTGCCTTGATCAACACCTCTTTACCGCCCCATGAGAGCAACTTTCCCTTCCATCCCTGTATCCTTTTCCATATACGCTCTTTAAGGCCTTTGAAAACACTCATTTTGGATCTTCCGAGCCAGGCCGGGAGTCCCAGATATTGCTGAAAATCCAATCCCTCATACCCAAGAAGTTGGATCAACTCCCTTCTACCGCCACAATCCGTATTTGTGCTGAATACAGTCCCCGTCTTGTCCACGTTGACCAATTGGCCCGAAGAATTAGCATAAAGGCACAATAGGTCCAACACATTCCTGACATCATCCTCGCATGCCCTTACAAAAATAATGGCATCATCTGCAAACAGTAGATGAGATATCATTGGGCCATGTGGCCGAAGCCTCACTCCGTGGATTGCTCCCTCCGCAGCCGCCTGGGTTATCAAAGCTGAAAGTCCCTGCGCACATAAGAGAAACAGGTAAGGAGAAAGAGGATCACCCTGCCTAAGTCCCCTTTGAGGGTGGAAATATGATGAGTAGAATCCATTGACGTTGACCCGATATGTCACTGTAGTAACGCAGCTCATTATCCATTTAATCCAGATAGGGCAGAAATTAGGGGTGCAACTTGGGCCGGGTTCGGCCCGAACCCGGCCCGCCGAACCCGAAGATTTACAGTGTTAAAACCCTGCTGCTTTCAACCTGAGCCCGATTTTTTCAACCCGAACCCGGACCGAATGCATATAGTGCTCGGGTTCGGGTTGTAGTAAACTCGAACCCTGTAAGCCCGAACCCGAAGCTATTCCTAATATTATATTATTATCCCATTCGTCTCGAGCTCCCGAATCCCGAATTCCCGATCCCTTTTTCAAAAGCGAAAACTGAAATACTCCCCCCGCCCTAAGTCCTGCCGCCTGCGCCCCTGCCTCCTGCAGCCCTGCTCGTCGATCGCCTGTGCCCCTGCCAAAGCCGTCGCCTGCATCTGCTTGTGCCTGCTCATCCGAACATCCCTGCTCATCGATCGCCTGCGCCCCTGCCAAAGTCGTCGCCTGCACCTGCCTGTGCCTACTCATCCGGTCATCCTTGCTCATCGATCGCCTGCGCCCCTGCCAAAGCCGTCGCCTGCACCTGCCTGCTCATCGTCTTGCACTCGTGCGCGGTGTGCCGTCGCCTGCACCTGCCTGCAGTGCTTATCGTCGTGCGCCGTCGCCTACACCTGCCTGCTCGTCGGCAGCGACTCTCTTCTCCTGCTCCGGCGACCATTCTCTCCTCCTTCGCCGGCAACGCCTCTCTCTCGTCTCCTCTCTTCCAGACGCCGGCAGCACGTCTCTCCTCTTGCGACGGAACCTGCGCCCCTGCCTCTTGCTCGTCGGCGTCTGAATATCGCCCATTCGCCGTCGTGCTGCCTGCCTGCTGCGAGCAGTCCTAATATCGCCCATTCGCCTCTATTGTTCGTTAGTCGTTACAGCAAAATCCCACTCCAATCCAAAGCAAGCAAGCTCAAGCAGTCCGATTCCCATCTAACCAACCCCAATCAGCCGGCCTCCAGCCGCAACTGTCTCTCCCACCTCCGGCCTCCAGCTGCCAGCATCCCGCGGATCGTTCGCCCCCTGCCTGCCGGACTCTATAGTTGTGCGTCATTTGTAATTTTCTTCTTCCCTATTTCCTTTTTTTAATTTTTTGGTTTAATTTGGTTATTGATATAATGTAGGAAAAATTGTTGGGATTGAAACAAAAATCTCTAACTTTGATTATATGTTATAAAAATGATATATAGGTGGTTAATAAAATATGGACAGTTCAAGTAACATGCAAGACAAGAATAGTGAACAAGAGATCAACAGTGAACAACTAAAAAATACAACGACTGCTTCAAATACTATTGATCTTACAGAAGGTTCGGATGCAAGTGAGCCTCTTCTTAAGAAGAAAAAAGGATATAAAATTTCATCACCAGTTTGGGAAGAGTTTGAAAGGATTTTGGATAATAATGGAAAAGTTGCATGGGGTATTTGTAAGTATTGTAAGATTAAACTTAAGTGTCCAAGTACTCAAGGAACAAGCGCATTAACTAGACACTTAAAGTTATGTAAGTATAATACCAATAAAAGAGTTAAGGGCCAGCGCTTGTTATCATTTCAATCAGTAACTGATGAAGGTGGAATGGTTATGTCAAATTGGAAGTTTGACCAAGAAGCTTGTAAAAGAGCAATGGCAAGAATGATTATCCTTGATGAATTGCCGTTTAAATTTGTTGAAAAGGAAGGGTTTAGAGATTTTTGTAAAGTTGTCCAGCCACTCATTAGACATGTTTCAAGGACCACGATTGTGAAAGAAATCTTCAGAATATACATGTTAGAGAAGGCTAAATTGCGAAAGATTTTTAGCGAAGATGTTCGGCGTGTATGCTTGACAACATATTTGTGGACTTCAAATCAAAATATTGGGTATTTATGTTTAACTGCTCATTTTATCGATTCTAATTGGACTCTTCAAAAGTGCATTCTTAATTTTTGTATTCTTCCTTCACCACACACGGGTGAAGCTATTGCTAACGCAATTGAAGAATGTTTGAATGCTTGGAATATTGGACAAGTGTGTACTCTTACTGTTGACAATGCATCGGCTAATGATGTTGCGCTAAACACTTTGCGTTTAAATTTAAAAATGAAGAATGCTCTCTTTGGGGACGGAGAATCTTTACATGTCCGTTGTGTTGCGCACATTTTAAATTTGGTTGTGAAGGAGGGAACTGAACAAATCAAGGATTCCATTGCTCGAATTCATAATAGCATAAAATGGGTCAAGAGTTCTCCTAGTAGAGAACAAGCATTTGGAAAATCTTGTGAAAGTGTTAGAATTTCGAGTAAAATGTCTTTGTGTTTAGATGTGCCAACACGTTGGAATTCTACATACTTGATGTTGAAACATGCTCTACCCTTTGAAATGGCTTTCAAACATCTTGAAGTGAATGATGCAAGTTTTAGAAGCTCTAGTCCACCTCTTGAAGAAGATTGGAACCATGCCAGAGTCCTTTGTGATTTCTTGGTTTTGTTTTTTGAAGCTACTGAAATCTTGTCGGGTACTAAATATGTCACTGCCTCATATCATTTTTCTCAACTTTATGCAATTCAAGATCGATTAAAGTCATTTCCAACCGAGAATGATAATCCTATCCTTCTTCACATGTGCAACAAAATGAAGGAAAAACTTGCAAAATATTGGGGTTCTGTTGACAAGTTCAACATTTACTTGCTCATTGCGGTAGTGTTTGATCCACGGTAGCTAGGCTATTTGGAATTTTGTCTTAGTATTTTTCTTCCTGCGGATTAGGTTTCTGCATTATCAAAGAAAGTGTATGATAAAATGATTGAATTATATGGAACTTATAAATCTGGGTCTACTAGTAGTACTACAAGTTCTTTGTCTGAAGCGAGTGGGGCACCATCCGAATCAAAGAATTCAAAATGGAAGCTGTGGCAATCTATGAATAGCAGTAATGCTGGAGTTATCACAAATGAAATTGATGCCTATTTAAAAGATCCAGTTGAGAATGAAGTAGAACCATTTGATATTTTAGCATGGTGGTCAACGGCTACAAAATACAGGATTTTATCTTTTATGGCAAAAGATATTTTGGCTATTCCTGTTTCAACAGTTGCATCAGAATCTGCATTTAGCACTGGAGGACGTGTTATTGACCAATATCGTAGTTCATTAACACCTATGTTGGTTGAGTGCCTAATTTGCTCTCAAGATTGGTTGAAAGCATCTCCAGTCGATTCAAATTATGAAGAATTTGTTGATCAACTAGACAAATGCGCAAGAGGTAAAATATATTTTTCTATGTTTTAATCCTATACCTTACTCTTAACATTATTTTTAATGCCAATATTTATTTTTTCAGATGAAGTTTCTCAAACGTCGGGAAATGCTGCTTCAGGATCGTTACCACCTATTCCACCAAGAAATTAATTTACAGGAGGTATTATTTATATATATGCATATATATGCTCTTTAAGTTCAATTGTATACAATGACGTCGATTTTGTGCATTTTTTTTAGGGAAAAAAGAATTTGGCTTAGCGGACGAGAATAATAGAAGACAAGAAGAATGAAGACTGTGTGGAAAATTAAAATGTTTCATGTTGTTATATTGCAGTTGGCAATTTAAGTTAAATGTTGTAATTTGGTTATTGGAACTTAAGACTAAAGTTGTAGACTTGGACCTAACTTGGATGTTGTGATTTGAAGTTGTATTTTTGAACTTGTTATAATCTTATTTGTTTTGATATTATTGTATTTTTGGGATTATTTTCTTTTCTTATGATTGATATTATAAAGTTTGTCTTATGGTCGAATGCTCATATTTTTATATATGATTGTGATATTCATGTTAAATTGCAGGATGGACAAAGGTTGTACTTCTACATTCATCAAAATATGGTTGCTATTCAACTTAATACGAAGAGAATGCCCAAAACAGGTTTTTCTTCTTAATACTCTTAAATGGTATTTAAAATTTTTTTGCTTTCTTCTAATAAATTGTTATTTTAGATTTTTTTAGCAATAGATTTGTGATTAAATGAGTGTAGGATATATATTTATAGTAACATTTCAACCCGAAACTCAACCCGAGCCCGAATTTCAAAAATAGGGTTAGGGTTGAGGTTTTACAAATAGGGTTAGGGTTAGGGTTAGGGTTGAAGATTTAAAAATAGGGTTAGGGTTAGGGTCGAGGTGAACCCGAGTTTCATGAGCTCGAGTTGCACCCCTAGCAGAAATTCATAGTCTCCATCATCTGTTTTAGGAAAAGCCATTCAACCCTGTCATATGCCTTCGACATGTCAAGCTTGATCGCCATGTCCCTTTTACAGCCCTTCTTGCGTCTACGCAGTGAGTGGATAGCCTCGAAGGCAATCAGCATGTTGTCTGTAATGAGCCGACCTGGGACAAAGGCACTTTGTTCCTCACTTATGACATCATGGAGAACCAGCTTTAGTCTGTTGGCTAAGACCTTGGCCAAGATCTTATACACGACATTGCATAGGCTTATGGGTCTGTACTGTGAGAAATCTTGAGCTCCAACCCTCTTGGGAATCAAAATTAACGTGGTAGCGTTAGCCTTCATGATAAGCTTGCGCATCTGCACAGGGTTTCACTCCTCGAAAAAGGATTTACACCATTTGATAATATCACTTCTGACCATGTTCTAATGGTTTTGATAAAATCCAGCAGACATCCCATCCGGCCCAGGGGCCTTGGTTAGGTACATTCCTTTAATTGCTTTGATAACTTCCTCATCCTGCATTGGTGTGGTGAGGACACGCCTTTGTTCGTTGATTGTTTGGGTAGTTATTAGTAACTAATTCGCATACTTTAGAGAGAAATTTTGCTGCGAACATGACAATCACACTAGATTGCATTATTTTTACCGTAAAACTAAGACCAATTTAATTGGCTTTACAGTTGATGACTATGATAGTATGTTCTGATGAACACAAAAATATTTCATAACATTTAGGGTTTTTTCCAAATGTACCTATTACGGTTTACCCTAATCCATTAATACTCATCACATTTTAAAAATCTCAAATATACTTATTTCGTTTGCACATAATTCCAAATATACTCATCTCGTCAATATTCATAAGTTAGACCTCTAATATATTCCAAGTTTTATTTTTTAAATACCTAAAATGCCCCTAGTGTATGAATAAACATGCATCATCATCGACACACCAAATACCAAAATACCAATGTATGGTACTCCATCATCTCAAACCGAAGAAGCTATGGCTACCATCATCGATCCCTACATCAACCATCTGGGACTGGAAGCCTCTGTAACAGCAACAACAATGGTCCTCCTTGCTTTCTTCCAATTCCGGTTGCATTGACATCGGCGAATTCGGTAACTACCCTTCTCCCGTGAAAACCATCTTTGCTACACATTTACCCCACCAATCCTTGTCGGAGTGCAATTGTATGCACCTGGCTGCACTATGTCTGAGTGCGCCTACATGCAAATACTTATTTTTTTGAAAAAAAATTTATACAATTATTAATCTAAATATATTTAACATATGTATCATTTTTTATCATTTTTAAAGATTCTTAGATTTTTCAAATGTTTAAAATTCGGGAGCATTTTTAATAATTCATTAAAATGTCATTGTTTTTTAAAAATCTAAAACAAAAAATCTAAGAATCTCCGAAAATAGTAAAAATAAGTACAAATGCAAAATACATTTATCTTAACAATTTCATAAAAAAAAGCTCATAAAAAAAGCTTTTAAAAAAATTTTAAAAATGGGTGAAATACACCTAAGTGCATGTAACTGGGCTCCATCAACGTTCGTCTTTGACAAAATCCATCGCCTCCTATCGCAGACCTGATGTTGATGCGACCAGAAAAACCCACCAATCCAGAAATAAACGTTAGAAGAAAACCATCAGATCTAAAATCTTGCAAATGCTCTGTGGGCGACAGCCATGGCTGCTCTACCAAGTGGATTCGCTTCTCCGTTGCAAAGTCCGATCTGAGCTGCTTATCAACAAGCAGATGAGCTCCCACCTACCGTCGAACATCGAAATAAGTTTTTCCTTCCATATTTGTTATTAATGGCCCAAATGCCCTACATTATCTCCATAAATTTCGATGACCAAATTTGCAGCATCGCCACTCTATTCTCTCCATCTCATCGTCGGATCCAAGCTGCATGCTGCAATCTCCCTCTCTGTCAAATCCGGCCACTAGCATTGCATAGAAACCAGTAGCGGCAACATCAACTTCCACATTCTCAAATGCGTCATCCCTAAAATCTGAAACCCACTACCAACAAATGCATTCTGGCTTCTTACCAACAAGCAAGAAACCCACCTCTCTGTTTTGATTAATGCCTTATATAATGGCTTATGTAAAACCAAACCCTGGTTTAATGCCTTATATAATGGCTTAATCTATAAAATCAAATTCATTCATTGTATTTAAAATTCTTTATTTAGCTAAACATACAGTTATCATTTTAATAAAATTTTGGTGGTTAAACAAATAATCTAAAATAAAATAGTTTCCACCTTTTAAAATGTTTACTTTATGATATTTTTTGTGTGCTCACAATAATTTTTTGAAGTAATAATTACGTTCCTGGCTAAGCAATTTAAACACGAGGAACGAATTGGATTTTAAGAATTAAATCGTTAAGCCAAAGGATTCGTTGTCCCAATTAACTAATGAACCGTTGGATTGGAAGAAACACGAAGACTGATAAGCTGCTTAAACAGATAGTGATAATAAGCTTCATAAAGAAACAAAGTGCTTTAATAATCAAAACACAATCGAAATTCCCAAGACTATAGATTTTTCGCTGTATATCAAGGATGCATGTTTGTTCAATTCAGTAGGCCTAAGCAATCAGCAAAGAGCAAGGATGCATGGGTCGCCCATTCATCAAATAATGAATCAATCGACCAAAAGAAAAAAAAAAACAAACAAACAAACAAACACTATGTTCTGAGAAAGGAAAAAAAGATGGAGGGGATTTTGCAAAATTTACAGTTTTGCCCTTAAGTTCCATATTTACACAACTCTGCAGGCAGCCAGGCACCGTCCCTCCTATTAGATGAAGCCCTAATCACTTATGACATGACATGACCAAAATACCATTTTAATAAGAAAAATGATCTCATTAGCCGAACTAAGCAAATGACTCGTTTAACCATCCTCAAAAAACTATTTAAAATACTTCTTTTGTTTTTTTTTCATATGCTCGTTTATCTAAATGTACTTAATATATAAAACAAGTTTCACCATTTTTTTGATATTTATATATATTATTTTAAGATTTTTAAATATAGAGGTATTTTAAATACAAATATACACAAATATTTAAAAATCTTCAAAAAAACAGATACACATATCTAAAAATGATAAAACTTAATTTATATGTTAAATATACTTAAATAAACAAGTGTATGAAGAAAAAAGCCAAAAAAATATTTCAAATTTATTTTTTGAGATAAGCAAAGCAAATCATTTACTTAGCTCGAGCTGTCAAGATCATTCTTCTTAGACAAAACCCCAAAATAGGTTACACAGGTGGCAGCTTGGCTTGGTTTACTTCCCAAATTTCGTCAAATGACACCACAATAAATTTAAGGGCTGTTAAAGATTATTGAATGGGATGGGGACGTGGAGGATTGATGAAAAAGTAATGCTTTGTATTGGGATGCAGGAAATCATATTGAAAACGAGAATAATATTAGAAACTGAAGAAGGTTACTATGTATTGAAAATGGAAAAAATTCGTTGGAATTGAGAAATCACATCCCACTCATTTCTAATACACCTATCTTGAACAGGCTATGGTATCAGCAGCCAATATTTTCCCATATAGGGCTTCAGCAACGTTTTTCAGCGAAATCATTGCTGATGCCCATCGACAACAATATTCACAATAACTGTTGCAGTGTCAACGGCCTTTGGGCTTCCCCTCGCCCTCAAAATTTCTGAGACTTAAGCATCTGATGTACAAGTACAAAGCTTAGGGGCCAAAAGAGTGCAAATCTCACACACTTGAGGTACCAATCTGCCAAATTCCTAGGAGAAGAATCACAACAGGAAATGAGGAAACCTGATGTCTGTAAGACTGAAACAGGGCCAATTCAGTGGGAATGTCTCGGAACTCAGATAAGTCATATCCAGACTCAGAATAAAACACTTCAATCAGCCTGGACGGAATCAGACACATTAAACTGCATACCATCTGACAGTCTTTGTCAAACTAATCACCCTGCAATTGTTATTTCATATCATTCATGTTGCCAGCAGCCACAACGAAGAATTAGAGCCCTAAACTTGTACAAAACACATATTTACAGTTAAAAAATCTAGGCATCAGCCTCCAACTTGATTTGGAGGCCACAACCACCAGCATAATCTACAAGCTTTCTAGGGAGGTCTAATAACACAACAGAACCATCATTATAGCCATCCATTAGTAGCTTCCCAATTTTGCATCTCCACTCTGAGATGTCACCCTCGTTCTTCCTGTCATGCACAACCCGATCACAGAATTGTAACATCGATCCTAAACCAGTATTTTGGGTCCAACCATATTGCTCCAAGACCTTTGCTTCTCCCTCAGTTAAATCTTCTCCAACCTGATAACAATGCATGATACAAGAAGGAATACTTATAAACAAGAAGCTCATGGGTTTAAAGAAACAATGTAAAGAACTAAATTCAAACAAAAATAGTTTGTTATTCTATTCATTGCATCCGCCAATTCCCACATCACAAATTCAAATGGTATTTATGTGGGATAATGACCATGGCCATTTTACCATAAACATCTCGATGCAAATGATTTTGGGTCCTGATAATCATGTACAAGTTGAATCAAATCCATTTATCATGCTTCGTATGACTTATTCAATTGAGATTTACAGTGTCTGCCTAATGAAGATTGGGTGGGCCACAAAATCCATCCCATTTGGAAAGTGAATTTGCACCCACCAAAATTCTCTTTGTTGGTGGCAAATCTAAGAATCCAACTGAAATAGTTTTTTGAACATTAGTTAAACAAGCAACGTCAAAAATGATGGATTCATTGGGTTTTAATCTGTACATCATGTGTCCACGCACACCATTCACAGGGAAACTTCCATGGTGCTGTGATGTAGACTTGTAATAGCATCCAAAATGGCTCAAAAACCCAAGTAGGCCGATTGAATTAATGACTGCACACAGGCTCGGCCCACAACTTGTTAAGGACAATAGAGGCCTCCCATGAAAGTTTCATGGTTTTTTCAAGCACTTTGGTGCTTTTGCAAAACACATCAGAATTTCGTTTGTTTACTTTTCAGTAAATTGTTATATACTTTTTGTTGTATTCTCAGTGTTGTTGGTTGATATCCATCTCTGCTACGAATTGGTATCAAAGGAATGGTTAGAGATGAAAGAGTTGGAAGTGGATGAGAAGGCAACAAGAAAATATGTTCAGCCCTTCAAATGAGGCATTTGATTGATTATTTGTCATGAACAACACAAGCAACCCCTTTCTTGAACATGCTGGTTAGCTAATCAAAACAAGATGAAGTGGAACAAAGATAGATTCAAGAACGTGACTCAAAGGAAGAATCAAGATAAGTCTCTAATTTCAACAATAATATGCATGTGGGGAATATATTGGATTAGAAACCAAATTCAGATACTTATTTTGATCAATGTTGTTAAAAACAGATCAGATTGGACCGACCAGGTGACCGGTTGACCTTATTACGCTGGTGGGAACCATTTGAACCAGCAGTTACATTGGTGTGGGAATCGGCCACTTAAACCAATTCTAGGCTGACATATACGGAAAACCCAAATCCCTACCCGATCTCATCTTCTTCCCTTCCTGTTTCCACTTGTGATTTCCAACAGCGAGAAGCCAAGAGACTGTGTCGACGTCAAGGCCCTCTGCGTCCCTTTTTACTCGATATCTCCCTCACTCCCTGTTTTCCCGTCCAATGCCTAGCAATGAGAAGCCATCTAAGGTTTGAAATAATAAGACACAACCAAATAAAACCCCACAGCCAGAAAGCAAGGTATACAATCGAATTTCCATCCAAATCTCCTTTCCATTTTGGTTCTTTGACATCAGAGGTCCAGAACGAGAAAAACTAGAAGTTTCTCTCGCCCATTACTCCACGCACTTTAACCTCTGTCATCTTCCATGGAGTGGGCCCCACCTCGCATGGATGTTTATAACTTTATTGTGAGGCACGTGTGAGTGTTGGACAGTGCAAGGAGTTTAATAAATCATGGCATGCTGGTTTTCTCCAATCTGCATCTCATCCAGGTGTAGGATCCATGACTTGCTTGTTTTCAATGGTGGCCAAGAATGATAGGGAAAATCTCCTTGCAGGGCATTTGAATAATGAGGAAAAAAACCAAGGACCTTTCGGCTACCAAAAAAATTGGTTGAATTTGAATTGATGAATATGCTAACGAAAAACATATAATTTGTAGTCATGTGGTTAAAAAATGTTCCTCATTTGGGTGTGTGTGTGTGTTGTTTGTGGGTGGGTGTGGGGTAGTTTTTGGTTTTGGGGGGGTGGGGGTGGGGGTGGTCAGTAGGCAATTTCAATATACGCTCACCCATAAAACACATACATGCTTTGTTCTTCAAAATGATTAGGCGATTTCAAATGTCAATTAGGAATAGTGATATGATATTGGAACCACATGAATTATAAAGATGTTCTTCATATAACCGATTTTATTTTAAAATCATAATTACAATTCCAAATTTTGCATTGTTTTCAAAATAAATTTTAAGCTTTTATTTATTAATATGTTATATATCTTACATAAATTGCTAATACACTGGTTCAACCCAATTTTCACAAACGATTGAAACAGTTGGACCAAAACCAATAATGCGAGACACAAAGATATTTTCATAAATTAGGGTTTAGATTGTTTTAGGATGTTTATTTCAATTTTGTATTTGTTAGAATATCTTAGAATCTATTTGGAATAAATTTGCATCTATTTTAAGTTTATGTCTTCTAGAAGTTGACTTAAAGTATGTAATTTCTTTTTCTAAAAGGTTACTTATTTAATAAATATTGCTAAAATAAGGTGGCATGTTCACTTATATATACAGCCTTGTAAGCTCTAAGGAGCATCAGTTTAAGATTTATAAAAAGTTATTCTTTGCTTTCCCTTCTACTTATCCTTGTTCTTATCTTTCCCACTTATTCTTCTACTATTTCTATCTACTTTCTCTTCTCATCTAATTAGAGGTTCCTTCCTCTTTTTCTTCTATTTTCCTCTTTACTCATCCTACATCAATTAGTATCAGAGATAATCCTGGTGATTTTTTATTTCCAAATACTATTTGCTGCAACCAACCAAGCTTCAGGCATATCTCTGAAATCCGTCAAGTCTGTGCAATTCTTTTCATTAACTCCATTGATGCAGCAACATTGATTCTTCCATAGAGTTCCTATTCTTCACTTTCACAACTCTGTGCAAGCAAATTCTAAAGCTTGGTGGAAATTTCAGCTTATTTCCAGTGCTACTTCAAGGACAAACTGTGATCTAGGTTCTAGAAACTTCCAAACACGCCCTGCCACTTGCTAGCTTTTGCTGAAACATCATTGATTTAGAAATTTTCAAAAAACACAAACAAAATATTTTTACAAGCTCCTTTGCTGCTGAAATTTGGAAAATTGACTCACAATTCTAGAAATTTTGTAAAACTGCCCCTCAATTTCCAAAAGAATTGCAAAATTGTCCTAGACTTTTCAGCAACTACAAAAGCCTCTAACTTTTTTGAAATTACAAGTCTCCCTCAATTTTTAGAAATTTCAAAAAGGTTTATTTTCAGAAAAATACGGAGAATACAGTGACTTCAAAATTTTCAGAAAGCTCATCAGAACAGAAGTTGCAACTTTGGTGAAAAAGTTCCCTGCGAGTTAAACTCAATCACGAGTTTTTTCTAGGTCAGGGAGAATAATGCAAGACGTAAAGATATTTTTATAAATCAGGGTTTAAATTGTTTTAGGATGTTTATTTCTATTTTGTATTTGTTATAATATTTAAAAGATACTAGAAGATCTCCTGGATATCTTAGAATCGCTTTGGAATAAATTTAAATTTATTTTGAGTTTACTTCTTTTAGAAATTTACTTGTACAAGCTTACTTCTATGAAACCCCCTTTCTATATAAACCCCTTAATTTTTAATATCTTGATGATTGACAAAAAATCTACTTCATCTATTATATTTAGCAACATTTATATTATCATAGAAATCCTTTCATTTATATAGTATCACTATATATGAGTCACATCTATAAATGTGTAAAATCAACGTAATAAAATAGTTTAATACTAAAATATCAATTTTAAAGTAGTATTTTCAACATCTAAGCAATCTAAAATACCAATACTATGTAGATAAATAATTCTATAAAATATTATTACATTCTAATACGTGTGAATGGATCTAAGCATTTTTCATAATCTATACAAGATATATATATCTTTGAGCAACTGTAGCACATGCACATACTTGACTTGGATAAAACTTGGTCTCCTAGCTAAACAAGTAATGTTAAATACAATAAATAGATTGGATTTTGCATTAATCATCAACATCTTAAAAATTGAAGGGATTACATGAAACTGCTTCTATGTAACTTAATTGTATAGAAGCAAAAGCCCTTACTTGAAATATGCAATTTCTTTTTCTAAAAAATTACTTCTTTTATAAATATTGCTAAAATGAGGTGACATGTTCACCTATATATACAGCCTTGTAAGCTTTAAAAAAATCGGTTTGAGATTTATAAAAAGTGTTTTCTCTGATTTCCCTTCTACTTATTCTTATCTTTCTCCCTTATTCTTCCACTCTTTCTATCTTCTTTCTTCTCTTTTCATATATTTAGAGGCTTCTTCATCTTTCTTCTATCTTCCTCTTTACCCATCCTATGTCAATAGTCTCTTGATCTATTAACTAATTTTGATTGGAAAGAAAAGCATTGTTTACTAAGATGAAATTGAAGCATAAATGGACATCAGTGGTTGAAAAGAGTTGAAAAAGAATAATTTCAATGACAAAATCCAAATGTAACACATGGAAACACATAATACAGGACTTTTTAGTTGATTAAACGGAGTTAACATTGAGGCTAAATGGACTCAATGGTTGAAAAGAGTTGAAGAACAATGAATTCAATGACAAAATCCAAAAGTAGCACATGGAAACACATAATGAGCAACTTTTTGAGTTGATTAAATGGAGTTAATAATGAAGGAAAAATGGACTTCAATGATTGAAAAGAGTTCGGAAGAACTTTTTGAGTTGATTGAATGGAGTTAATAATGAAGCATAAATGGACTTCAATGATTGAAAAGAGTAGAAGAACAATGAATTCAACTATGAAATGCAAAAGTAACACATGTAAACACATAATACACAACTTTTGCAGTTCATTAAATGGAGTTAATATGAAAATTGATTCACTAGGCAGCTTAAAGACGATTAGCGATCAAGACTTCTTTTCTCATTTGATTACATCAGTTAATTGCAGATGAAATGAGAGTAGTCTTTTTATTCAACTTTGAAGTTGCCCAACAAAATGCGTTAATGGTGCAATGTAAATTTGGCTGTATAATAATACAAAGAGGCCTTTGTTAGGAAGGGAAGAGGATGAGTCACAGATTTATTCGAAGCGCTTTAAATGAACAAAGGGTTTCAAATTATCTAAAGCAAAACATAATCAAATTCAAGTTCACTCCAAAGGCTGAACCTACTTTCAAGGTCATAGGATAAATTATCAGAGAAGCCAAAGAGAAGATGAGGAACAACATTAAACGGGTATTCAAGGTATTTAAAAAAAAAACAAGAAAGAAAGAAAGAAAGAAAGAAATCAAGAAGATCTATATTTATTACTAGACAGGATTTTAAACATTAATTTGCTTTTTGCGGATATAATGCACACATCAAATGATTCAATGATTGTTCAAGATGGATGATTTCAATTTGATTTTTATTATGCTGCTTAAGAATTTTTAACCACCCATGGCTAAATTAGGGTCTTCTCTTTCATATTAGAATTCTATAAACAGGACAGGATGTATTAAGATTTTTGGTACTTGCTAAGTCAAGAACTGAAAATGTACAATCTTTCTTTCTTTGTTTGTCTGTGCCTACCTTTGTTTCATCTTTTAACAAAATAATATATCCCCTTCCCTTCTGCCTATTGCGAGGCCGACTATTTTCTTTTAAGGTCTTCCCCTTTTCGTGGCGCTAGTGTAGGCATCTCATCCTACACCAGAAGGAATCATGACCAAACCACGATCAAGCCCACATCAGTTACTAGATTTACCAAGACCAGAGAGATCATGTGCTCATACAGACATTTCTTAAAAAATTTTAGGAAATCACAATGCTTACCAAAAGAGGTTTGTTCTCAATAAGGGTTGACCTGCTAAAACTTTCAAGCTTCATTGTTGTCACTAATCGCTTGATCTGCCAGTTGATGGGCAGTGCTTCCACAATTTTAAAGAAATATGTAGCATATCCATACTCTGGGCGTTCAACTACTATTCTGCATCCGCATCAAGTTCTTAAAGATCATTATACAATCCCAATACTAAAAAAAAAAAAAAGAAAAACAGAAGGCTAGGATCCATACAAAAGCAAAAGATTAATTTACCTATTATGCTTTTCAAAAATGAAAATAAACGACTGAAGCTCCCTGCACCATCCCCATTCAACAGGCCACCTCCTGAACTGCAGATATCGGGTCTGAATACACACGTCCATTTAATGGCCACATTTGAATCAAGTCGAACACAAAAACAGGAAGGTTGTAAAAACAGCAGTTGCATGGGATCCATCAGAGTAGGATTGTGCTTTGCGTACTATGTAGGCCCAACAAAAAATTGGATACCTTCCTATTGGTGGAGCACATGGGATAAACCAGAGCAGGATTGCACATACTATTTGAGCCCAAAAGACTTCTATGCCATAAATTGTGACAGAGCTATAACTGTCACAAACAAACCAGTGACCCATTGAAAAAGCATTGGGTAAATTGACAACAAAAATGAGAGAGCAAAGTAAATTCATAAACCTAAAGAGAAAAGGATAATTGCAAATCTTGCCTGCTCAATAAGGGAAACCAAGCATGCCAAGCAATAGCAACTGACTCTTGCCTCCTTTATGTGCCTTACAGAACCCAACTTTAAAAGAGCAGAAGGTTGGGAAAACAGCTGATCATATAAGGAAAAAATAAAATTAGTGCCAAAACTTGGTATTTTCTAAGGCATCGGACACTCAGGGGCCAGGACTGCCAGGACAGTGCCAGCAATGATATGATATGTCATAGTACCATCACAAGGACATGGCATTAATATGCATATGTAGATCAATGCCAGATTCTACTATATGTCAATGAAGTGGTTAAATTAGGAAATTAAATTGATACAAGCAGAGCTCGCTACAAATTGGGTTATTGTTGAGAATTATTGTACCATGCATCAACCTATGGGAAGTCCTCATGGTCACTTTACACAGGAATGACCAGTATCCCTATTGTTAATAGCCTAATAATGATGGACCTTGTAGCAAACAATTTTCCTCCACAGAAAATTAAATTTTCTTTTTTAGGTGACAATGAACGAATGAGATTTCTCACATACATCTTTTGAGACAAATCAACACAGCAGTCAAAAATATTGCAAAAACAAAACAGAAATATTTACAATATAATACCATAGATGGTAATATGATGTCAAGAGTTTTGGGAAGAAAACAACACAATCATATCCATGATAAGTTTGCACTACTCGAGTACCCTGAAAGAGATAAAATCAATACAGAACATCCGCAAACCATAAGCCTACAAGGAAACCTGTGGACACGTACCGACCAGGAAATTAAAACACTAAGAACATGGCAGATTTTACAAGCGGACAAAAAAAAAACTCATGAAATTTGAAAGAAATTGACAAGTTTGTAATTTATATTAGAAAAAATTCAAATGTGGTAATCAATATACAATTTTCACAGAAACAGACTTCCATTTGAAAAGAATTTCATGATCTGGACACTCCCCTTTCTTAAACTAAAGACCAAAGATAGATACCCTTAAAGAACAGAAGAATGAATCTGGAGATAATAGATAATTGTCCATCTCCGTAGTGAGGAACATAAGCTAGGACCATCAATTAATAAAGGTTGGGCCTTATTGTTGAGCAGAAAGAATAAGTTTCCTTTCCCTCATATTTTGCAAGGATAATATATGACCAAGCAACGATCCTTATACAAAACAAGTACAAAATAAATAAGGCTCTAATAGACAGAAGCACCTCCAATGAGAGATGTCATGTTCCAGAGAGAAGCATCCCACCTTAGTAATGACAGTTTCTAGTTCGGCAAAGCCATCTTCACTATCTGAAATATCAAATAAATCCTCATCTTCCGAGTCTCCATAAAGCTTTAGCTCGCCAACTTTTATACCTCTTTCCATTAAAACCTGTTTACAACACAGATTGTGATCCCATGTTATTAACATAAGTCACATATGAAAATAATGGATCTCCGCTGGCCTTGCTTTCGCATATTTTTGCTAGCATCTCCACTCATATCAAATATAGAGAGGACATATCCCCTTCAACATGTGATAAGCCCCTGCTGAGTCACTGAGCATGTCTAAGATTATTAGCAAACATAATTATAGCCAATATTGAAAAGAAAAAAAGAAAAAAAATTTTGGGGTTAGGCACCAGTTACTAGTCCAACCAATTTGACTCACTTTGAAATTTTAAAAATAATTATCGTTATTATAAAGGCATACATCTTTCACCACTAGACTGTGCATCTCAATACATTTTTTAATTGCATAATTGCATTATAGTCTGTTCAATCTAGCCTCCACAATATTTACTATAATTCTTGGAAGATGGAGGGAAATGAGATTTTCAAAAAAAATTTCCAATTTTACATTTTCCCCCCAAAAATACGCTGCAGGCTGGTCCAGCCAACACCATCCAACATGCATCCACATTGATGCCACACTCGTGTTAGGTCACAAGACTGACAACTTGGATTTGTGGACACATCCCATCCAAGCCTATTCAAGAATGGGATGAGACTAAAATTTTTTTTTTTTAAAAAAAAAAAATGTTGTTCTATGTTGGGAATGGGCATAATTGTATGAGAACTGAGAAAAATTGTGTGCGAAATGAGAAAAACAGATCAGTATTTATTTTATTTTTTTTGGGAAATGGGAAGAAAAAAAAATTTGGAAATAGAAAATGTCATCTCAGTCTCATCCATTTCCATTCCATCCAATTCATGAACAGGAATGAAAATTTTGCAAACCAAAACACTACCTGTAGAAGTCCAGGGGCATCTTCTTGTAATGCTGTCTCTATTGAATCCCTGCAATTCATGTAGATCGAGATTCAGTTAGTAGTAAGAAAACATAAAACAAGTAGGTAAGCAAAGAATCTCTTTTCCCTTTCCATTCTAGAGCCCAAGTCTTACGTCACTGTCTTTTTCCTTTTACGCCGAAGAGTGAAGCAGCTTGCTTTAAAATTTCCTGAGTCAATAGGATCGCATTTATCAGGACATGCACTGTGTGCCTTTTCCCCCAGCACCCTGTAAGTATTACCAAGAGATGAGGGCCGTTGATGAGACAATTTAGCAAATAGAAATAAGTTGCCAAAAAGAAAGAGATGTTCAAATAGGACACCTGAATTTACCTTCTAATTTCTTTACTTTTCTCTGGGAGTATTAAACAACTTGATTCAGATTTTAACTGAACAGGACCATATCCTGGTGGACATGAGGGATATATTGATTCCATAGAAACCCTGCAAAACACCAAATATGAGAAAGGCAGCTGCTAAACCGATGGAAAGTTACAGTACAGCATCTCTCTGGTGCATCAGACTATTATGCAGTATCACACTAAGATCGATCAGGATAAGGTGTCATCAGCCACCAACTCGCCCCTAAAAAATGCAAATAGGAAAACAAGTCTAGAAACATTTGTACAAGAGGTCAGCAACTAGAAAACCAGATATCATGATTTCAAATGCTTCTATGACATTCCCGTCCATAGTTGGAATCAACAATTTGGGAGAGTTGAACCAAAGTATACGCTAGAGTATGGATAAAGTATATAAGGATACCATAGTTTCCATTGTATCAACGCTTACAGCTCTTTTAAAGTAGGGTAAGGCAATGCAAAAAAGAAAGGACCGAGCAGAAAGGCAATATTTACTCAATTGGTTCTTCCTTCATTTGATGGGCAGTAAGACCACTTGGTTTAGCATCAACAACACTGGCAGATTCATGTTCAAGATTGCATGGTGCACTTTTTTGCAGGCAGATTAACCCTTCAGAAAAATTCGAATTTGAGCCCTGGCTTGACATCAACACCTTCATCCTTTCTTGAAGCGGAACATGGTCCAACTGATCTCCATCAAATTCATCAGGGCTCTCTATCTTGACTTCAACTGCTGCTATATCAGAAACTGGTCCTTCCATGATTGTGGAATCGGAAGGAAGGCTAGCCTTGACAGCAAAAGCACTACCTGAGGGAGCTTCCTGTGCAGCATTCATTTAACCAGCAATGCATGAAAAGTGTAATAAGAAACCAGTAGAAAGCCATCCAGCAAAAACTCTAGGACATTCAGAAAGATTTTCAAATGCAGGTGTGTACATGCACAAAATGTGTAGGCGCAAAGGTTCAAACTCGTATAAAGAGAGCAAGCTAAAACCCTAACCATATTGATTATTTTTGCGGCCATCTCGGGCACATTTTCACATAGGCTTACTTATTTTGATTCTATCCATTTTTTCCCTAAAAATTGCCATACTACATTAGTTACATGTTTCGAGGCAAAGCATAAATATTTAACCAAAGGAAGAAAATAAAATTGAAGATTATTTATCACAGGTTTTGCCCTGATTCAATACTAGGATCGGAATTCATAATCCTGGCTAATGTAATTGACACTTATTTATCATCTAATGAGTGGCTCAAAAATCTCTTCCAAGCGGCCTGGCTCTGCTTAATTTAAAAGCCTCGTAACTTTTTGGGGCTTTTCCCCATTTTCACCTGGCCCTAAGTAATCAGCTATAAAAATAATCAATAGCTCTATCAAGCAACCCACTTTTTTTACCACCATCTGAGCATGGCACCTGCAAACAAACATTAAATTAAAATTTTAGGACCATTTCCAGTATCAAGCATAAACGAAACGGATAGATCTAAACCATCTGTCAAAACGAATGCGGATACTGACGCTGGAACTGTTCCACCGGAATGTCTGGCAGAAAGAAGCAATCGCTGGCGGTCCTTGAGCGGAATATGATCAACATCGTCCTCTGCGGATGCAGAACCATCAGAATCAACCTCGCTTTTGACTGCAACAGGCGCCCGAGGTACTAATCCATCGTCGACCTCCATCTTCAACACCGCTACGGCAGTCTCGATCATGAACGTCGCCATGATCAGGGAATTACTTTCCAACGAACAGAACGGAATTCATCGCCATTGCCGCACTTCCCACACGTTGCAATCATTTCGGGCAAACCGTTCGACATGGAAAATCGAAATAGGGGGAGAAAGGGAGCAGGAGAATCTGGTCAGGGAGGGTTTTAGATCATTTCACTTACATCTAATGGAACGGAGAGGAGCAGAGGGTAGAGAACAGGAGGTTGGAGGATGGTTTTGGGAGATTTACTGTGAACTTGGATTTGCTGAAAAAACTTTACGCGTTTGTCTGGCGGGAGCTCAGAAACGAAAACTGGGGTTCTGCGGTCTGCCTCATCCCCTCATCAAACATACGGTACTTTTTTTCTCTCGGAAGCGACCTTAATGCGTTGGGCTACATTTCACTTTTTTATTTTTATTTTGAAAATTTTAAATTACAAAAATATTACTGATTTTAAAAAATTAAAAATAAATATCTAAAAATCTTCAAAAATGATAAAAATAATAAAAAATAATACAAATATCAAGTACACCTAGATTAACATTTATATAAAAAAAATTTTAAAATATATAAAAAATGAATTTTTGCACCTGGGTGCACTGAAGCTCGGTGCACTCGGGAGCACTAGATCAGGACTCTTGTTTATGAAGGTGTGCTTGTTTAAGGATGCATTTGGGGCTTACCGATCTAGTGCATCCGGGCATACTTAACTTCAATGCACCTTAGTGCAAAAACTTATTTTTTAATATTTTTAAATTTTTTATAAAAGTACTAATATAGGTTTATTTAACATGTATATTAATTTTTACTACTTTTGGATATTTATGGATTTTTAAAATCAGTGACAGTTTCGTAATTTGTCAGCAGTTTCATAATTTGTGACAAATTACGAAACTGTTACTGATTTTAAAAAACAAAAAATCTAAAAATCTCCAAAATTAGTAAAAATCGATACACATGTTAAATACACCTAGATTAACAGATGTATAAAAAATTTAAAAAATATATAAAAAATAGGTTAAATACACCCAAGTGCACTACTACAAAATTCCTCTTTCAACTGTATGGCTTAGAATCCCACTCTTAATTGGCTGCCAAAATGCATATATAATTTAGTGACTTGGTTACCTTTGTTTATAAGGTCTTCATATTCCTTGAAAGCATGACCTATTTTTCCACAAAAATAATAATACAATGGGAGCTTCTTGTATTGGAAGTTGACCCATTCCTTCTTCAGTGAGCCACATTGGATAAAAATACCCCTTCGTAAAGGTGATCTCACATTAATTTCTACTTTGATCTTCAGATTTTTTTCCACAATAACCATGCTGGAGAATCCCTCAAAAGATTGTCCTACTAAATTTCTCTGCCCCTCCTTTTCTACCAAGAACGGAACGTTCCCAATATGTATCCAAATAGGGATAGTGTGTAGTGACACTTCTTATGGCTAAATCGGGTCATTGAGTACTGTAAGGACCACTAGACTTCTCTCGGAAAGCCATGGTCTGCCCTCTAAGACTAGTAACTTGTCTTCTTTAAGATCAAAGGAGATATGATAAAGGTTTTCTTTTAAATCATCAAAATTGAACCTACCTTTTGTTTTTAAAACATTTCTCAAGGTGCCTTTGAAAATCCCCTTGTTATACCCTTTTGAAGCCCAAACAGTACAAAGAATTGTAGGTTTCCTTTTGGGTCAATTACTTTGTGGTTTGTTTCTGCAATGGTGAGAGTCGGCATTTCCACGAGCATGAATTCCCCTTCCGTTAGTGTCGGTTGATTTTGAAGCCTGTAAATGAAAAAAGAAAATCAAGAAATCATATCCGAGAAAATAGACCTGAGAAAATCCAAACCTTCTGGCAAGATACTTTGAGAAAATAGCTTGGAATCATCTTAGCAAAGAAAAACTCTATCCTCTAGTACTCCAATTTTTGTCTGAAAATTGATGATTAGAAAAGTTTCTCCACCTCATTCTTACACATGATATTTGCCTCTCAGGAGCTTTCACAGGGAGTAAATACATAAATCAAAGTTCAATAATGTTTCTACCATCATTAGATGCTCTGGAAGCAACTAAAGTATGGGTTACTAAAATTACCATTCAGTAAAACGTGTTGGTATCAGAGAATCAAAAATTTCCGTTCCAAATCTTTGATCTCTTATAGAAGTGTGTTCACCGCTGATGAAACCGAACTTTCATCCTTCAAGAAGCTAATTAGAATAAGAGAGTCCCCTTCCATTTCTACCTTTTGCAGCTTCAGTTTGTCTCCACAACATTCACAAAACTTCATTTTCCATCACTAAATGAATATATTGTGACAACTAGACAAAGAAAGCACTGTCCCTCGTTCAACAAGCTAAAAAATACTCCTTTCATGGATATTGTGTTGGTTTTAGTAGAAATAATGTATATATGCCAATTTTATTAATTTTTAATCAAATAAAATGTCAAATAAGTTCAAAAGTTAACATCTAAGCTTACCCCCATACACTTAAAAAAACGAAAAGCTTTTTCCAGTGCGTGGACAACCACGTAGGATTTGGTTACTTATTTAATTAAAATTTCTTTTTATTACACTCTATACTAATAAGTGCAGTAGTCGATTGCATACAAACTATGTATATTAAAATTTGAAAATTTTAAAGAACATATATCTTTGTGTTTGAAAAAAGATAATTTTAATGCTATTTTCTTCATTTATATATGTAAATTGAAAATGCTTGTATTTTTTCAACAATGGTATTAACTTGAAATATGAAAAAAATCACTAACCGGAGTGTAGCCTGGTTGGCCGTGGACATGACCATTAATGCCATGGACATAGGTTCCACCATTAGTGTGGTCGAATTTATAGTAGGAGCTTGTTATTTTCCCTGTTTTCAAAAACCATATCCATTCAAAAATAGGGAAGAGGTGTTAAATAAGAGGATAATTTTACATATTCATTAAAAGCAAGAGAACAAGCCTTCAAGCTTTTCTATAAACTAAAAGATAATTTTTGTATATTTTGAAAGTTCAAATATTAGGAAAGAAGAGTGATAAAATTAAGACAAAGCCACTAGACATTGCATAGGAACACAGGATATCTATCCTAGGGAATCCATTTGGCAAAATGCAATTATCAAAAATAAAAGAAATGAAATATTAAGGAATCACTAGATTAAAGCAATTTTGTCAAAACCGTATCGGTTAAGAGACTGGTTCTGGTCCAATCGGTTCAATCATTTTTGAAAACCAGATTGAATTAATGTATTAGTAATTTATATAATATATATTATAAATTTCCACAAGTTGTAAGTCCTAGAAAATTTTAACAAAAAATCCAACCACCATAGCAAAACAATGACACCAGCACGTTACTTAACTTTAATTTTAATGTTATCTATCAACTTAATATCCAACCAACATAGCACGACTAAAAAGAATGGAAACATATTAAAATAATTTAATACAAATTAATCACTTAAAAAAATACAATAGGACCAATAGAGCTAGCAATTTGTAGGGGATAAAAGTAGTAATCAAAGATCGCTAGCCATATATAGTAGTAATCGTGAAAGGAAAAAATAAAAATATCAACACAAGGAAAATTAGAAAGCAGAAATGAAAAAAATCAAACAGCAACAGAGTTAGCTGATAGCGATGAATGCATGGTTAAAGAAAATTCAAGAAGAATTGCAAAAATAAAAAATTATTAGTAGTGGATGAAGGTTACTGTCGCCAAGAACAATTAGAGATGTTGGTATGCCGTTAATGTTGGAGAAAGAAGATACTACCTACTAGAGAGATGAGGAAGACAACGATGGGTAATTAAGTTATCGATTAAAATTGGTGTTGCTTGCTACTTCATTGAGCGGCTTCATTATGGGTGTCAAAAGCTTCGAGAAGCTACTGGTCAAAATTGAAAGGGAGAAATAGGTTTTTAAAAAATCGACTGGATGGGAAGACAAGGTACCAGTGAAATCGATAAAGGAAATCAAACATGGGTTTTTAAGTGCTAAACAAATTGAAAGGCAAAATCAAAAATAGGTTTTTCAGTGATGGCGAAATTGAGAGAAATGGATTCACAATGTGAAACTCAACCTATGTAGGACTTAAATGTATGTATTGAACATTTACATGTGATGTATATGTGAATTTATTGAATTTTGAATGATTTTATGATTTTGCTAAATATTGCAATTAGGACTAAGGATTAGCAATAATGATTCGAGTAATTGTTATGAGCCGATATGGGACAATGGGATTAAAGTAAATTGTTGGTGATTGAAATACACCAATATATCATGGATAATTAATTTAAATTATTTGATATAAATTATGAGGATTTAAAGGATAATTATCAATAAGTGCAAAAATACTAGAAAAATTTATAACTCAACGCCTGTAAGGCGGATTTAAGTAAAATTTGAAAGGGAAGTTGGTAATGATGGGCTTGATCTTATCGGATTATTGGGTTATGAAAATCCCTGATGAATTTGGTGTAATGATTAATTGATCATATTTCAAATCAAACCGTTAACTTCAAATGACTATAACTTGAGCTAGAAAAATCGGATTGAGATGAATTTGAAACGGTTGAATGAAATTATGAGATTAACATTTTGGAAGGTTTAGATTAAGCTAATTATGTTGGAAAAATACCTGAATTGGAAAATGTGTATACAGTTGACTTTTACACCTCAAAAGTACCATGCATTAAAGGCATGGAGTACATGGATTAAATGCATATTTTAATGGCTTAAATAGGTGTCCAATGCAGCTTAAAACCTGGGTATTTTGTGCATTATTGTAAAATGCAAAAGTCCATGATTTATCCCTGCATTAACATGCACAATTAAGAGACTAGGGGTGAGCTCAAAGGAGCATAGGAGAGGTGGCAAGCATGGACGTTTCAACTTGCTGCTGCTGGATTTTTTTTCAATTTTTTATTTTACAAGTTATGAACTTAGATAGCTGACATATAGGGATATATAAATGTGCATTTATTCATGTGAAAAATCCCTGCAAAAATCGTTAATGGCAGCTGCACATTGAATGATGAAATGGTGGACAACATGGGTCATACACATGGACGTGCAAGGGTGTTGCTGCTGCAATATTTTTTGATTTTTTATGCCAAATTAATGGTTAAACTAAATGCTAATTAAGTGTATAAATTACCCTTAAACTAAGGTTGTTAAAAAATAGAAAAAATCTGGAGATGGGGCAAATATGTGGACGTGTGCAAGTGGACAACAAGTGATGCTTATCTTGAGCAGATTTTTGGTTTTAAAAAAATATAGTAAAAATATTTTACATGACTGCAATTTACACAGCACATTAAGGGGTAAGAATGCATTGAATTACCCTTGAAAATTTAGCTCCAAGTGGGGTCCACAAGCTAGAAAAATCCAGCCCTATATAAGTGGGGAACGGCTACGTGAAAGAGAGGTTGGAAAGAAATTTTCTAAGTTGCAAAAACACCTTCTCCACACACAGCAGCTCATGTCCAAGGTTAGGCCAGCAAGGAGGAAGAAAAAGGGAGGAAAAAAGAAGGAAAAAAAAAGGGAAAAAGGAGGAGAAATCAAGCACAAGTGCTTAGGGTTTAAGTTTCACCAATCAAGTAAGTATATATGATGAGTTGAATCTTTTGATTTTAAGTTTTAAACTCCAAGTTTTTGGATATGAATTTGATGCATAAAGATTCCTTAAATGGTGATTCAATATGCCCTTTGATCAAATATTGAATGAGTATCAAGTTATATGTATGGATTTCAATGATTTATGTGGTTGAAATAGAGTTTAGAATGGACTATGAGTTGAAAACTCAACTTGATAAATCCTAAATGCAAGTAATAAGTTGTTGTATTGGATTAATAACATGTTTAGGCTATGAATCATGTTTTAATGAAATATTTATGTTGATTTAAGCTTAAGATATGAATTTTAAAAAGGATGGAACTCAAAGTGATGTATATGACCTGATTTTTTCATTTTTATGTTAAAAATGGTATGGAAATGAGATTAAATGATTTATGGAAGTTATGTAGGGTAAAATACCCTAGAGTTAGGGTAATATGGACACCCAAAAGAATTTGGGAAGATAAGCCCCAAATCTGATTTTATGAAAAAATGTCCAAATGGGGTGAAAACGGTACCCAAAATAGGGAAGTAAGTTGCTGTTTGAGAGGAGTTAATTTATGGATGCTAAATACGCATTAATGCCTTATATTTGGGTTAGGAAAAGTTGGATTAATTGCTGAAAATTCGGAATTATAAAACTGTTTAGGGTTAAATATTGAAAGACACGTTAAACGTGTGAAAAATGGGTTCCAAAGTTGCTGTTTTGGAAACCTATGATTAGTGGATTAAAATTTTATAAAAATACCCTAAATAAAGTGGTAATTAAGGATGATTATCATGCTGAAATATGGACAAAGTTGCTGACTTAAAAATTTTTATGAAATGCATTATATATGCGTTGTTAAATGGGCATACGTGGATAGATGAACATGCATGAGTAGTAAATAACTTATGTAAATTGATTTTGTGCAAAAATGCATGAAAATATGATAAATTTCATGAATATACTACTGTTTAGATGTATGATGTTAATCTCAAATTTTGGAATTAATTAATGAGGCTTAAGGCAATAATGTGTGCTTAAAATAAGCACCGATGTGTAAAATTTCGGAAAATAAGTGAAAAATGGTGTATGGAAGGTAATGAACCTTTAAATGATAATTATTAGATGATTAGTACGTGATTGAATGATTACCCTACTTATGAGATTAAATATTAGGTGTAAAAGCCCATGTAATGCACAAGTATGTGCTATATGTGCAATTCGACTTGAAAAGTCAAATGAATCATGTATGTTAATGAAAATGGGTTGGAAAACTAAGTTAGATGCAAGCAAAAGAAATGTATGAATATTATGTTATTCTCATGTAGGCAAGGGCAAAGAAAAAGCATACTTGGAAAGCTAAAGTGAGATAGGTAAGCAAGCAACTTTCTAAATGAGTTTTGTTTTAAATGTTTTTCAAGTGTTTAAGGATGGTCATTCCTTTATCTCAATGTGTTATGAAGTATTATTTCAATTATGATGATGAATTGCTTACTGTTTCGTAATTATTCATGAAGAGTGATAATATATGGATTTGAAACGATGTTTCATTGAAATAATGTTTTAAAAGGGATAGTGCAAAGAATTCTCTACATGTGAATGACAAGTCCATGTGTAAGGGGTATATAATATTGGGGTGACTAAAAGTCATGCATGGAATGAAAATCAACTAGGCTAGTCGAGGTAGTAAGTGGACAAGGAGTCCCCCTTGACGTTGCCAAGTCGGTAGGTCCGGCGCCAAGGATGGAAAGGACCATGCTATGAAAGAATGTTCCCCATGCTAGCGTAACGTCACATGAAGGATAATGTCATGAATGGAAATGATGAATTTGCACATCCCATGGTTATGAAATGTCCATGAAAGTTTTATGTAAAGATTTCTGCTTCGCAGGTAGTTGATCACTTGCTAAGTGTCTCTACTGAATATTTTAAACATGGTTGCTTTCAAAATGAATTGCCTGTAAAATATCAGTTTGCTTATTAAGTTTCGACTCATGTTTTAATTTTCCAAACCCATAGACAAGTAAAAGAAGAGACCGGACAAAGGAGTAAGAGCTGACCATTGAAGAAATGGAAAAACATTATAAGTTTTCATGTTTGTGAAAAACTTAAGTTGGGTGGTTGTAAAATAATTTGATGTTTTATGTTGACAACTATGGATGATACATGCTGTGACATCTGATTTATATGAAAATTGAAATGTTTCTTGAACATCATGTTTAACTAGGTAATTGTTGGGTGGAAATGACCTAAACATGCATGAGATGAAGAATGTAAGGAAATAAATTCCTAAGGAACCATATTTAATTGGATAAATATCCGTTAAAACCCGCCGTGTGATAGGGCAACAATCCTGATCATGTTTACCAGTCGATAGATCCCGAGGTAAGGTTGTGATGCTCGGGCTGAGGCGCCACACACTACTTCAGCCTTCTGCGGTTCAACCTCACTGTTCGTCATCCAAGTTAGGTAGGATTTTTTAAAAAATATATACATCACCCAAACCGAATCAATCGACCAGCTTGAAAACCGAAAATTGGGGTAGTTCAACTAGTCCAAAGCGATTTTTTGTCTTAACCGAAAAATCGCGTAGGATCAACCTAGCCAAGTCACCGGTTCCCAATTAAACCGGTTGAACTTGTCGGTTCGGTTTGATTCAATTCTTACAACACTGGATTAAAGGAGCATCTAGCATGGACGAGCTCAAATATAAGGAGTTGTCCCAAAGTGCCTAAAGATGTGAGAACTTAGATGAAGGAGGCCCTTTAGTCAAATACTAATAGGAGAAGGGGTTAGAAAAAGAAAAGGAAAGAAATGACAGCTGAATTAGGATATTTTCATTATGATGTAGATGATGATAATGACGACAACGACAGTGGTAGTGGAGTAATTAATTGTAATAAAGATTTGGAGATGCAATAAATTAAATTGCATTAAAGCTACTAAGGTAGAATAATGGGCGAGTAAAGAAGATATTAGACTAGAAAAGAGTAGACTTGCATTTCATGGATTTACAAGAGAAGTTGGGGTTGGTAGCGAATATAGAGAATTCGGTAAAGAACAAGTATACCCAAAGAAGTCATACACAACAACAATAGGGGTTCCAATTAAGTTATCTGAGAATTTGGAAGGAATGCAAAAGAAGATGATGAAATGTACAAGAAAGGTAAAAATAGTGTGAAGCGACTAAGAACACATGTTTCTCAATTTTTTATATATGATGTTATTTTTGCGCATCTAGCCGAGTCTATGCATTTTAAGAATATGATTGAAGTTGCACAAAGTGGGATATAAATGTACATCCATCTTCCAGACACCAAATAATGGGAACATATCTAGATATAAAAGCCACTAAATGAGAAGTTGGATTGCAAATAATAGTTACACATGGGAGACATATGAAGTGGCAATTATGTATGATGGGTAGACAACCCCATAAGTATTATTAATTTTATGTTGTATTGTCGAGGTGCATCCATATTTTACAAATCCATTGATAGATGAAAATATATAAAGATGAAAATTACATATAAAAATTAATACCTCAAACATTGAGAACAAAGAATGTGGATGGTGACGCAAGTAATATAGGCCGAGAGGCTATGTAACGATGGAAATTTGAAATTAGAGGTTGCATGTGTGAAAATTTGTGTGAATTGAGGTAAATATGAAGATTTAGTTAGTAAAAATTCGGTAGGTGAATAAAAATTAGTAGAAGCTTAGAATGGATCTCCATATGTTTCTTTAATAATTTTGGATTATGAGTATTTAAGATTTAGCTCATATAGATAGATTTTGAACTAGTAATTAGGTTAATTTGGAAAATAACTTGATTTGAAATATGCGTAGGCATAAGTGAAGTATCTAGCATGTTTGAAATGAGTTGAAATGATTATGAATAATATTTGAATAATAGACTTGATGGATGGGCATAGTTGTGGAATTTGGTCCAAAAGAATCGAGATAGTGAAAATGATCAAGAATCATAGATGGAAGTCGTAATTAGAGTGAGAGTGATTCTCATTATGATTGAAACATGCTCAATAATTTTTCGAATGAATTAGAGATGATAATTTTAAGAAATGAGTCAGTCGAGGCTAATTATGAAATTTTGATAAGAAATAAACTAAGGGTGTGTTTGTTTAGAGCAAAAAAGTGTCAACTAAAACTTTTCAATCTAAAACTTTTCACTCTCCATAATTATTCTATTTTTTAATTATTTTTTCACATTTTTCTATATAAACTACCCTACTTTTCAATCATTTCTACACAACTACCCATACAACTAACCTATCTATTTTAACTTTATTCTCTTTACTCCTCATCATTACTCCTATTATATTACATCATTTTCTATTGATTTGACAACTTCTACTCCATAAACTTTTCATCAAAAGTTTTACCTCCAACCAAACACACCCTAAATGGGTAAAATTTTAAAAATGACATAGAATTTGATGATTTTTACCATAGATAAGATTCTAAATGCATCTGTGATGTGTGATAGGTAAGTTGAGAAGCACTTGCGTTGATAAATATGAATCCAGTCGTGAGACTCTCTTTTATAGTAGAGTTGAGCTGAAGGCCAAAGTGTATTTGAGCTATGATTTGATTAAATGAATAGCTTAAATATGATGTCAGAAAGTTAAAGGAGGTATGAAGATGAGCAGAATGGTGTAGGTATAATTTTTATGTTTAGTGGATTGATAAAAATGATTAAATTAAGTTATAGGAAGTGAGATCTAAAAATGATATTGATTTAAAAAAGACCTGAATTTTTTTTAGGTTTAGTAAAAAAACTTAAATTACTCAATGAGTTGTTTTTGCACAAATTTTGGGACAAAATTTTTTAGGTTTAGCACAACTGATCCGCAATTGCGTTGGTTTTGCACAAATTCTTTGAGGAGCACTATATAAACAGCTCTTGTACACATCCCAAATCATCATAGAACATCCTTGGAACTTGACTGGAGGTCTGAGAGTGAGAGTAGTTGAAGAGTACGAGTCAAGGAGTGAGACAGCGAGTTGCTTGAAGCATTCAAGACATCATTGGAGATTCCAATTAATAAGCATTCCTTTGATTTTAATTATCATGTTTGAGATGAATTGGAGATCCAATATTATTTTATGCTTGGATTTGAACTTAAACATGCTAGGCGAAGTCTATCATCTAATGTTTAGGATATAATATGTGTATATTGTAGTGAATATTGTGGTTTGATTATTTAAGATATTCTGTGTTAATTTAATATCTTGTGATCTTAATGCTTGTTGGGTGTACGTACCACACTTTCACATGATTTCATATATTAGGTGAAGGAATAAAAATGTGGAAGTCTAATATACAACAATCAAAAGATTAAACTTGTAAATCTAAGACCACGAGAATACACGTGATCACATTGAGGAATTTCATAAACTGTCACAGAACTTAATAAATTCTAATTGATTTAATCCTATTAGAATAGGTGATTAAGAAAGATTAGGGTTACACATTGTAGGTTTTGAGAGAAGGTACAAGGATAATTTAGGATTTGTTTTTCGTTAACATATAATATTCAGATTAAATAAATACTTCATATATCTGTTGTAAAAGTTGCATGTGAAACCCTAGATCTTTGTTGTTCACATACATTAACTTTTAATTCCTCATTCTGTATTCTTCAAATCAACTTTTTTTTTTGTTATTTTTTCTTTCACTCCATTGTCTTTATATATAAGTATTTAAAATAATTTCTTAAGTTCCGAATTCCCTATGAAATATACAACAACTCATGATCCATGCACTTACAAAGAGATTACGAACAAATATTTTGGTGTCATTATTGGATATTCGACGTCATTTAGGACTTTATATTTAAACACTTTTCTTTTTCTACTTTATCTCTCTTTGTATATTCTCTTTTTAGATATTTCTTTTTTTCTTTTCTTTTTTAGAAGTTATATAATGGCACACCATAATCAATAGTATGATGATAAGATTGTTGCTATAGCATTCCATAAGAATTATGAAATAGCAGACCAGTTAATTATGAAAGTGCATCGGTACAATTCATATGGAGAGGGAATTTTAATGATGAATACACCATACTAATAACACTTGGGATATAAGAAACAAAATTTTTATAGCCATGACAATCTCCATCTTTTTGAAAACCTTTTCTCAAGTACTTACAATCATGATGGACCTACACATTCAAATGTTTCTCTATCCAATGATTATATCTTTACATATGAACAAAACTACTTTGCACCTCAACAACATGAATCAAATTCTGAAAATATGATGAAAAAATTTTCTCCATCCATTCTACCAATAGTTTTACCACAACCTGAAGAATCCACCACTGATAAGATTTTAAAACAACTTCTTCAATTCAATCAAAGACTTGATCAACTAAATGAGTATCTTCTGATTCTATGAGAATAAGTTGCACAACAAGGCAATAATTCAAATGAGAATTTTGATGAGCCTCTAGACTCTATGACTTTTCAGAGAATTATTATGAAATCATCTAAAGTGATAAAAATTAAGTAGAGGATGAGATGCATATAAATGAACAAGAGTAGATATAAAACTAGGCATATCATGAAGATATTTTACATAATGAGAATCAGGCGGATGGTGAAGTGCAAGATGATGACAAAGAGCAAATTCAAAATTAGACAAATCCTGAGGAAACTCAAGATGAAAGCATTAAGAAAGATATGACGATCAACCCATTCGAAGAAACAGAGAAAGAGAATCATCCACTTCATTCGAGCTACATAAACCATCATTTGTCTTTTCGCAGAAACTAGTTAAACATTTCATAAATCCTGAAAAAATGGATATTAATAATTATAACTTTAGGTAAAATTGCATCTACAATTTGGCAAAGAACTATAACAAAATCATGCTATAAAAGGACTTATTAGATGTCATGTCTAGTAATAGTCCAAGCTTTTACAATGAGCAAAACATGGGAGTGCGGGATGCAATACAGGAAAAATTAGAGAAAGATCCGAATGAACTTGTATTTGAAAAATGGGTATTGGTTGCTGCAATTTCAACTAGTCTAGCCGAAAATGTTAAACTTAGCACTTTTGGGAGATAACCCAAAATTTTGTTAGGGAAGTATTAGTTTCTTTAGTGTTTTAGTTTTTGTTTTTAGAAATTTGATACTTGTTAATGAGGAAGTCTTTAGGTTATTTTGCAAGAACTCGCTCACAAAGGATGTAATATGAAAATCTCAATGCTTGAATAGGGAAAACATTTAAAATCCTTGAAAACATTTATGTAATTTTGATATAAATGTTTAATTGAATGAATTGTCCTTGACATTGAAGATAATGTTAATTTTAAGTGTGGGGGTAAATGCGGTGCTTTATTCCTTTGATTATTGATAACTCGTAAAAATACGAGTTATCATGGTTCATTTCAGACTTTATTTGTGCGTTAGTCCGAGAGATTAAGCTTAGTTTGCATTCGTTTAGCTTAATTTCCACTCAACCCGTATTTTAGGAGCATTATTTAGTTTTTAGGCATATTTAACATTAATTAGGCATTTTTAGTCCATTTACTTAGTTTTTCCATCTTTCGCAGGAAGGACGGGACATATGAAGGCATGCGGGTGAGTGGAATGCAGATGGAGATCAAGTCATCAGGCAGGTGGATGACGCCTAGGAGCCAACCATTGGCGCCCAAGCGCCACCCTACGTGCCTTTGCCAGGACTCTAGAAAAATTCAAAATACACATGGCTTCCAATGAGTTGGTGCCTAGGCGCCACCTTACCAACATGCAGAGCAGCACAGCAGGGTTTTTGAAGCCACAAGTCATACTGCTTCCAGGGAGTTGGCGCCTAGGCGCTAGCCAGGGGTGCCCAAGCGACAAGCATGATCATATAGGTGTGTCCAGGAGAAGCTCCAAGTAATGAAATCTCCAGGGAGTTGGCGCCTAGGCGCCAAGGCATGAATTCCTAGGATTTGCAGAAAAGTTCCAAGTTGTCTAGCACACAGAGAGTTGGCGCTTAGGCGCCAATACGCATCAGTACGCACGGATTTCAATACGTGGGCTGCACAATCCAACTCTATATATAGATCCTAGGGGTTCGCACGCAAAAAAAGAGAGAAGAGAGAGCCCAGAAACGAATTACACAACAAGAGAAAGAGGAAATAGCGATCAAAGCACAGATTGAAGAGGGAATTCAACTCCGTTGGTGGAAGTCGCCGGAAAACAGTTTTCTCTATTTCTTTCTAATTTTCTTTCTCTGCTTTCATGGATACTTTTTATATGGATGTAATGAATGTTGAGATCATATCTATGAACTAAAACCTCCATTAGATGGATAGTTAGGATGAATTGAATTCTAAACTATATTATTTTTGGTTCTTTGAATTTCAGGAATGAATATTTAATTTTATATATGATTGTGTATGATTTACCTTTGCATGTGCGGATTTAATATTTTTTACAAGATTAGCTACCTTGTAAGATGATTTAATTGCTTGATTTATCCTTGGAAGAGAAAAATCTCTGCTAGGTCCATGTGCAAGGCATAGGTTTCCTCTTGGTTAAAGGGAGTTGTTTAACGGATAAAAATATACCGTTAAACCCTGTGTAGTCACTAAACAGGTTATCAACTTATCAATTTCACTTTATTTAACGGCATAAGAACATAGCAATTAAATAGGGTGTAATTAGCTTTATATAGTGTTGGAAGACATATATAAAGATTAATGAACTTGGGCTAGTAAATCCATGCACAATCCAATGAAAAAGAACCAATGTGATATAGTTTAGATTCAAGGATTCCGAGCTATCCATCTGCCATCCCTGATTATTAAACCCGTTTCTAGTATCCCTGCAGTTCTGTGAACTCTACAATGATTTCTTAGTGTAGTTGTTAGCTTTAGTTCAATTCATAAATTCAGAATTTTCTACCCATCGAAAGCAATCAAACTAATTAATAATTTTAGTTAACAATTCCTCGTGGGAATGATACTCTACTCACTCTTTATTACTTGACACGACACGTATACTTGCGTAAATAGCGAGCATTTTAATTGACATATAGCCCAACTCATCAAGTTTTTGGCGCCGTTGCCGGGGAATTTGTGTAGCCAATTATTGTTAGTTTTATTGCTTTCTTGTATAATTCTGTAGAATAGTTTATTTTCATAATTTCTTTTAGTCTAGAATTTTTTCCGCTAGTTCAATTGAATTGGTTTTTGTAGATTAATCTCGTATTGCATGAGCCGAGGCAGAGCCGAAAAGGAGATTGTTATTCCTTTTGATCCGGAACCCGAACGAACTTATTTGAGAAGGCGTCATAAGAGTAGGGAAGCTAGGAGCCGACAACATACTATGGAGCGCATCGAGAATCAGGACGAGAATGTTCACGCAAACCAACAGGAGAACCAAAGGATTGAGATTCCAAATCATCCACCTCAAGATGATTTGGACCAACCCATTTGGAATCTCATTGCGCTTGGCCAAAATGCAGTTTAGACTAGCATCGCACCTCCTCCTATCGACACCAACAATTTCAAGATCAAGTCGGTGATTTTCTAGATGCTCCAGTCCATTGGGCAGTTTGGAGGGCTCGCATTTGAAGACCCACACCGCCATTTGCAAATTTTCTGCAGATTATGAACACATTCAAGCAGAACGGAGTCTCCGACGAGGCAATGCGGCTTCAGACTTTTCTATTTTCTATGCGGGATAGAGCTTCGGAGTGGCTAGACTCTTTGCCCCTGAACTCTGTCAACACATGGAACGACTTGGCTCAGAAATTCTTGGAGAAATATTTCCCGCCTGCCAAGTTAGCCAAGCTGAGGATGGACATAGTCTCATTCAAGCAACACGGGGAGGAGACCCTATCAGAGGCGTGAGATCGCTTCAAAGACCTGCTCCGAAAATTCCCGCATCATGGAATTCAACCGTGGGTTCAAATACAAATTTTCTATAATGGTCTCCAGGATTCCACCCGTCACATGGTGGATTCTTCATCAAACGGTTTTCTGCTGAGGAAAAGCTATCGAGAATCATATGCCCTACTTGAAAACATGGCGGCCAATACTTATCAACTGTCATCTGACAAGAGCCGAAGTGGGGGTCTACTCCAATTGGACGCAATTTCATCGATAAAGGCCCACATCGACGCTTTATCTCGGCAAATTCAGAACTTATCCAGGCCAGCCAACGTTAGTGCACTAGGGGCGTCTACACCATAACAGCCGATAGCAGCAGATATTTGCACACGGTGTGGCGAATTCGGTCATCCCAGTGATGAATGTGCCTCCAATCAGGAGTCCATTAATTACGTGGAAAATTTTCAGAGAAATCCAGCAAATCAATATGGAAACAACTACAACCCAGGCTGGAGAAATCATCCCAACTTCTCATGGAACGATCAGATGAGGCCGAATCAGCCACTGGGATTTTCGCGGTAGCCCCCGCAGCAACAACCAGCAAGACCAATGCAATTCAATCCTCCACCACGAGAAGAGAAGAAATCCGATCTGGAAAACCTCTTTATGCAATTCATGCAATCCCAGATCATGACGAACAGAAACTTGGAAGCTCGGATAGGCAACTGGCCTCAGCCCTAAATAACAGGCCTCATGGTTCGTTGCCGAGCAACACCGAGCAAAACCCGAAAGGAAAAGGCAAAGAATAGGTCCAAGTAGTCACATTGCGTAGTGGAAAGCAGTTACCCGAACAATTCTACCAGAATCGATAATTGAGCCCACGAATCCTCTGATTCAGCATTCACAGGAGCTAGAAGAACCAGACACTACTCAAAAGCAACCGGACGTTGAAATCGCCACAAATCAAAGGCCACCTCCTCCATTTCCTCAAAGATTCGCAAAGACTAAAAAGGAGGGCCAATTCAAGAAATTTCTAAAGGTATTGAAGCAGTTACATATCAATATACCTCTCGTCGAAGCCTTGGAACAGATGCCGAGTTATGCTAAATTTATGAAAGACGTGCTATCAAAGAAAAAACGGTTGACGGAATTCGAAACGGTGACATTAACAGAGGAAACCAGTGCTATGGTGCAAAGGAAGCTGCCTCTTAAGCTCAAGGACCTAGAAAGTTTCACCATCCCATGCACAATTGGAAACCAATACTTCGGGAGAGCTCTATGCGACTTGGGAGCCAGCATTAATCTCATGCCCAAATCGATTTTCAGAAAATTAGGCATCGGGGAAGCTTAACCTACGACAGTCATGTTGCAACTGGCGGACCGGTCCACGACATATCCGGAAGGTATCATCAAGGATGTCCTTGTCAAGGTGGACAAGTTCATCTTTCTTGCTGATTTTATTATCCTGGATTATGAAGAAGATTGAGATGTTCCCATCATTTTGGGTAAACCCTTCCTCGCAACGGGTGAAGCCATTATAGATGTACAGGCTGGAGAGCTAACCATGCGGGTTCAGAGCGAACACGTTACTTTTAGCATGTTCAAGGCGATGCAGTTACCAAGTGGTCCAGATGAATGTCTAATGATCGACATAGTGGATTCGGCAGTGCAAGCTGAATTCCAAATCTCAGCTTTCAAGGACATCTTAGAAGCATCGCTGGTTGGAGAAATTAGTGAATCTAACGATGATTTGGCAGAGATGATACATTACCTGCAGCAACCTCTACCATTCCCACGATACCCACGGAAATTCGAATCGTTGGAGCTCAAGCCAGAATCTTTTAAATAGTTGAAGCCGTCGATCGAAGAGCCGCCTATTCTAGAGCTGAAACCCTAGCCAAAGCACCTCAGATATGCCTACTTGGGAGCAAAATCCTCACTCCTGGTGATTATTTCGTTTGCACTGGATCCCGTGCAGGAAGAAAAACTGCTCAGAGTGCTCAGAGATCACAAAAAGGCCATAGGATGGACCATAGCTAACATCAGAGGCATCGGCCCATCCTTTTGCATGCACAAGATTCAAGTAGAAGAGAATTCCAGGCCATCTATTGAAGCGCAAAGAAGGCTGAACCCAATCATGAAAGAGGTGGTCAAAAGGGAGATCATCAAATGGCTAGATGCAGGTGTGATATACCCGATCTCTGACAGTTCTTGGGTCAACCCGGTGCAGTGCGTTCTGAAGAAAGGTGGTATGACGGTCGTCTCCAACGAGAACAACGAGCTGATTCCAACCAGGACAGTTACTGGTTGGCGAGTTTGCATGGACTACCGCAAGCTAAATAAAGCCACTCAAAAAGATCATTTCCCGCTCCCATTCATTGATCAGATGCTGGATAGGTTAGCGGGACGTGAATTCTATTGCTTTCTGGACGGCTATTCAGGTTATCATCAGATCATGATAGCACCTGAGGACAAAAAAAATCACCTTCACATGTCCTTATGGCACGTTCGCATTCAGGCGAATGCCGTTTGACCTATGCAACGCTCCAGGCACATTTCAATGTTGTATGATGGACATTTTCACTGACATGGTGGAAGATTTCTTGGAGGTATTCATGGACGATTTCTTAGTATTCGAAAATTCGTATGATAAGTGCCTGACCAACTTATCGAAGATGCTCTAGCATTGCGATGATACGAACCTGGTTCTCAATTGGGAAAAGTGTCATTTTATGGTGCAGGAGGGCGTTATACTTGGTCACAGGGTCTCTAAACAGGGAATTGAAGTGGACAAAGCTAAAATCGAGACGATCGAGAAATTGCTTCCACCCACCTTAGTTAAAGGCATTCGCAGTTTTCTATGACATGTGGGGTTCTACATGCGATTCATAAAAAGACTTCTCAAAGATAGCCAAGCCGCTATGTTCGCTGCTCGAGAAAGATGCGTCATTCGAATTCACTAACGAATGCATTGAGGCATTCCAGGAGCTGAAAAAGAAATTGGTATCTACGCCAATTATTATTTTTCCAGAATGGAACCTCCCATTCGAATTGATGTGCGATGCGAGCGACTATGGGAGCGGTACTGGGACAGCGAAAGAACAAGGTTTTTCACTCCATCTACTACGATAGTAAAACTTGAACGAGGCACAAATGAATTATACTACGACCGAAAAGGAATTGCTAGCGGTTGTATTCGCATTCGACAAATTCAGAGCCTATCTGGTGGGCACCAAAGTGATCATTTACACAAATCATTCAGCCATCAAATATTTGATCGAGAAAAAGGATACAAAACCACACTTGATTTGGTGGGTCTTACTGCTACAGGAATTTGACCTCGGAATCAAAGACCGGAAGGGAGCTGAAAATCAGGTTGCTGACCATTTATCCCGCCTTGAAGGATCCCAGTTAACCCACGATACGGAGCAAATTCGGAAAATGTTCCCGGATGAGCATCTATTCTCTATCTCCCCGGGCAGTCCACCATGGTATGCAGACTTCGTTAATTACATCGTTAGCGGACTGTTGCCTCCGGAGTTGAATTCACACCAAAGGAAGAAGTTCCTCCATGATGTTAAATTTTATTTTTGGGATGACCCATATTTGTTCAAGCAATGCCCAGATCACTTATATCGGAGATGTATTCCAGAGTGTGAACAAGAATCAATACTGCAGAGCTGCCATTCATTTCCGTATGGGGGCCACTTTCAAGGAGACAAGACTGCGGCAAAAATACTTCAATCGAGATTCTACTCGCCTTCTTTATTCAAAGATGCCCATTTTTATGTAAAAAGGTGCGATCAATGCCAACGGACAGGTAATATTTCCAAAAGACATGAAATGCCTCTCACTAATGTCATTGAAGTGGAAATATTTGATGTTTGGGGTATCGACTTCATGGGCCCATTCATCCCTTCCTTTAGGAACCAATATATACTGGTTACTATTGATTATGTTTCCAAATGAGTTGAAGCTATTCCCACTCAAGCGGGCGATGCCAAAACAGTTCTCAAATTCATAAAGAAGAACATCTTTACACGTTTTGGTACGCCTCGGGTGATCATTAGTGATGGAGGATCCCATTTCTGCAATCGGCGGTTCATGACAATTTTGCACAAATATGGCATACGCCACAGGGTGACGACAGCTTATCATCCACAAGCTAATGGACAGGTTGAGTTGGCCAACAGGAATTTAAAATAGATTCTGGAGAAAACGATCGGATCATCTCGCAAAGACTGGTCCATCAAACTAGACAACACACTATGGGCGTATCGAATTGCTTATAAAACTCAGTTTGGAATGTTTCCCTACCAACTGGTTTATGGGAAAGCCTGTCATCTACCGCTGGAGTTGGAGCACAACGCGTATTGTGCAATTAAAAAACTAAACCTGGACATGCAACAAGCGAGGGAATGTTGATTACTGCAACTCAATGAGTTGGATGAATTCCATATGCAAGTCTATGAAAACGCCAAGATCTATAAAGAAAAGGTGAAGAAATGACATGATAAAAAGATTTTATCACGAAAATTCGAACCAGGTCAGAGGGTTTTGCTTTTCAATTCAAGACTAAAATTATTTCCAGGGAAATTCAAATCTAGATGGTCGAGTCCGTTCGCGGTGATAAAGGCGACTGAGCATGGGGCAGTAGAGATATTCAACGAAGCGTCTGGCAATAGTTTTGTCGTGAATGGGCAACGTCTTAAGCATTATATGGGAAATGATTTTCAGCAGTGCAAGGAGGTGGTGGAACTGAAAAAAATTAAACAGCGGGAACGTCAGGCGGAGGACGTTAAACTTAGTGCTAGATGGGAGGCAACCATCACTCATTTTCATTTTAGTTTTTTTTTAGTTTTTATTTTTATTTTCAGGAAAATAATTTGGAGCATAATTTCACAAAGATCATGCTTAGAAGCAGTCAAGAGAAAATTTTCAAAAAAATTGATGAAAGGCTTCGGCGCCTAGGTGCCTCAGGGGGGCGCCCTGGCATCATGATGAAGAGCCCAAAGAACACGGAAGATGAACTGGCGCCCCGACGTCGGGTCATGGACAGCGCGACCCGGACGCCTTATAAAGCTTGGGGTTAGGGTTTTTAAACCCTAAACCCCACGCCCCGGCGCTGAAAAACCATCCCTCTAATCCCCAATCAATCTCCCATTGATTCCAAGCTATTTCCACTCTAATCAAACGCCATTTCACCAAGAAATCATTCATCCATTCCAACCGTTCCATTTTCTTCCCGTTTCTCCTTTGCTTAGATCCACTCAAATCCATCTAAAAATCTATTTTCCCAACACCAAATCCTAAGGAATACCCCTACATTTGACTCCCCATCATTTCCCCCTTCATTTGGGCTCCATCTTGAGCCCCACAATCATCATCTTCTCTGTCTGGCGCCGGAAACTACTGTCAGCAGATCGGCGCCTAGGCGGTGTTACCTCGCGCCCCAGCGCCAGTGCAGAAAAGGGCAGAAGTGTAGTTTTTCAAACGACAAGCTCATGGGGGTAAATTTTCTGTTCCTTGGTGAATTTCAAGTAGTTTGCTAGTTGTTTGGTGATTATTTGAGTGGAGAATTGGATTGGAGTGGTCGAATTATGTGAATTGGGCGGCAGATTGGAGGTTAATTTGGCTTGATTGGCTTGGTGATTATTGAGTAGCTTGGTGATTGGTTTGTGGAGGTTGACCTGTTGATTGCTTGTGGTGCATTTTTGGAGTTTGACCTGTTTGTTTGTATAAGACTTTTGATTGCAAGGAGAGATATGACTTCATTATCATCGGCCAAGAGGAAGAAAGTACAGGAGCCCATCGAATTAATGCCAATGAGTTCGTGTCTGCTCAAGCTTTTAAGCGATACATGGACTTGCTCCAGAAGAAACATTTGATTCCAGAGAGGGGAATCAAGATTACTTCTTTCTCCAATAACTTTATCAATGTATTGAATGCTCGAAGTTGGCAAAAATTCCTCACACAGCCTAAATCTGCAATCGTACAAGTGGTGAAAGAGTTCTACGCCAATGCGGTAGAACATGAATAGGGAAGGGTGAAGGTCTGGGGAAAGATTGTCCCATTTCATGCAGAGGCGATCAACTCCTACTACGGGCTGTGTTCTTTTGATTACCCAGACCAGTACGAGGAGTTTTTTGCGGGAGAAGACCGAGATGTCAATTCCATCACCATGCATATCTGCCAACGGCCTCTGACATGGAAGTCTACGGGAGGACAGCTCACGTCATTCAAGCACAGCGAGATGATGTACGACGGGAGGATGTTCTTCCATTTCATCTCAGCTCGGATGATGCCATCGACCCACGTCAGTGAGGTGACGATGGATAGAGCACTATTGCTCCATGCCATTTACAGTGGCATGACGATCGACGTGGGCCGGCTGATCTACCATCAGATCCGCGCCTGTGTGATCGCACCCCGGGGCAGCTATTTCTTCCCATCCCTCATCACCGGGCTCTACAAGCGGGTCGGCGTCAGATGGGAGCAGACTGAAGAGGTCCTGAACTGTCAGGCCATAATCGATGACCTTTCCTACCGCACCCAGCCCTGGGTCTACACCGCCACCACGCGCCCCAGAGCGGCTCCACCTACAGGTCCCTCCTCATAGCCGCTATCCACAGGCGAGCGACTAACTAACCTGGAGAATTTGGTTGCAGCCCAAGCCAAGTACCGGCGTTAGCATGACATGGTGATGGAGTCCTACTTACGGCGAATTGTGGAGGACCGCCAGATCGATATCTCCACCTTCCCGCCTTTCCCATCGACGCCACCGGAGGTTAGAGCATGCTTCGGGCAGCCATCCTAACAGACCTAGCCTGACGATAGTGAGAACGAGGATGCCATGGAGTCTGATTCTTAAGGGAGTCCCGGTCCTTTCATTTTTCATTTTTTATTTTTTTATTGTATTTTCATTATTAGTTCATTTTAGGTCATCATGCATTGAGGACAATGCATCTCTCAAGTTTGGGGGGTGTATAATTCTCAACCATAGGTTAGCTTTTCATTTTAATTTTTCATGCTTTATTTTATGTTGCATGTTGTGTCAATTCCAGCTAATGAAAGTTATCTTTGTTTCAATCCATCTTATTGTGAAAATGTGCATGGTCGTGATTAATGTTGACTTGAAATTGAATACATGAAAGAATAGGCAATTCAGATTAAAAACCAAGTATAAAAGCAAGTTAAAATTGACATGTGAAAGAATTAAGAAGGGATTTCATAATACATTGTTCTAATTCAATTACATGTATACCTTTCAGACTGAGATGATGAGAATTGAACTAAATAAATGTTGACCAAGTACTTTAATGGGTCCAGAAATGGTATTATTTCACAGAAATCACACAAGCATGTTCAGTACCCCTAACAAGGCATCAAAAAAATAAAAAAGAGGCGGTTGACCTGAGCTGAGTAACCGAGACTTGGCATCAACAAATGGCAAGGTTCGTGTAAAAAGCAAAGCAAAATCACAGTAATAACGCTTTAAAATCAAAATTCTCCCTAGATACCCTGAAATATGGTGAGGGGAGCAAAAAAAAAAAAAACACAGATCTCCGGATATCCTGAAATATGGTGAGGAGAATTTTTGCAATAAGTTTGGAGAAAAAAGAATGTGCAGTTGGTAGAAATTGAATCCAGTGACTTATTACTATTTTCTGTAACCAGTTTATTCAGCTTAAATCTTGGTTTGCTTGTGTACATTAATTTTCTAACCAGTTTTCTGATCCAATGGAAGATTAACGTGTTGAATTATGACCATACACTATGGAATTTTGGCATCCACATGTAACTTAGTTTGAGAATGAAAAGGCATGCTTGTTTTGTGAAATGGATGAATTTTTAAGTTAGATTAATCTCGACCTTGTGAAAAAGATAAGTGGGTTGATTGAAGCATTACAGGAAGCAAATTGAGTTGGCAAAGTCTACATTCATTCATTGAATGATTGATTCATTCATTTATTCATAGGTTTGCATGTGTTGCTTGAGGACTAGCAACATTTAAGTTTGGGGGTGTGATAACTCGTAAAAATACGAGTTATCATGGTCCATTTCAGACTTTATTTGTGGTTAGTTCGAGAGATTAAGCTTAGTTTGTATTCATTTAGCTTAATTTCCACTCAACTCGCATTTTAGGAGCATTATTTAGTTTTTAGGCATTTTTAACATTAATTAGGCATTTTTAGTCCATTTACTTAGTTTTTCTATCTTTTGCAGGAAGGACGGGACATATGAAGGCATGCGGGTGAGTGGAATGCAGATCGAGATCAAGTCATCAGGCAGGTGGATGGCGCCTAGGCGCCACCCTACGTGCCTTTGCTAGGACTCCAGAAAAATTCAGAAAACACATGGCTTCCAGTGAGTTGGCGCCTAGGCGCCAACCAGGGGCGCCCAGGCGCCACCTTACCAACATGCAGAGCAGCACAATAGGGTTTTTGAAGCCACAAATCATACTGCTTCCAGGGAGTTGGCGCCTAGGTACTAGCCAGGGGCGCCCAGGCACTAAGCATAATCACATAGATGTGTCCAGGAGAAGCTCCAAGTTATGAAATCTCTAGGGAGTTGGCACCTAAGCGCCAAGGCATGAATTCCTAGGGTTTGCAAAAAAGTTCCAAGTTGCCAGCACACAGAGAGTTGGCGCCAAGGCGCCAATACGCATCCGTACGCACAGATTTTAGTACGTGGGTTGCGTAATCCTACTCTATATATAGATCCTAGGGGTTCGCATGCAAAAAAAGAGAGAAGAGAGAGCCCAGAAACGAATTACACAGCAAGAGAAAGAGGAAATCGCGATCAAAGCATAGATTGAAGAGGGAATTCAACTCTGTTGGTGGAAGCCGCCGAAAAATAGTTTTCTCTATTTCTTTCTAATTTTCTTTCTCTGCTTTCATAGATACTTTTTATATGTATGTAATGGATGTTGAGATCATGTCTATGAACTAAAACCTCCATTAGATGGATAGTTAGGATGAATTGAATTCTAAACTATATTATTTTTGGTTCTTTGAATTTCAGGAATGAATATTCGATTTTATATATGATCGTGTATGATTTACCTTTACATGTGCGGATTTAATGCTTTTTATAAGATTAGCTACCTTGTAAGATGATTTAATTGCTTGATTTATCCTTGGAAGAGAAAAATCTCTGCTAGATCCATGTGAAAGGCATAGGTTTCCTCTTGGTTAAGGGGAGTTGTTTAACGGATGAGAATATACCGTTAAACCCTGTATAGTCACTAAACAGGTTATGAACTTATCAATTTTACTTTATTTAACGGCATGGGAACATAGCAATTAAATAGGGTGTAATTAGCTTTATATAGTGTTGGAAGACATATATAAAGATTAATGAACTTGGGCTAGTAAATCCATGCACGATCCAATGAAAAAGAACCAATGCGATATAGTTTAGATTCAAGGATTCCGAGCTATTCATTTGTCATCCCTGATTATTAAACCTGTTTCTAGTATCCCCGCAGTTCTGTGAACTCTACTCTGATTTCTTAGTGCAGTCATTAGCTTTAGTTTAATTCATAAATTCAGAATTTTCTACCCATCAAAAGCAATCAAACTAATTAATAATTCCGGTTAATAATTCCACGTGGGAACGATACTCTACTCACTCTTTATCACTTGACACGGCACGTATACTTGCGTAAATAGTGAGCATTTTAATTTACATATAGTCCAGCTCGTCAATTATTACTACCTTGCACTAAAATTTTTGTTATATTTTGAAATTTTTTATTAATCTTTGATGATTCTTGCACAAACGTTGATGCTAGATTGACCTAGACCCCACACTGAACTCTTGCGATTTCTATAAGCAAACTATATTTGGAATTTGAAATCATTTGAGTTACGCAAATAGCTGAACTCTAGTGAGATATTGAATTAGTCCTTAAGCCCATACTTGTTAAGGATTTTCATGTTTTTGTCCCATATCACTTGATGAAACTAATGTATGGAGACACCAATTCTACTTTCTTTTAAACTTAGAGTAATTCTCTCCAATTTGTCAAGGTTAAAATAAAAAAGGTAATTTTTCTCATATATATATAAATCTCATTTTTGTTGAAGAAATTCCAAAGTTAATACTCGACTTATTTATGAAATACGATTATAGTATTCTTTTATATTATAAGCCTATTTCTGAGAGCATGACCATTGTTTACCCTATTGAGCTTGGATTTGAATTTTTTCTCTAACTTATAATTTTCACTTAATTGAATTAAATTTGAATTTGAATGTGGGGCAATTCTATTTCTTGTACATATAAGGCTCGAATGAATTTGGAGATGGTTTGATTTTTGAATCTTAATCTTTGTTTTGAGTGTGACCATTGTCTACTAAGTCCTTATGATTTTATGAATTAGTTAATTGAGTTGGTAAAAGAAATTTAGATATAAGAATTTGACGAAATGTAGTACATATAAGACTTGAATGAATTTGGAGTTGGTTTGATTTTTGAATATTAATCTTTGTTCTGAGCATGACCATTATCCTCTAAGTCCTTATGATTCTTTGAGTTAGTTAATTGTGTTAGTAAAGAAAATTTAGATACAAGAATTTGACAAGATGTATATGAGGTTATTTGAATTGCTTATCACTACCATTGAGGATTGAAATGCTAAATGTGTGTATTGAAATAACATGATTAAGGAGGAGAGGTACTTGAGAATTAGAAGTTTTTGTTGTGAGACTTTTGAACTCTAATGATTTAAAGTAAAAAAGGTGACAATGTGTATAATGTTAATTGAGTGAGAAAGGATCTTTGACTGAAATGCTTGATAAGTGTAATGTTTCAAAGTTTTTGATTTGACATTCTCACTTATTTTTTATGATTGATTAATCATTTATAATTGCTTTTTGCTTGAAAGTTTTGAAATGCTAATTCTTGAAATTTTGTAATTTGAACTTTTGTATTTACTTGAGGACAAGCAAAGGTTCAAGAATAGGAGAATTTGTTGAGTCATTTTTATAATATATATTTTGGATAATAATTGGATGAAAATTTGAATAGTTGATATGATTTGGATCATATATTGATTGATTTAACTTTGTTTAGCACAAAATGCTCGTGATTGATTAATTCATGCAAAGTCAGGCAGAATCATTACAACATAACATATTTTGAGAAGATTTGAAGCATGAGGACTAAAACTCATTCAAATTTATGATTTAGAAGAATCAAGAGGAGCAAAACAATGATTAATATAGGTTAAGATGTGTTTCACTCTAGACTTGAAATCTTTTCAGGTTTAGTATCATACGCAATTTGTTGAATTTGCACAAATTTTGGACTTAAAATATTTTTAGGTTTGAAGGAGTTGCTCAATTGATTTGTAATTGCATTAGTTTTTAGCAAATTCTTTGAAGAGCACTATATAAACAACTCTTGTACACATCCCAGATCATCCTATAAGATCATGGGAGCTTGGGTTAAGGTCTAAGAGCGGAGAAGGTGAAAAGCAAAAGGTATGGAGCGAGAAGGTAAGTTGCTTGAAGAATTCAAGACATTATTGAAGCTTCAAATCAATAAGCTTTCTTTTGATTTTAATTGTCATGTTTGAGATAAATTTGAGATACAATATTATTTTGAGTTTGGATTCGAACTTAAACATGCTAAACTAAACCTATTATCTATGGTTTAGGATGTAGCATGTATACAATATAGCAGATATTATGGTTTGATTATTTAAGATATTTTATGTTAATTTAATATCTTGTGATCTTAACGTTTGTTGGGTATATATTAGGTGAACCGAGAGGTAAAAGTCTAATACGCAACAATTAAGATATTAAATCTGAAAATCTAAGGTCGTTAGAATAGACATCATGACCTTGGAAAATTCTATGAATGACCATAGAATTTAATGAATTCTAATTAACTTAATCCTATTAGAATAGATATTTAAGAAAGATTAGGGTTACGCTTGTAGGTTTCGAGAGAAGGTGCAGAGATAATTTAGGGTTTGTTATTTTTTAACACATAATATTCAAATCAAATAAGCATTCTATGTATCCATTGCAAACGTCGCATGTGAAACTCTAGATCCTAGGTGCTCACATTCTTTAACTTTTAATTCCTTATTCTGTATTCTTAAAATTAATTTCTTCTTTTGTTATTTTTTCTTTCATTCTATTCTCTTCGTGTTTGATATAATTATTTAAAAGATGTTTTAAGTCCCGAATTTCCTGTGAAATTGATATTTTAAATACTACAATTCATGACCCGTATACTTGGGAAGAGATTCTAAACAATATATGCTTGGGACATGTGGTAATGAGTGTTTATGGAATGAGACCCCATGGTAGCTTGATGGATACAAATTGTATGATTTGAAATGAGGCTAGAATTTGGTTACTTAAGTTTGTCGATGAATTGATATAGGAATTGTATAACCCTTGTCTTGAGGAGGTTATGATTAATTAGGATAGACTTATGTTGTGTTTGCTTTGGGTGAGGATAACTTCTATCATCACCTAACTTGAAGTTAAGGTTGATGAATATTAGGGGTGAGTTATTCATTGACATGGTTTGTCTGGATGGTTAGATTCCGGGATGATTTAGGTGTTGAATTTTACATATAATGTGTTATTTTTTCATGGTTTGGGGCTATACCTTTGGAAAAGTTTTGATTATATGTTGGCATGGTTTTATGTGGTATAAGCATGATGTATATGGCATAAGTGACAAGTGCGCATGATTTGCATAGGGTTGTTTATGACTCTTAATTGACATAAAGATAGGGTTATTCATAGCTCTTGATGTGTTGTGAACTTAACTGAATAATTTTCAAATCAAGGATTACCCATGTTTTGATAATTAACAACCAAATTTGATAATATCAAAGACATTAATGTATTTGGTTTGATGTTTGAAGTTAGATTTTTTAAAATAAAGCAAAAGCAAATCAAGTTGCATAGTCAGGTCAATCCTAGTAATCGGCTTGGAATGATACAACTAAGTAAAGATTAAAAATCTAAAGTCCGGATAGATGAAGTCGCATCCTAAGTTGACTCAGACTGTGACTGGGTCAAGTCACAACCGAAGTCGACTTTAGCAGGTGACTTAGGTTGCATATTTTTACTAACTTGTTTTGATGAAAGAGAAATCGCACTCGAAGTCAACTCTACCCTACGATTTTGCTGAAATCAAACGTCAAGTCGACCCTAATCTAAGACTTGGGTTTCTGAAGGATGCATATAGAGAATTGATTAAGTATCATGAGTGAAGTTCCACACCTAAGTCTACTTTACTTAATTTAAAGCCAAGTCGACTTAAGTTAAACACTTGAAGAATGACAAGCCAAAAGAATGAAGTTTTAAAGTCTAAGTTTCTAACAAATAGTAAAGTCGCACACCAAGTTAACTTTACCTGCTACTTAGGTTAAGCCCCAGGCCAAGTCATCCTTAAGAGGAACTTGAAGTGAAAAACAAGGAAGAAAGCTCTCTAAAAAGAAATGGATGACTGAGGTCGCACAACAATCAACTCCAGTCTGTGACTTATGTGAAGTTGCATCTGAATTCAATTTTAGACACGACTTGAGTCGTGATGTTCAGAAAAATCCGAATGTTGACGCATTTAATGGGCTCCACCAACCTTCTAATATTCAAGTTTATCTCACAACTATTTAAGACACATCAAGGGGAGTTATGATGGTTAGGTAGAGCATTCCAGCTTTCATCTTCACACTTTCAAGCAATTAATTGTACATTAAGTGATCTTCAAGGAAGACTTTAACTTTTACTACAAAGGGCTATAAGTTCTCATTTTCCTCAAATATTAAAGAATCTTCTCAAGTGCTAAAACTATTTTACACAAATTTGTAAAGTGTAAATTCCTTTCTTTTAAATCATTCTTGTTGTAAGTTGAGACAAGTAGTATACGGTTAGAATGGAACTTACCATCTACTTGTGTAAATTGTTATAAGGGCCTCCTAAAGCTATAATCTAGAGAAGAGCAGAGGCTCTAGTTGTAATCTCAATTGAGATAGTGGAACCTAATATACAAGGGAGTGTATGCTTGAAAGAATGGAGTAGGAAAGGTGTGACGCCCCGAACCGAGGTGCCTAGAGGCCTTACTCCGGGATCGTTTTGATTGGTAAACGTGACTCAGGATTGTTGCCCTGATCACACGGCAGGATTTCTTTTTTTTTTTTTATCCATACATGGAAAATTCCCATCATTCATCCAATTTGAAATATATTTCACATAACACAGTTATGATAAAAAACTATTCCATAAACATTTTCATTGGAATAAAAATATTCCCTTTTCATCTCAAAATTATCATCGTTGTCTGTACATAAAGTTTACATAAACATCATAAACTACATAACACTTGACATGCTGCCTTCATCATCATTTCCTGTCTGTTGTTGAAAAAGCATGGGTGAGTAATAATACTCAGTAAGCAAGCCATACATAATTTTTTTCAATCATTTTCATGCATTTCATAAAATGCAAATGAAATGCATACATAGCATTCATGACATTCCTTTGGATGCAACGCTAGCTAGGCGCCCATCCCATACATGCTCCCATTTCAGGGAGGTCGCCGCCGGCCTGGGCCTATTAAGCGACTTGGCAATAGCGAGGGGGACATCCGGTCCGCTTACTACCTCGACTAAGGCCTATTCCTCGTGCACATGCTCATTCTCATACACATGCCGGCATGATATTTGCAAATCATAAACAATTTCATAAAAAGCATTTAATAAACAATTTCACAAACTTCAGTTCATGTAAAGCAGTTATAGGTATGACCAACCTTAAATAAATTTCATAAAGCAACTTGCAAACAATTTCAAGCATTTTGGAAATAATTTGCAAAACATATAACTTGCTTACCTTCTTAGGAGGTGTCTTCGACCTTCTCTTTTCCTTTTCCTATTCAAGGACAAAGGATATTTCATTTCTTTTATTTAAGCTGCTTCCCATGTATGCTTTATAATATTTGGGCATTATTTCTTTACATAGATATTTTTGTCCATAAATTCTTCAAAAAAATTCCATACTTATATTCAAATATTAATTTCCAAAATTTCTCCAAAATCACGCTGTTCACTGTAGCAGATCACTGTAGCAGATCACTGTAGCGTATTACTGTTCATCTGTGGTTACTGTTCACAGCAGCGTGGTTACTGTTCATGGGTTTTCAAAATTGATATTTTTTTCAAAATAAAAAATACCATGACATACCTTATGCCTAGTATATCAATGGATATTTCTTATATTTTAAATTTATCATCATTTACTTGGCCAAAAAAAATCATTTTCTCCATATACTAAAAATCATCATAAATTCACTTAAGCATAATCCTTAATTTCAAAAATCATGAAATTAATATATCATTATTCTAACATCGTATTTATCATAATCATACATCCCAAATCATCATTTATCATTTTTGGAGCATTATTTTCACATATCATAGGCTATCTTCCCGATTGCGTTATCTTCGCTCCAAATTTTTGATGTTTTGGCATAATTCTAATTAAGCATTATAACTTTACTTATTTCTCATGCTTAGGCATTATCTAAGCATGCTTTTACCCTAATTAACATCCAAAAGAAATTTGGGTAGAAATCACTTACCCGAAGCGGAGATACGCCTCTTTTTCTCACGCTTTCTCTCTTTAACTTTCTCCTTCTTTCTCTAAAGGGAAAAAACGTGTTTAGGGGTGGAAAATGAGCTCTTGCTCAAGCTTGGGACTGCCTTGGTCGTTCACCCCTTGATCCCTATTTATAGTGCTTGATTTTTCATGAATTTGGAATTTACCCCCTTGCTTTTGAGGTATTTAATTATAAATTGGTATTTCTTTTTAATTTTAAAAATTGCATTGAGCCAAGAGCTGCCCACCCTATGCCTGCTCCAGCAGCCCTATGCAGCCCTATTTTTACCTATTTTTATTATTTTTTATTTAATTAATTTTAAGCTAATTAAATCTAAACCGTTAATTTAGGATTTGGATGATTTTGAGCCATTGATTAAAGTCAAATAGCCCATTAAATGCCCCTGCTCACGCCCCTGCAGCTGCTGCACTTCATTTAATTTTTTATTTTTTTATTATTTACTTTTTATAAAAAGTCAAAAGTAGTATTTAATTAAAGTAATGCTACTTTTTGATTTTTCATTTGACGTTTCATCTTGACCTTTGATTTGTGATTTTCATCACATCTTGATCCATTCATCATGTCCATCATGAATTTTTAACCATCCATAAAAAATTTCATCGAATTCCGACACCCGGATTGCAATTTATGAATTTTTTTCTATTTTTCCACAAAAATCCAAACTTGGATTAAAATATCCAAAAGAATTGCTATTTTGTCTTGTAGTGATTAAATCTCTATTTTGTCTTTTTGTGATTAAGTTAATCCAAGTGATTAACTCTTAATCACGGGTTTAGTCCTTGGTTACTATTCATGTGCACTATTCACGTGCACTATTCACGGGGTTAAATTCCTAATTGCATTATTTCAATCTCCAATACACATATCCATCAATATAATTCATGAATTTTCATTTATTCATAAAATAATTACAAAATTACAAATGTCGAAATGACGCGTATACAGTCGAAACAATGCGTATACGGTCAGGGTTCCATAATTCTCCCCCCCTTACAATAGGTTTCGTCCCGAAACCTATCTTTCTTCGAATAATTGAGGGTACTTTCTTTCAACTTCTTCCCGTAACTCCCATGTGGCTTCGGATTCTGAATATCGATTCCATTGAACCTTTACATACTCAATTTCTCTGTTCCGAAGCTTCTTGATCTTGAAATCCAGTATCTTGATTGGCCTCTCTTCATAGTTCAAGTGTTCTTGTATTGGCAAATTTTCCGCTATCAACACATGGGTTGGATCTGAAACATACTTCCTGAGCATGGAGATGTGAAACACATTGTGGATGGCACTGAGGGCTGGTGGCAGAGCTATTCTATAGGCTAGATTGCCTATCTTTTCCAAAACTTCAAAGGGCCCAACATATCTTGGGTTTAATTTTTCCCTCTTTCCAAACCGGGTGACTCCTTCGAATGGTGTTACCTTAACAAATACGTGATCCCCAACTTGGATATTTAAATCCCTTCTTTTGCAATCGGTGTAACTCTTCTGCCTGCTCTGGGCTGTGAGTATACACTGGCGAATCACTTGAACTTTTTCCGCCATTCTTTTTGAGAGATCTGGAGCCAATTTTCTTTCTCCCACTTCATCCCAATTTAGAGGAGTTCTGCATTTCCGTCCATATAAAGCTTCAAATGGGGCCATTTGAATACTTGCTTGATAACTGTTATTATAAGCAAATTCTGCCATAGCCAAATATTCATCCCATGATCCTCCAAATTCTACTGTGCACATCCTCAGCATATCCTCTACTATTTGATTTACCCTTTCTGTCTGCCCATCAGTTTGAGGATGAAATGCTGTGCTGAATTTCAGCTGCGTACCTAAGGTTTGATGTAAACTTTTCCAAAATCGAGATGTAAAACTGGAATCTCGATCGGAAACTATTGACTTAGGTACTCCATGCAGTCTCACTATCTCCTTATAATAAATTTTAGCCAGTCGCTCAGCAGTAAAATTTTTCTTGATAGCTAGGAAATGAGCTACTTTTGATAATCTATCTACTATGACCCATATAGCATCATTTCCATTATGGGTTCTTGGCAACCCTTCAATAAAATCCATAGTAATATCATCCCATTTCCATTCTGGAATTTCTAGCGACTGTAATTTTCCAGGGGTTCTCTGATGATCAGCCTTAACCCTTTGACATGTTAGGCACTTAGCAACATATTCAGCAATTTCTCTCTTCATATTATTCCACCAATACATCTTTTTGATGTCTTGATACATCTTGGTGCTACCTGGATGCATCGAAAATGGAGAGAAATGTGCTTCTTTCAATATCTGTTCCTTTACTTCCTCTTGATTGGGTATACATAGGCGACCCTTATATCTGTACATCCCATGTTCATCTTGTATGTATTCACTGGGATTTTTCTTAATCATTTTCTTCACATAATTCTTGAAATCCCCATTTTCTTGTTGAGCCATTTTAATTTGCTCAAATAAATTTGACTGGATTTGTAATTGAGACAATATAACTTGTACCCCAGGTGGGCTTACAATTAATTCTAATTGTCTCAACTCTTGTAATAGCCCTTCTTCCTTTGTGATGAGATGAGCTAAGCTAACATTTCTACTTAGCGCATCGGCTACTACATTGGCTTTGCCTGGATGATATAAAATGTTGAGGTCATAATCCTTGAGTAATTCGAGCCATCTCCTTTGCCTCTTATTTAACTCCTTTTGAGTAAAAATATACTTGAGGCTCTTGTGATCAGTATAGACCTCACATTTAACTCCATATAAATAATGTCTCCATATTTTCAAGGCAAAGACTACTGCTGCCAATTCTAAATCATGGGTTGGATAGTTTACCTCATTTGGCTTGAGTTGCCGAGATGCGTATGATATAACTTTTCCATTTTGCATCAGTACACATCCTAATCCTTTCTTTGAGGCATCACTATAGATCACAAACCCTTCCTTCTCCATAGGTAGTGTTAGAATTGGAGCTTTTACCAGTCTTTTCTTTAATTCCTGGAAGCTATTCTCACATTCCTGTGTCCATTCATACCTAACTCCTTTCCTTGTCAGCTTTGTGAGTGGAGCTGACAATTGTGAGAATCCTTCCACAAATTTTCTGTAGTAGCCAGCTAGCCCTAGGAAACTTCTTATTTCCGTGATATTTGTTGGCTGTGGCCACTTTGTTATTGCCTCAATCTTTTGAGGATCTACTTGTATTCCTTTCTCGGATATAATGTGGCCGAGAAAGGCTACCTGTTTCAACCAAAATTCACATTTCTTGAATTTAGCATATAATTTCTCTTTTCGAAGAATTTCCAACACTATCCTTAAATGCTTCTCATGTTCTTCTTTTGTCTTTGAATAAATCAATATATCATCAATGAATACCACCACAAATTGATCTAAAAATTCTCGAAAAATTCTATTCATCATATCCATAAACACAGCTGGGGCATTCTTTAGTCCAAATGGCATGACTAAGAATTCATAATGCCCATATCTTGTTCTGAATGCTGTTTTATGGATGTCCTTTGGACATATCCTCAACTAGTGGTAACCTGACTGTAAATCAATTTTTGAAAATGTAGAAGCTCCTTTCAACTGATCAAAAAGATCGTCTATTCTTGGGAGTGGGTACTTATTTTTCACTGTTACTTTGTTCAATTCTCTGTAATCAATACAGAGTCTCAAACTCCCATCCTTTTTCCTTACAAATAATACTGGAGCTCCCCAAGGTGATGCACTGGGTCTAATAAACCCTTTATTCAATAAATCTTGAATCTGTACTTTCAACTCAGCCAATTCGGCTGGTGCCATCCTATATGGGGCCTTAGATATTGGGGCTGTCCCTGGGATAATTTCTATTTCCATATCCAACTCCCTCTCCGGTGGTAAATTACATAGCTCTTTTGGAAAAATATCTAGAAATTCATTTACCACTGGAATTTGATCCATAGGCACCCCATCTCCATTTATTGCGTTTATAGAGACCAGATAAGCTGTACACTGTTGGCGCATCAGCTTAGCTGCTTTCATAGCTGATACCATCCTTATTGTGTTTTCTGGCTGTCTTATTTTACTGATCTCTATTTCATCTTTTGGTGCTTCAAATTGCACCTTTTTATTTCTACAATCAATTGTCGCACCCCATTGACTTAGCCAATCCATCCCTAATATGACATCAAACTCTGTCATGGGTAATAGGATGAGATCAGCTTCCAATATTTTTGTTCCTATCCTGATAGGACATGCTTTGCAGATTTGATTTATACTTGCCAATCTATATACTGGGGATTCTACATGTATAGTACTACTAGTTTCCTCTACCCGAAGTGCGTGTGTGATTACAAATTGGTATGATATAAATGAATGCGTAGCTCCAGAATCAAATAAAGCTACTGCAGAATTTCCTAAAATGTAAATCATACCTGTAATCACTTTTTCCTCCATCTCTTGTGACTCCGTTCGGGTGAGGGCTTGGACACGCACTGGGTTGGTAGCAGTACCGGGTCGATTAGCGATGGCGGGGACTTTTTGCTGGGCCGGCCTCCCTCGAGCTTGTGCTCCTTGTGGCTTATTCGGACAATTGGGCGAAATGTGTCCGATTTGACCACAGTTGAAGCATTTTATTATCTTGGCTTCGTCGGTCCCGCAGTCCCGGGCCACATGACCCGTTTGGCCACATTTGTAGCATTTTCCCGTTCCCTGTAAACATTCGCCTGAGTGGCGCTTGTGGCAAGTTCTGCAAGTCAGAGTGCTCTGTGTCTTGTCGCCGATCTTCTTTCTCTCGGCGATTCCCCTTTTTCCTTTATTAGCCTCACCTTCCTTAGAGGCTGAAAAGAATTGTTTTTGAGCTTGCCTAAGCTCCTGAGTCCTCATAGACTCCATTTCTAATGCCCTAGCTCTCTCAATGCTAGAGGCATAGTCCTTTATTAATAATGGGGCTAACCCCTCTCTCAACTGGGGTCTCAATCCCCTTTGGAATCTTTGTGCCTTGTTTTCCGGCACATTGGCTATCCACGACACATATCTTACTAAGGCATTGAACTTTGTGGCATACTCTGTAACTGTCATCCTACCTTGGTAAAGTTTCTCAAATTCTATCACCCTCTGGCTCTGCAGCCCTACAGGAAGATATTCTTTATTGAATTCCTCCAAAAATTCTTGCCACGTAACTTGCTCTGGGTGTGGCATTGTGACCATCAGCGTTTCCCACCATTCATAAGCATCTTTTATCAGCAGGTGGGTAGCACACAAGACTTTCTGCTGATCATTGCAAGGTGATATCCTGAATAATTTCTTCACCTCTGTGATCCACTGTTCGGCAATGAGGGGGTCAGGTTCCCCTGCAAACTTAGGTGGGCGCTGGGCAAGAAAGGCATTGATAGCCTTTCTGTCGGCCTCAAGGAGACTATCTTCAACTCCCCTTGATGTGCCGGGATTGGCCGAGGGCCCTGGTCTTTCCCCATCTCTTCTTGATGGTGGGGCTTGCTAGTTCCTCATTTCTTGCAACAACCCAGCAGTCTGGGCTGTCCATTGCTACATAGCTTTTTCGATAGCCGCAGCAATTCTTTCTTCTACGTTGACCTCTGCTTGAGGTCTAGGGCTTCCCTCTCGCCGTGGGCGGGTCCTAGAGGATTGCTCCTCAGATTCTGCCCTACTAGTCCTTTTGTTGGCTTCGCCCCTTGCTTGATAGACTGATTCTTCCATTGGGGCCTTTCCTTTGTTGACTCTTGCTTTAGCTCTAGTGAGCGGCATTTTCAACTTCATAAAACATTTATTAGTATAACATCAATATTCATTAATGGTAAATAAATCAATCATGATTTCATGTAATCTAGCTTAGTCATTTCTTTCCTTTTCTGTCTATTTACCAATCCATGCTCTGATGCCAACTTCTGTGGTATCAAACTTATCCTTTTAACATCATTTATTTTCTCCTTCTCCCGCCTATTTACCAATCCTTGCTCTGATACCAACTTCTGTGGCGCCCCGAACCGAGGTGCCTAGAGGCCTTACTCCGGGATCGTTTTGATTGGTAAACGTGACTCAGGATTGTTGCCCTGATCACACGGCAGGATTTCTTTTTTTTTTTTTATCCATACATGGAAAATTCCCATCATTCATCCAATTTGAAATATATTTCACATAACACAGTTATGATAAAAAACTATTCCATAAACATTTTCATTGGAATAAAAATATTCCCTTTTCATCTCAAAATTATCATCGTTGTCTGTACATAAAGTTTACATAAACATCATAAACTACATAACACTTGACATGCTGCCTTCATCATCATTTCCTGTCTGTTGTTGAAAAAGCATGGGTGAGTAATAATACTCAGTAAGCAAGCCATACATAATTTTTTTCAATCATTTTCATGCATTTCATAAAATGCAAATGCAATGCATACATAGCATTCATGACATTCCTTTGGATGCAACGCTAGCTAGGCGCCCATCCCATACATGCTCCCATTTCAGGGAGGTCGCCGCCGGCCTGGGCCTATTAAGCGACTTGGCAATAGCGAGGGGGACATCCGGTCCGCTTACTACCTCGACTAAGGCCTATTCCTCGTGCACATGCTCATTCTCATACACATGCCGGCATGATATTTGCAAATCATAAACAATTTCATAAAAAGCATTTAATAAACAATTTCACAAACTTCAGTTCATGTAAAGCAGTTATAGGTATGACCAACCTTAAATAAATTTCATAAAGCAACTTGCAAACAATTTCAAGCATTTTGGAAATAATTTGCAAAACATATAACTTGCTTACCTTCTTAGGAGGTGTCTTCGACCTTCTCTTTTCCTTTTCCTATTCAAGGACAAAGGATATTTCATTTCTTTTATTTAAGCTGCTTCCCATGTATGCTTTATAATATTTGGGCATTATTTCTTTACATAGATATTTTTGTCCATAAATTCTTCAAAAAAATTCCATACTTATATTCAAATATTAATTTCCAAAATTTCTCCAAAATCACGCTGTTCACTGTAGCAGATCACTGTAGCAGATCACTGTAGCGTATTACTGTTCATCTGTGGTTACTGTTCACAGCAGCGTGGTTACTGTTCATGGGTTTTCAAAATTGATATTTTTTTCAAAAATAAAAAATACCATGACATACCTTATGCCTAGTATATCAATGGATATTTCTTATATTTTAAATTTATCATCATTTACTTGGCCAAAAAAAATCATTTTCTCCATATACTAAAAATCATCATAAATTCACTTAAGCATAATCCTTAATTTCAAAAATCATGAAATTAATATATCATTATTCTAACATCGTATTTATCATAATCATACATCCCAAATCATCATTTATCATTTTTGGAGCATTATTTTCACATATCATAGGCTATCTTCCCGATTGCGTTATCTTCGCTCCAAATTTTTGATGTTTTGGCATAATTCTAATTAAGCATTATAACTTTACTTATTTTCTCATGCTTAGGCATTATCTAAGCATGCTTTTACCCTAATTAACATCCAAAAGAAATTTGGGTAGAAATCACTTACCCGAAGCGGAGATACGCCTCTTTTTCTCACGCTTTCTCTCTTTAACTTTCTCCTTCTTTCTCTAAAGGGAAAAAACGTGTTTAGGGGTGGAAAATGAGCTCTTGCTCAAGCTTGGGACTGCCTTGGTCGTTCACCCCTTGATCCCTATTTATAGTGCTTGATTTTTCATGAATTTGGAATTTACCCCCTTGCTTTTGAGGTATTTAATTATAAATTGGTATTTCTTTTTAATTTTAAAAATTGCATTGAGCCAAGAGCTGCCCACCCTATGCCTGCTCCAGCAGCCCTATGCAGCCCTATTTTTACCTATTTTTATTATTTTTTATTTAATTAATTTTAAGCTAATTAAATCTAAACCGTTAATTTAGGATTTGGATGATTTTGAGCCATTGATTAAAGTCAAATAGCCCATTAAATGCCCCTGCTCACGCCCCTGCAGCTGCTGCACTTCATTTAATTTTTTATTTTTTTATTATTTACTTTTTATAAAAAGTCAAAAGTAGTATTTAATTAAAGTAATGCTACTTTTTGATTTTTCATTTGACGTTTCATCTTGACCTTTGATTTGTGATTTTCATCACATCTTGATCCATTCATCATGTCCATCATGAATTTTTAACCATCCATAAAAAATTTCATCGAATTCCGACACCCGGATTGCAATTTATGAATTTTTTTCTATTTTTCCACAAAAATCCAAACTTGGATTAAAATATCCAAAAGAATTGCTATTTTGTCTTGTAGTGATTAAATCTCTATTTTGTCTTTTTGTGATTAAATTAATCCAAGTGATTAACTCTTAATCACGGGTTTAGTCCTTGGTTACTATTCATGTGCACTATTCACGTGCACTATTCACGGGGTTAAATTCCTAATTGCATTATTTCAATCTCCAATACACATATCCATCAATATAATTCATGAATTTTCATTTATTCATAAAATAATTACAAAATTACAAATGTCGAAATGACGCGTATACAGTCGAAACAATGCGTATACGGTCAGGGTTCCACAAAAGGTTACCCGAACTACTGTAATTTGCTGGGCCCTTTACCTTTCATTCACGGGAATTGAACTTATAAGGAGTTAAGTTTGAAATTGCCAAAGAATTTTTTAATAACTCAAATTACCTCTCCTCTCTTAGGTTTCGCTACAAACTCGGAACTAACAAATGGTATCAGAGGAGGTCTTCAAGTTTCCTAATAAAGAGATCTATTGGAAATGATAAATCAATCAACTTTTGTCTCTATATTTGCTGATAGCTAGTCTTTTACAAGATCTCCCCTATTTGATGGTAATAATTTAGGTTATTAGAAGTTGAAAATTCAACAACTTATAATGGTCATTGATATGGATTCTTGGATAACTATCCAAGATAAAGTTACTCTACCTACAAGTGAAAGAGCCTCCAATTGGATTAAGAAGGAGGTAAGAATAGTAAAGAGTAATGTAAAGGCCATGAATTCTCTATTTTGTGCTCTAACTATTGCAGAGTACGATCGAGCGTCATCATGCTTGACCGTTAAAGATAGTCGAGACACTCTAATCTCTATTTATCAGGGCACTTCTCAAGTTCGAGAGATAAGAAAAAATATTTTATAGGAGAGTTGAAAATTTTCAAAATGTCTAAAAGTGAAAACATATTTAAAATATTTGCTAGATTCTCAAAAATTATTAATGCTCTACAAGGCCTAGGAAGGCTATCTCTAACTCCGATAGGTAATAAATATCCTACGAGCACTACCAAAATCATGGACACCAAAAAACACTACAATCGAATAAGCAAAGGATCTAAATACCTTAAAACTCAAAGATCTCATTAGCTCATTCATGTCTCATGAGCTAATAGAATAAGCAAATGATCTAAACACATCAAAATTCAAATAAGTCTTCCTCTTCATCTCAAAATGAAGATGAAGAAATCACCTTTCCCACAAGAAATGTTGTGAGGAAAAAGGAAGAATGTAAGTTCCTCTAAGACCTACAATAAAAGAAGCAAGAGAGAGAAGAAAAAAGATACTCTCAAGTACTACAAATGCATCAAAGTGGGACATATGTAAGTATAATATCCCGCACCTGATGAGAACAAGTTAAAAGAGAGGTAAAAAAGAAAAGAGAGAAGTAGCTTAAGAAGATTTTCAAAGCAGAAATGCTGAGGAATATATGTAAACGATAATTCATCCTCATTAAGCAACTTGTCTAGTGAAGATCAAAATGCTACAAATTGTGCAATGATTTATGAGGCAAGAATCGAACAACAAGACTCTCTAAATTGTCTCACAACCACAAAAATGATGGAAAGTAAAATCACCTCAACAAACTATACAAACAATGACAAGGTAACCTCTAAACTAAATAACTCTCTTTCCAAATCTATTTACTCTTTTACACATGAGTGTCTCAAATATGCTAAGTAATAAAAATTACAACAAGTATATCATTCATTGTTCGAAAATATAAGAAAATTGGACAATAAATATACCTTAAAGAAGAGACAATGCAACTTTACATTAATTGCAAATGAAAAATTAGCAAAAAGAGTCGTATCTAGTTCAAGAAATGAAAATTTTAATTGTCGAACTTGAAAAATTGAAGAAAGAAAATGCAGTGTTAAATGTGTTGGTCCCGAGTTTGTGACAAAACACAAGAGGAGAGGGGGGAATTGGGTTCTTTTGAAATTCTTTTTGAGTATATAACTTAACCTCTTGTAGATTATGCCCCCTTCAATAAAGATGCGAAGAATAGAAATATACGTAGAATAACAATGTTAAACACACAAGATTATAGTAGTTCGTGACAACCCTCTCTATTCTACTCCTCCAAAAGCACACCCTTATGCCTTGGGTTTCACTAAATCAGTAGTATTATAACTAGAGTCCTTACTCTCTTTTAGATTCTAGCTCTAGGGTACCTTTACAAATATCACACAAATAGGTAGTGAGTTACATTCCAACCATACACTATTAGTCTGCACTTGGCCTTGGTCTCTAATACCAAGCCAAGTAGAATCACACGAGTATGAATAAAACGAGTCTACACTTTACAGATGGTGTAGAGAAAATTTCAGCACAAGGAAGAACTTGTGGAATGGGTTTAAATGAGATAGCTTCAGCATTTGCAATGAATGACACAGTTATTCTTGTAGAGCATTTGAATGATCACTTAAATACTTATAAGTTGAAAGGTAAAAGCTTAAATCAATGCTCTAATTAACCCTCTCCACTTCATTTGACGAGTCTTAAATAGAGAGGGAATAAATTTGAATGTTACGAGGTAGGTGGCGTGTATTTAATGAGCTAACGTTCGAATTTTTTCAACTGTTATAGTGCAAGTCATAGATGGAGTTGACTTTAGTTGTGAGTTCACTCAAGTCCCATACTGGAGTCGTGTGGGGTTTGACTTTGATCGGGGCATTTCAACTCCTTAATTTCTTCTCTCATATATAATGCTTCTTGAGTTTCATCTAGAGTCAACTTGGTCTTCTACTTGACCCAAGTTGCACGTGAAGTCAACTTCGGGAGCGACTTCACACATACAATTTTTAATCAGTTAGTTCATACAACCCTTAAGTCAACTGGGTCGTGAGACTTCGCCAAAGTTGCTAGCGAAGTTGACTTGGCTATGCAACTTTACTTCTTGTCTGAAGTTAAGAATTCCACAATTTGATCTCCTTTGCTTTCACTCTTCCAAGTCCTTGCTTTGAGTTGACTTCGGCTTGAACTTCATCCGAGTCACATGGCAGAGTTGACTAGGATACACGACTTGACATCTAGGATTTTAGCAATTGAAGTAATGCTTTTCTTCATAAGCGTAGGAAGGAGTCTTGAGTCGACTTTTCCTTGAACTTGACTCAAGTCACAAGGTGGAGTCAACTCGGTTGTCGACTTCGCACGTTCAACTTCCAGTGAGATGGTTTTCACTTAAGTTGCAACTTGACCTGTCTACGTATCAAAACTTGCAATCATTCATTGTAAGTTGCAATTTAAGGTTGACTTGGGTATAGACCTGACCCGAGTTGAATGACTGAGTTGACTTGACTTTGAGACTTGGTCGGTTTTGCTTTATCAATTGAAAATTTCATCTTTAAAACATTTCACTAAATACGTTAGTAATCTTTATCACTCAAAATTGGACTGTTAATCATCAAAATATATATTGCTTTTAGTTTTCTAGTTGAGTTCACGACAATCTTTCCCTTTTTGATGTTTGACAAAACTAAGTTTGAGTTAACCTTTCTCTTCTTAAGTTTAGCATATTCAATATATAACTTGAGTGTACAAGACAATTTTGCCATGAAGTACTCCATAATTCATCCAAGTTAAAAAAAATTAGTGAGCAAAATAGATAATAAACATTTAGTTCATTCAACCATTCACAATTTCAAAAGAAATTCAAAGTGATATTCTCAGTGTAATTTTCAATGTAAGCCAAAACGATGTCATGTCCTAGTTACAAATTACCCTTTCCCATATGTGATGCACTCAAACTTCCCTCTCTCTCTCTCTCCTCCTTTTTAGCAAATATAAAAAATGGGGCAAGAACATATGTAAAGCGATTTGGGATTTGTGGAAGAGAAATGGGGAAATGGAATAGGGAGGATTGCTGAGAGTGATTCAGGCAAGTAAAATAAAATATTGGAGTGCGAGTCAGATGAGGGAGAAGGTGTAGATAAGGGTGAGGATCGATCTTGTACTGTGGGTTCGGCAAAAATAAACTCTCCCCAATAGGGATCAAAATCAGGTAAACTTGGAATTAGGTGACATTTACTTCCAGACACTAAGCGATATTTGATTCTAGTAATTTAAGCCACCAATTGTGCTTGTTTATTATGTATTTGAGTCACAGAGAAGTGAATTTCCTAGCTCTTGCGTAAGCTGGTTTTCAAGCCCTTGAAACAAAGTATGGATTTTAACCATGTCAAAAGTAAAAGCTTGGGGAGGTCATGATGGAGCATAAGGTGTCTGTGAAGAGAGAAAGGCATGTGAGGCTGGTCTTGGGGATATAGGTGGAGCTCGGAACTCCCCCTTAACAGGTGCTACACGTACTGGTTCCTCACGATGAGGTCCTCTATTTAGTCCACCTTGAAGCTTTTCCCTTCAAAAGACTTCGATATTGATCTTCATTCATTGAAGCAGGGCTTTGTTGATGGCATTGGTAGGTTTTAACACTTCAAATGGCTCATTTGTGAGGTCAATGCCTGAAAATTTAAGGATTTTGGTAATCCAATGCCTATCTGGTGGAATCCCCCTTGGATTCTCTTTTCTTATTACCAAAGCATCAAGTAGGAGCTGGGGAAGTGAGATTTGGCTTCAATTTACCAATTTCCAAATAATGGTAGATTCCTCTAGGTTAACTACATTTCTTCCTCCTTTAGAAAGAATGCAATGAGCCTCTAATATGCGAATGACTCTCAATCTTGGCGGCAGGTCCATATAATGCAAAAATTTAGATTCCTCACCATATTTGTTGCTGCAGGTGAATTCATTGTACATAACTAGAAGAGTTAATTCTTCAGGAGTTTGGTCATATCTTGAGGGTACTCGTAGGATTGTTCCAATGATTTCAGCTGCCTCAGCTCTGTGGTCTCCTAGGTTGGTTCTAGTACCTTTCACATAGGTAGTAAAGTTTTCTTGGCTTTAACAATAGCAGAATTAGCAGATTAAATTTGGATATATTCTACATTCCTCCTTAAATAGAGCGGTCCACCCTTGAAAGTCAAGCAGTTCCTCAATTTGAAACTCATAGTCTCTGAGAAAATCAAAGTCAATGATTTTGGGTATAAAAACTTTTCTCTCATAAAAGTGGGCATAAAACCTTCGATGTTGCTATGGAGTTTGGAAGTACTACTAGAGCATCTTCCTAACTTGGGATTTGGTAGGAGTTCCTCTTCTCCGTGGTCCTTCTTCACTAGAATCTAAGTTTTCTTCATTTCTGAGCAAGGATGTAGATGGTATACCTTCTTGAAACCGAAGCCGGTGATCTGTAGAGGTAGTAGCTTCATTCCGTTGGTGTTCGGAGGAGGTTTTACACTGTCTTGACACCTCCTCACGCGTAGTTGTGCGGGAAGGCCTTGAAATTGGAAGTTTGGTCAGCTTTAAGACCGGTTTAGGAGGCATTTTGTGTGAGATGAAATGAGTAGAGGATTTGATAGGAGAGATGTGAGATGGATTCACATGATTTTTGGAAATTACGAGCAAAGAGGGAGCTGGGAGGTTCAAGTAAGAAAAACTGGAGAGAAGGAAGGGATGAAATGGAGGGAAGTCGGTGTTTGGCACCTGATGTAGGCGACTCGAATCAATGCCGTGCGAGATAGACTTCTCTAAGTCAACCTGGGCTGACCGGAGTCGACTTGGTGCCTAGCCCTTTGACAATGCAACTTCTTTTCGATGCTTCATCCCATGCCAAGCTAACTTATTTGACATTCAATATACACTCAAGCCTCCATCAATAAACTCATGTCAATTGAATATACTAGTATTATGCATCAATGCCAATCATTCACATTTCTTTTCTAATCTTATAATATGATTTATTTCCTAGGGGTTTGGTAAAAATATCCGCAATTTGATCTTCAGTTTTAACATATTCCAAGTAAATGTCATGATTTTTAACATGTTCTCTAATGAAGTGGTGTCTACCATCTATATGTTTGGTCCTGGAATGTAATATAAGATTTTTAGTTAAATAAATAACACTTATATTATCACACTTAGTAGGTATGTCTTTATAATTTATGTCATAATCCCTCAATTGTCGTCTCATCCATAATAGTTGGGCACAACAACTGTCTGCTGTAATATATTCGGCTTCCGTAGTGGATAAAGCAGCACTAGTTTGTTTTCTTAAAAATTATGAAACTAAGTTCATACCTCCAAAAAATTGACATATTTCAATAGTACTTTTTCTATCGACCTTGTAACCAACAAAGTCTGCATCTGAATATCCAATTAGATCATATGTTGAACCTTTGGGATATCATAAGCCCAGATTGGTAGTTTTAATTAAATATTTGAATATTCTTTTTACAGCTATCATATGGAACTCTTTGGGATTTGATTGAAATCTAGATCACATACACACACTAAATAATATGTCCGGTCTAAATGCAATTAAATACAATAAAGAGCCTATCATGCTTCTATACAATATTTGATCAATTTATTTACTTTTTCATCATTGTTAATTTTGATTGTGGAACTCATAAGAGTGTTTTCTCATTTGTTGTTTTGCATTACAAACTTCTTGAGCATTTTCTTGATATATTTAGACTGATTTTTGAAAACTCCTTCACTTAGTTGCTTGATTTACAGTCTAAGGAAGAAGTTTAATTCACCCATCATGCTCATTTCAAACTCATTTTGCATAAGCTTGGAAAATTCTTAGCATAAAAATTCATTAGTAGCACCAAATACAATATCATCTACGTAAATTTGAATAATCAATAAATCCTTTCCTTTATATTGATGAACAAGGTAGTGTCTACTTTTCCTCTTTAAAATTCATGATTGATAAAAAAATTTACTTAGCCTTTCATACCAAAGTCTAGGAGCTTGTTTCAGTCCATACAGGGCTTTAGTCAACTTGTAAACAAATCTTAATTGATCATTTTTTTCAAAATTAGGAGGTTGTTTAACATGCATCTCTTCGATAAGGTATCTATTAAAAAATGTACTCTTGATATCTATTTAGAACAATTTAAAGCCCATATGGGATGCAAACGCTAGTAAAATACGTATGACTTTTAATCTAGCAATGAGGGCATATGATTCCTTAAAGTTAATTCTTTCCTCTTTAAAATACTTCTTGGTTGCAAGTTTGGTTTTATTTCTTACAACAACTCCACTTTCATCTAATTTGTTCTTAAAAACCTATTCGGTACCGATAATCGTGCAATCCTTAGGTCTAGAAAACTAAGCGTCATACTTGATTTCTTTCAAATTAGTTAAGCTATCCTTGTATAACAACAATCCAATTTTCATCATTAAAAGCTTTATCAATAGAGTTCGGCTCTATTTTAGATACATATGTAAAATGTCCACATATATTTTGCCTAGAGCCTCTAGTTTTCACAGCTTCATAAATGTATCCTATAACTTGTTCAATTGGATAATTATTTTTAAATTTTAGATCCTTGGGAGGTTTGTAGGAAACATTACCTTCACTTCCACTCACCTCTTTGTCTAAGCTTTGATCTTGCTTGGATCCTTCTCCTCCTTACTTTTCCGCTTGTAGCTTTCCAAAATTCACTGATAAATTATCTGTATTACTAAGCTTATTCTCCTTCTTAAGAGTTGGGTTAAATTCATCACATATAACGTGAATGGATTCTTTAACAACTTGGTTTATTTTATTGAAAATTCTATATGCTTTGCTATTTGAGGAATATCCAAGAAATATAGCTTCATTACTCTTAACATCTAATTTGCTAAGGTTATCTTTTCCATTGTTAATATATAATAAGAGTAACCAAAAGCATAAAAATATGAAATATTTAGTTTTTTACTCTTTCATAGCTCATAAAGGGTCTTTCTCAAGATAGCTCTCTAATGGTAACTCGATTTAAAATATGACAAACTATACTTACAGCTTCGCCCTAAAACTTCTTGAATAACTTGCTCTCATTTAGCATAGTTCCAGTCATATCTTGTATTGTTCTATTTTTCCTCTCAATTACTCCATTTTGTTGAGGAATTTTTGGTACAGAGAATGTATAGTGAATTCCTTGTTTATTGCAAAATTTTATAAAACGTTTGTTATCAAATTCACCACCATGATCACTTCTAATAAAGATAATTGTATTTTGCTTTTTCATTTTGCACTAATTTTGAAAAATTAAGAAACATAGAGAAGACTTTATCTTTACTAGCTGATAACATTATCCAAATAAATCTGGAAAAATCTTCTACAATAACAAAACATACTTTTTTCCTCCTAGACTCAAAATGTCAGATGGTCCATAAAGATCCATGTGCAATAACTCAAATGATCTTGAAGTTGCAACTTCATTCTTTGGCAAAAAGGATACTTTTTATTATTTGGACATTTGACATACTGTGCAAATTTTGTCCTTGTCATATTTGAACTTTGGTAAACCTTCTACCAAACTCTTTTTTCGTAAAGTCTTGATATTTGACATGTTTATATGTCCAAAGTCTCTTGTGTCATACCCATGGATCATTATCAACAACCATTAGACATTTTTTCATCCAATTTATCAAGAAAAACCAAATATATATTTTCATGTCTTTTTTCACTAAATACTATGTGGTCTCCATAAAAAAAATTATATATAAATAATTCAAACACAACTTTATAACCTTTGTTACGCAATTGGATAATATTTATTAGGTTGTTTTTGAGTCTCTCAATAAATAATACTTCCTCTATGTATGCATTTGAAATGTTATAAATATTACCCTTACAATTTATTTTACCTTTCTCATTGTTGTGAAAAGCTACAGTTCTTCTATTATGAAGTTTAAGCTCATGGAACATGGCTTTATCTCCTGTCATGTGTCTTGAGTAGCCACTATCTATAAATCAAGTATTGTTAGCTTTTGCTTTGAAACAAACCTGCAAAGATAGTCAAATAGAGCTCATTTCTTTGGTACCCATTTTTATGGGTCTATTTGGGTTAATAAGCATTTGAAGTCTACGTTGTTCTAATTTAAAAGGCACAAATCCAATACTCTTTGGAACCTAAACCAATTAACTCCTTGATTGTACAACTTCTTGATTTTATACTAATAAATTTTATGACTAAACTTGTTACAGAAGTTGTATGCCCCATGAATCCCTTAGGGTGGACTCCATGCACATTTCGGTTCCCAAGTTGGTCTTCTCACCTAAGTAACTATAGTTGTTCTTATTTTGCTTTGAGATGTTGTTATCTTAGCTTGGGGTTTAACCCATTTTGGAGTATTTGATTTACTACATTCTCCTTACTCAAATATGAAATACTCATGTTCTCTTCTACTAGTTTGAGTAGTCATATTCAAGAATATTTTAACACTTTCTCCTGAGTTAGAGAATTTTACTAATGATTCATTCAATATTTCATTTTCTTTCTTTAGCCTTCCTACTTCAATTGTCAAGGCTTTAGTTTCATTTGCCAGACATTTGACTCTTTCGGCTAGTTTTTCATTGACAATAATAGTTGGGTCATATTTCTTTTTCTTTAGTGTATATTTATTTCCTAATTTCTTAGTCTCATCATATAGTCATTCATAGGCTTATTGTAATTCCTCTAACTTAGCACATTTGAGGTAATCATGAGTGGAGGAATAAATAGATTTGGAAATAGAAAAGTCAAGTTTAGAGGTTACCTCATTACTACTTGTGCAATTAGTTAAAGTAGTTAAACCTTTTACCAGTCCAGTTGTTGTGAGGCAGTTGAAAGTGTTTTCTTCCTCAATTCTTGCTATTCAAAATATTCTGGCACAGTTTATAGCTTCATGTTTTTCATTTAAGGAGCTACTGGTTGTAGATGAATCCTTGTTTACATACATTCCTCTGCCCTTAGGCTTTAGAAACCTTCTTGCACTGCTCCTTTCTCTTTTCTCTTGCTTTTTTTTAATTTGTTTTCTTCATGCGTAAGACATTAAGCTTGCATATGTTCTACTCCACCACATCTGAAAAATTTAGTTACTTCTTACTCCTTTTCTTTTCTACTTTTATCCTCTGGAGTCGAAGCTTTTTCCTTTTTTTACAAATTTTGTAAACTTTCTTGTGAGAAGTGCAATCTCCTCATCTTCATTTTGAGAAAAAGAATTAGATTCATCTGAACTTTATGTGGCTTTTAATTTAATGGCTTTCTTTTCTTTGTGATGTTTTTCATTCCTCTTCTTTATTAGCTCATAGGACATTAATGAGCTGATAAGATCTTCCAACTTTAGCGAGTTTAGGTCTTTTTATTTCTTCAATAGTAGTAATCTTAGGAGTCCAAGATTTGGGTAGAGCTTTCAGAATCTTTATGACTTGTTCAGATTAAGATATTGCCTTTCCATGACTTTTCAATCCGTTAGTAATTTTTGAAAATTTAGCAAATATTTTAGAAATATTTTCAATATCTAACATTTTGAAAATTTTTAATTTTTCAATCAAAATATTTCTTCTCGTCCTTTGGAGTTGAGAAGTACCCTCATATATTGAGGTCATAATATCCCATATCTCTTTGGAAATTAAGCAAGAGGATACCCTATCATACTCAGCTGTAGTTAAGGCACAAAATAAAGAGTTCATTACCTTGGCGTTACTCTTTGCTATTTTGACTTCCTCTTTAGTCCATTCAGAAGTTTTTTCACATTTAGGTAGTGTAACACTATCTTGGATGACAATCCAAGAATTCATATTTATTTCCATTATGAGTTATTTCATTCCCAATTTCCAGTAACCGAAGTTACTACCGTAAAATAGAGGTGACCTTCAGAAAGATTGGCCCTCAACAAAAGTAGGAGTGGAAGTTGATTGGGATGCCATTTATATTGGATCTCTTTGATGTAAATTCAAAGATTTTCATTGATACTACTTGTTCATCTCGAGTGTATGAAAAAAACCCAAGAGGGGGGTGAGTTAGGTTCTTTTAAAATTCTTTTGGAGTATATAGCTTAATCCCTTAAATTAAGTTTCCTTGAATAAAGACGTGAAGAATAGAAATATAAGCAAAGCAATAATGTTAAACACACAAGATTATAGTGGTTCAGAACAATCCTCCCTACTTCACTCCTCCAAGAGCACACCTTTGTGCCTTGGGTTCCACTAAATTAATAATGTTACAATTAGAGCCCTTACTCTCATCTAGATTCTAGCTCTAGTGAGCTTTTACAAATATCACACAAGTAGGTAGCGAGTCACACTCCAACCACATACTACTTGTTTTTACTTGGCCTTAGTCTCCAATACCAAGTCAAGTAGAATCACATGAGTATGAATAAAAGGAATCTATACTTTATAAATGGTGTATAAAAAATTTCAACATGACGAAGAACCTGTAGAATGTGTTTGAATGAGATAACTTTGACACTTGCAATAAATGACATAGTTCTTCTTTTAGAGCACTTGAATGATTACTCGAATGCTTGTAAGTTGAAAGATAAAAGCTTAATCAATGCTTCAGCTAACCCTTTCCACTTTATTTGATGAGTCTTAAATAAAGAGGGAATAAATTCGAACGTTATGAGGTAGGTGGCATGCATTTAATGTGCCAACGTTCAAATTTTTCCTACCATTATAGTGCAAGTCGCAGCTAGAGTCGATTTCGACTGTGACTTCACCTAAGTCGCATACTGGAGTTGACTTGCGATTCGACTTCGATCGGGGCATTTCAACTCAATTTCTTCTCCCATATACAGTGCTTCTTGAGTTTCATCTAGAATCGACTTGGTCTTCGACTTGACCCAAGTTGCATGTGAAGTCGACTTCCGGTATGACTTTACACGTTCAATTTTCAATCAATCAATTCATGCAACCCTTAATTTGACTTAGTCGTGGGACTTCGCCCAAGTTGCTAGCAAAGTCGACTTGGCTATGCGACTTCACTTGTTATCTGAAGTTAAGAATTCCATAATTTGTCCTCCTTTTCTTTCACTCTTCTAAGTCCTTGCTTTGAGTCGACTTCGACTTGAACTTCATTCAAATTGCATGGCAGAATTGACTTGGATGTACGACTTAACATCTGAGATTTTAGCAATTGAAATAACGCTTTTCTTCATAGGCACAGGTCGGAGTCTTGAGTTGACTTTGCCTCCGACTTGACTCAAGTTGCAAGGTAGAGTCAACTTGGCAATCGACTTCGCAGTTCAACTACCAGTTATGTGGTTTATGTAACCCCCCCTTAGTCGACTTAGCTATCGATTTTGTCCAAGTCGCAAGTGAGGTCGACTTGGACTTGCAACTTGACCTGTCTGTGTATCAAAACTTGCAATCCTTCATCATAAGTCACAATTTGAGGTCAACTTGGGTATAGACTTGACCCAAGTTTAATGACTGAGTTGACTTGACTTTGAGACTTTGTCTTCTTTGCTTTATTAATTGAAAATTTCATCTTTAAGATATTTCACTAAATACGTTAGTAATCTTTACCACTCAAAATTAGTTTGTTAATAATCAAAATATGTATTGCTTTTATTTTTCTAGTTGAGTTCGCAATAAAATTAATTATTAGTAAAATTTTCTAACCCAGGAGAGAGTGTCAAAATGTTCCTCAATATAACCGATCAAACAAACAATGGAGGATGGGATACTCCTCATTTTAGCAAGGAGAATGCAGCAAAATAAATGCTCCTAAATTGGTAAAATCCCAACGTAAACTTGTTGCATCAAGTAGCCAAGTTAGAACAATAAGAACTACTTGCGTAAGAAAACTAACTTGACAATCTACAAGCATTTGGAATGCTCTCTAAAAGATATATGGGGAATGCAATTTCTACAATAAATTTGGACACAAAATTTACCAATATAGAGTTGAGAAATTACATGATAGAGGACCTATATTGATTTGGGTATCAAGGAGTTTAGCATATGCACCTCCTAGACATGAACGAGATTTATTTCAAATGATTATTACCCCAAATGGTGGGTACCAAAGAGATGAGATTTATTTGATATATTTTAAGGTGTATCTTAAAGAAAATATAAGCAACATTTGGTTTATAGATAGTAGATGCTCAAGACACATGACATAGGACAAAACTTTATTTCATGACCTCAAGTCCTACAATGGCAGAAGCGTTGCCTTGGCAACAATGAGAAAGGAAAATTAGTAAAAAGGACAATATTTATGGTATCTCTAATGCATGTATAAGGGAAGTTCTTTTCATTGAAGGTTTCAAACATAACTTAATAAGTATTAGCCAATTATGTGATAAAGAATATAAGGTTGTGTTAGAATCATTTATATGTAATATTTTTAGATTGAGAATATATAGTCTTTAGTGGCAAAAGATATGAATATATATATATATATATTTGGTATTCCCTTATGAGCTAAATGAAAAATGTCTTGTAGCAGTTAATAACAATCTATGAGTATCGCATAAAAGACTACTTGAGTTACCACATATGGATTTTTATGAAAATGAGAGGAAAAATGCATATATATGTTACAGTTGATGATTTTTCAAGGTTCACTTGGATAATGCTATTAGCTAGTAAAGATGAAACATTCTTTATTTTTTATAGTTTTTCTAAGTGTGATATCCCATTGCCTAAAGATTCTCAATGGACAGTCAACGGGTGTCATATAACTTAAGAAAAATTCAGTTACACCTCCCTGTAATATATAAGGGGGTAGTATCGAATATGATACCTGTTATACATGAATATCACAATTCTATATTAACATATTTATATTTTTATACTATAAAGGCATTCGTATGCTAAGGAAGTCATCATAATTTATCATTACACAACAGAGTAATCTAAAAGATCATATGTGTATACATATGCATGAGTCCATGTAGATTATAATCAAGTTCAAAATACCCAAGTACAATGTGTTTATAACAAAAACACAGAATCCATAATAATTATGAATACAAGTATTAATCTAGTGAGGCTGCTTCGTGGGGTTATGCCCTTCTCTTATCTCATCCCGAGATTCTTCACTTGGCTTGTAATCTAAAGACAAAATAACAAATCATGTGAATCTAAATTAACTCCATAAGTAGATAGCAGTTAATAAAGGAAGTGAATTAATTAAGTTTCATTTTGCATATACCATGATCATGATGCAGCAAAATAATTTCTACACAATATGTGGATTCAACACCCACACCAAAGAACATATACGTATAGCTGCATGTTTTTAACAGGTCATGCACAACCCTCCCCTCATGTCAATTAAGGGCTATGAACAACCCTATCGAATCATTTAATTAACAACCCATCACTCAATACACATAAAACAAATATTACAAACCACACACATAGCATTAAAATCATCAATATAAGTTTACATCATGTTTAGTGGACCAACTATCACATAAACATTTCATCGAATACATGGTAGCCATCAGAAAGGAAATCTTTAGTTCTCCATATGAATCTAACCCATTTAAGCTATATCGCAACCCATCCAAGCTATATCATAACTCATTAATGAGAAACTAGCAACATGTCATCTGTTTCACTAAACCCACACAATGATCCTAAATACTCCACGAATCCAGCTAACCCTAGCTTGCATTAAGTCCTGAAAATACCCCATCCCACAAGGCTGATGGGTGATGTTCGTTCCCACTAGCTCTATAATGTATTTAATTGCAGATACAACTCTTAGCTTGAGAAAAGGAAACATTTACTTACCTAGATCATGATTTCCTCTAATATTGGCGACCCTAACCTCAAATTTTTGGGATTTTCAGTTGCCTTAGATGCAAAGAAGTGACCCCTGAGGTGATTTAACACGATCTTGTGGAGGTTTAGTGCCGGATTGAGCGCTAAGGAGATGAGAAAGAAGAAAGAAGAGGAAGGAAGAAGATGATGAGAATAAGAAAGGAAAGGAAAAATAAACCCTAACCTCACACGCTCCCTTTTTTAAATGGACTTGCCACTTGGTGGGCCAGGCCAGACACGGACCCAAGACCTAATTTATTCTCCTTTTCTCATCTTAAATTGTTTTGTTATGTAAAAGTTTCTCTGGGGCGTTGCTCCCTTGATCGCCACAACCTAACCGGGCGAGTTGAACCCTGTACCTAATTTGCAAAGTGAGAGATAATGATTGTGTCTCAAAATACGCATCAATCATATACCTCTAAATCACATTATAACTCAGGACCATAATTACAGAAATATGCAAGTGCATAAACTCATATTTATGTCTAACATGCTCGTGAATGACATCTAATACACCCTACATGTCAAGGTTATAATACATGCATGTATTCACTATACGCCCTTTAGATGTCATATTTATCTACATTGTGCATGATATTAATATCATTAATTCTTAGCAACATATTCATAAATTACCTTATGGACAGAGAAGAGTTATAATTTTAAAAAATACATAGTCCTTGCACTAAGTTGCTGCAAAACGAAAAATAAAGTTCAATAATATCTATTAGAAGTGACTATAGCAGTGAGTTTGAAAATAAACACTTTGTAAAATATTACAATAAAAAAGGAATTCACTACATATTTTCTATATAAGAACTCAACAAAATAGAGTAGTTAAGAGAAAGAATATAACTATGCAAAAGATAGCTGAAAATTTTCTAAATGAGAACAAATTATCTTAGAAAATTTGAGGTGAAACTATAAGTATAATTTGTCAGGTATTAAACCATGTTACTATTAGAGCAATTTTAAAAAAGACCTCATATGAGCTACAGACAGATAAAAAACCAAATATATCATATTTTCGTACTTTCGGTTGTGTATGTTATGCATTGAATAATGGAAAAGATAATTTTGAAAAATTATATGCTAAAAGCGATGAATCTATATTTCTTAGTTACTCCTCTAGTAGCAAAATATATAAAGCATTTTACAAAAAAACTCAAGTAATAGAGGAGTCTTTTTCTCAAAAAAAGTAATAGAGGAGTCTGTACATGTTAATTTTGATGAGTTCAACCAAACTCCAAAGAAGGTAAATGAGTTTAGTGATGCAGATAATCTATCAAAAGATTTTAAGAAGCTACAAGTGAAAATGAAAAGGAAAAAGAGCTCAAACTAAATGTAGAAGATCAAAAATCAGATTAAGAGGTAAGTGAAGGTAATGTTCTTTATAAACCTCCTAAGGATCTCAAATTTAAAAATGACCATCTAATTGAATAGGTTATAAGATACAAATATGAAAGTATAAAACAATAAGCTTAAGACAAAATATATGTAGACATTTTACTTTTGTATCAAGAATTGAGTTAAATACAATTGATCAAGTTTTAAATAATGAAAATTTGATAGTTACAATGAAAGAAGAGCTAAATCAAATTGAAAGAAATAAAATATGACAACTTGTTCCTAAACCCAGGTATCATACTATAATTTGTACCAAATAGGTATTTAGGAATAAATTAAATGAAAGTGGCTTAGTTGTGAGAAACAAAGCTAGACTAGTAACTAAGGGGCACTCATAATAAAGAATTAACATTGAAGAATCCTATGCTCCCATTGCTAGATTAGAAGTCATACACATTCTACTTGCTTTTGCATCACATATGGGTTTTAAATTATTTCAAATAGATGTTAAAAGTGCATTTTTAAATAGTTATTTTAATGAAGAGGTGTATGTTGAAAAACCTCTAGGTTACTATATGGATTGAAAAAAGCTCTTAGAGCTTGATATGAAAGGCTTAACAAATTTTTAATTGATCATAATTTCAAGAGAAGGGAAGTTGACACCATCTTATTCATTACGTGCAAAGAGAATGACATTTTAATAGTGTAAATATATGTAGATGATATTATTTTCGATATAGCTAATGAATTCTTGTACCAAGAGTTCTCTAAGTTGATGCAAAATGAATTCGAGATAAGCATGATGGGTGAACTCAATTTTTTAAATTGCAAACCAAAAACAAAGAAAAGGGATATTCATCAATCAATCCAAATATATATCATGGAAATGTTAAATAAATTTGGAATGCAAATTAATAAAGGAGTAAGCACACTCACGAGTTATTCAATCAAAATGGACAAGGATGAGAAGGTAAACAAGTAGATCAACGTTTGTGTAGAAGTATAATTGAATCTTTGCCATATTTCACTGCTTCTAAACATAATATCTTGTTTAGTGTATGTATGTTAAAGATTTCAATCAAACCCTAAAGAATTTTATATGATAGCTATTAAAAGAATTTTAAAATATTTAATTGATATAACAAACCTAGGACTATGGTATTCCACTGGCTCAAATTTGATTTGATTCGATATTTGAATGTAAATTTTCTAGTTACAAAGTGGATAAAAAAGGCACTAGTGGCACTTGCGAAAGCATGATGGTATCATGGTTTTCAAGAAAATAAATTAGTATTGCTCTTTCTACCATGGAAGCGAAATATATAGCAACCGGTAGTTGTTGTGCCTGACTTTTATGGATGAGACAACAATTAACGGATTATAGTTTAGAATATAAGGACATCCCAATTAGGTGTGATAATACTAGTGTCATCTGTCTAACCAAGAACCCAATGTTACACTCTAGAACAAAATATATTGATGTTAAATACCATTTTATTAGAGAACATGTTAAAAATCATGATATTAGTCTGGAATATGTAAAAACAGAAGACTAAATTGCAGACATATTTACCAAACCATTGAATATAAAATTAATTTATAAAATTAAAAAAGAAATGGAAATGATGGATATTAAAGCATGAAATGTTAATGGTCTTGCTTATTTGAATATTTTGTATATGTTGAAATATGATTTATCTATGTTGAATGTGCGACTTGAAACAATTAATTAAAATATTAGGATGATTAAGGGTAGAGAGTTGCATAGAATTTTTATATAGGACATGGGTAGAAGAGTCAAGTTGACTCCGCATAGCCCAAGTCGACTTCACTGAAGTCAACTTTGAACTCGACTTAGGGTTCAGAGTCAAAATCCTTACTTTGCATCAATCACTCAAATTTATCACAAATCTTCTTGCATTGCCACTTCCTTACTCTCCTATCCATAATAGCACCCAAGAAAGCCATTAGTAAGGCTTCAAACCTCCTTGTTTCAAGGCCCTCATAATCTAACACAGAAGGAGAAGTTCCTTGGCAACAAAGGACGCCTGCAAAGTAGCCACGGGATGATGAAACCACTTCTACGAGTCTGTGATTTTATTTTCAGGAAGGTAACCAAGTATCTAACCTTCCTAGAGATGGTTCTTTAGGGAGTGAGGAAGTAGTTAAGAAAAAAAGAGGTCTTACACAAAGAGCACAAGAAATAGAAACGCCTATAAAATGTTTCCGAACTCCTCAACAACATAGGTGTTTTTATAGACACTTCTATTAGAGGAAAACATTCCCTCCTAAGATCATAGACTTCAATTTTCTACGAGAGTATGAGTTCAGAGATTGAAGAATTATTGGTGTAATGCCCGCGTAAGTTAATTTCCTATTTATCTTAATTTTTACATTAATTATTATTAAAATGTGATTTAGATAGAAAAAAAATCTTATTAAGTATGCAATTAAAGAAATGCATGATTTTTATCTTATGACTAACAAAAAAAAACCAATAAGAATGAATAATGTTGTAAGAAAATGGGTGGAAGAAATCACAAGGAATTACAACAAAAAAAGAACAAAATAAAAAATTATATAAATAATGAAAGTATAAAAAATATTAAAAAATGAGTCTAAATAAAAGAAAGATAATTAGAAAAGTTTCTTGAAAATTCTTAAAATTTTTAGAAATTAAAAAAAAAAGATTTTTGAAATTTTATAAGAATTATGGTAAAATTGTAAAGTAGAAGAAAACTACATAATAGTGAACTTTGAAAAATTATAAAATATTATATATAAATTAAAATAATATGAAACTAGTGTTATTTGAAAGTTCTTGAAGTCTACTTTTAAACCCGGAAAGAATCATCAAAATTAGACTTAAAATAAGAAAGAAATGCGAATAAAAGTAAAGGTATATCTTAATTTCTGCACTATGCAAGAAATAGAAATAATTTTAATTTAATTGTATACCAAATTAAAAAAGTGCAAATTTTGGTTGAGTCAGATTTTTTCTTAGGGCATATTGTTTCAATGGAGAGAATAAAAATAGATCCGCAGACAATTAAAGCAATAGCAAATTGGCCAAGGCCAACAAATATTACCAAGATCAAAAGTTTTTGGATTTAACTGACTATTATCGGAAGTTTGTAGAGGGGTTTTTCACAATTATACGCACAATACTAAATTAATTAGAAAAGCTATGAAATATGAACGAAATGCTGATTATGAATATAGTTTTCAAGGGCTTAAGAAAAAATTAGTTGAAGCTCTAGTTCTAACATTACTTGAAGGTAATAAAGGACATTTAACCTACAATGATGCATCTTATAAATGGTTGGGATGTGTATAGATGCAAAATGGGAAGATAATAATTTATGCATCTTGACAACTCAAGCCAAATGAGTTGAATCATCCTACTTATGACTTGGAATTAGCTGTCATGATATTTGCCTTGAAGATATGATGACATTACTTATATGATGCCAAATTTAAAATATATACAAATCATAAAAGCTTAAAGTATATATTCACTTAAAAAGAACTGAATATGAAACATGATTGAAATTATTAAAAGATTATGATATCACCATCTAGTATCATCTTAGCAAAGTTAATGTAGTTATCGATGTATTAAGCATAAAAGTAAATTTAGTAGCTTTGGTTACACAACACGAAGGACTAATTCAGGAAATGAGGCAATTAAAGTTGGGAATATGTTTGGAGAAGGTAGAAATGCAGTTGAAGTAGTTATAATTGAAGTCATCATTATTTGAATAAATCCAACAAGAACAATTGAAAGATATAAAATAACAAAGTTTAGTCCAAATAATGATGCAAAAAGAAAATATTGCGTTCAACATAGATGATAATGGAATGTACCAGTATCAAAATCGATTATGTGTTCCTAACAAGTCAAAAATGAAAGAAATTTTTTGAAAGAAGCACATTATTCACCATTTACCATTCATCCAAGAAGTACCAATATGTATCGTAGAGAAAACGAATTGGCGGAATAACATGAAGAGAGAAATAGTCAAATTTGTGAGCAAGTCTTTAGCTTATTGATAATTGGAAATTAATAAAATATTTTATGGGCATTTTATACCAATATGGCGGGTAATTAATTGAGTTTAATGCGAAATTTGCTCTAAAATGTAGTTTTGCAACATTCGGGTATTAAATATTAATTTCAAGTTATTTAAATAATTTTTGTAATCTTTTGGCTTGAAATTATATTTTAATTGTTACCATGAAATTAGATGGACTTGAAATGATTTTATAGTGATAACCCACTAATGATTTTTTGATTAATTAATTATTCAAATATTTTTTATGCAGGTTTTCAAATCCAGATGTGGGCCCCACAAGTAAATCAGATCCAAGCCATCATCCAGCCGTCCTTATGCCTAATTAATGTGGGCCCACCAGAGAGTTCCAAAATAGCAGCAAATCAACAGCCGAAAATCAGCTATTCATCTCATCCAGCCGTCCATTCATTCAGGATCACGTCCAACCAGAAATCATGATCACCCATCGGATGTATTCAACCATGCATTTCAGCCCTTCAAATGAACATCCAGCAGCAGATCTACACTGTCCCTTATCTCCCTTCCATTTAATCCAGTGCACCATCCTTAAGGATTAATCCAAGCCGTCCAAATCTTTGTCCAGCAAATCAGCAAAATCACAGCCGTCCAGCAACAAATTAAATAAATCCAGGCTGTCCACTTGCAACCAGATCAGTACCGTTCATCAAAGCCATGCAATCATGCCATCTCCACCATTTAAAGCAGCCTATATCAATTGCCAATTCCAGCACTAAACAATGGACCGAATTAAGTGGGGCCCATTAGCAAATTAGCACAATGAACACCGTCCATTTATCTTGGTTTTTACAGCTGCCAATCGCTTAAGCCATCTATCCCCACCGTTTATTAATTAACTGTCGTCCAAAGATCCAAGTGACACAGAGCATCAAGACCATCCAAATTGCGCACAAGAGGTGGGGACCACTAGCATATGCATCATTCAGAAAATTCCAACGCAAATACGTACTAGCATAACACGGAATGCGTAATATCGAAGCAACGTAAGTTAGGCTGCGCACTCTAGTTTTAACGCATATTTTGAAGGTATACAAGGGGCTCAAGACACGAATTTTGGGGGGAGGATAGCAGAGAGAATTGGAGAAGAAAAATTCTAGCGGGCTGCAAGAAAAATTCCGAAGAAGAGAACAGAAATTCACGAGCTGAAATTTGAGAGAGAGAAAGAGAGAGAGAGAGAGCAACGAGGTGGAGAGCACGAGCAAGAGGTGGACCGGCGAGTTGCGTGGAGCAGCCGACACACCATCGGGAGCTTCAAACCAATAAGCCCTCATATCTTTTCCCTTTTTAATTTTTATTGTTTTGTTTAAGATGGACTTGAATTTTAATTTTATTTTGGACTTTAACATGCTCGGCTAAATCCTAAATCTAGGGTTTAGGATGTCGCATGCGTACAATGTAGTGTGGTATGGGTTTTTAATTTATTTATGATTGATATTGTTGTTAATTTAATATCTTTTGGTTTTAATGCTTGCTTTGTATATGTGCCTGTACTTTGGCATGATTCCATATATTAGGAGATAGAATCGAGAGGTGAAAATCTAATATACGATAATCAAGATATTAAACTTGAAAATCTAAGACCATGAGAATAGACATGATGACCTTGAGGAATTCCATGAACAAACCACAGAACTTAATAGATTCTAATTAACTTAATCCCATGAGAATAGGTGGTTAAGAAAATTAGGGTACGCCTTATAGGTTTCGAGAGAAGGTGTAAGGATAAATTAGGGTTTGTTCTCCTTTAACAAATAATATTCAGATTAAATAATTATACCACTACCCGTTGCAAAAGACGCATGTGAAATCCTAGACCCTAGGTACTCGCACTCTCGTTTTCTACTCGCTCTAGTTTTAAATTTTATTCTCTTCCCATTTTTCTATTTTTTTTTCTATTTACTATATTTTTTCCCACTTTTCTATTCCATTTTATATTCGACATGAAAGCATTTAAAAGAAAATTTTATAGTCCCGAATTCCTTGTGGATCGATAATTTATATACTACAATTTACGACCCGTGTACTTGCAGTGAGATTGCGAACATCTATCAGTGAGTTAATGCAGATGATCAGAAATCGATAAGAACGTTGCAATCATTGGAAATTCCTGAATGGAAATGGAATGATATTAGCATAGATTTCATCAAAAGACTGCCTTAAACTCAAAAAGGATATAATTTTATATGGGTGATAGTTGACAAGTTATCTAAGATGACACATTTCTTACTAGTAAAATCCACATTTTGATAGTAAAATTAGCAGAAGTCTATTATGAAGAAATTGTTAAATTACTTTGAATGCCAAAGACTATTGTATATGACGGGGATCCCTCTTTCACATCTCACTTTAGGAAGAGTTTACATCAGACCATAGGTATAGAACTTCGCTTCAGTATAACGTATCATCCACATATTGATGAGCAAACAGAACAGGTCAATAAAATTATGGAGGACATGTTGCACATGGTGTAACAACTTTTGGTGGATTTTGGGATGAATACTTATCCATGGATAAATTTGTATACAATACTAGTTGCTAAGTAAGTATTCAAATAGTAGCCCCATTTGAAGTATTGTATGGATGAAAATACAAAACTTTACTCAATTAGGATAAAGTAGGAGAGAGAAATTGCACCTGATTTGGCCCAAAGGATAGTAGACAAAGTCAAAGTAATTAAATAATATATATTAATAACTCAAAGTCGATAAAAGACATACACAGACGAGAAAAGGCAGGAAAAAAATTGAATTGGAGATCATGTATTCATTAAGGTTTCTCCAATTAAAGGAATCACCCGATTTGGAAAAATAAAAAATTGAACGCAAGATTTGCTGGGTCATTTGAAACTTTGGAAAGGGTAGGAAAGGTATCTTGTAGAGTTGCATTGCCTCCAGTATTAGCCATAATCCATAATGTTTTTCATATCACTACTCAAAAGCTACAGTCTAGACCTTAGCCATATATCGATACCAGAAATACTTCCAGTTAGAGATACCTTAAACAATGGAGAATACCTTAAACAATGGAGAAGTTCCTATAAAAATTTTGGATTATAAAATATAACATCTACGAAATCGAACAATTGAATATATTGAGGTTTAGTGGAATCAATATTTGGAAGAAGAAGCCACATGGGAACTCGAGAAAGCAATATAAAAGAAATACTCGCATTTGTTTAACTAGAACAATCAGGTTTCATGATAAAACCTATTTAAGGGGGAGAGAATGTAATGCCCGCATAAGTTAATCTCCTACTTATTTTAATTTTTACATTAATTGCTATTAATAAGTGATTTAGTTAGAAATGAAAATTTTATTAAGTATATGATTAAGGAAATACATGATTTTTATCATAAGACTAACAAGAAAATAAACTAATAAAAATGGATAATGTCATAAAAATGAGTAGAAGAAATCATAAGGAATTATATAAAAATAAAATAAAAATTATATAAATAATAAAAGTATGAATAGATATAAAAAATGAATCTCAATGAAAGAAAGATAATTAGGAAAATTTCTTAGAAATTCTTAAAATTTTTAGAAATTAAGAAAAGATAATTTTAGAATTTTATAAGAATTATGATGAAGTTGCAAAGTAGTAGAAAACTGGAGAATGTTTCAATGCACCTTGATGCACCTACATTTTAGTACATTAGGGTGCAAAGCTTCATTTTTTAATATATTTTTTAAAATTTTTTATAAGATTGTTAATCTAGTTATATTTAATCTATAAGCCAAATTTTACCATGTTTGGATATGTATATATATTTTTTATTTTTTAAAAAAGGTTACTTTAGTCATTTTTAAGTGACTAAAATGCCCTTATTTTTAAAAAAATTAAAATATATTTATATCTCCAAAAAATGGTGAAACTTAATACATAAGTTAGATACATCTAGGTTAACAATCTTATAAAAAAATTTCAAAAACAATATATTAAAAATGAGGTTTTGTACCTTGATGCATTGAAATTTCAATGCATCATAGTGCATTAAAACATTTCCCTAGAAAACTACACAATAGTTGAATTTGAAAAATATAAAATGTTATATATAAATTTAAATAATATGAAACTGTTGTCATTTGCTTTTGAAGTCTACTTTCAAACACAAAAAGAATCATCTAAATCCTACTTAAAATGAGATAAAAATACGAAAACAATGAAGGTATATCCTGATTTCTGAACTACGCAAGAAATAGAAATAATTTTGATTTATATTTAATGGTTAGATAAATTTTCAATAATTATATCATTAAAAAGAATATGAAATTTAAAATTCATCTATATATAATATGATGGGTTTGGGGAAGAAAATATAGAAATAAAAATCATTGAAAATCAAGTGGTCAAAATAGATTTCAAATTGGTACATCATTTGAGAGCATCACAAGTGGGCCATCATCAACTCTAATCAACAAATTTATATTGAAATTATCTACTACCTCAATTAGAGATAAGCTCACATGAATAAAGGTGGAAAAAATGGATTCATGAATCTGCCTCATGGCAAAATATGGTCCATCCATGAGGGTGAAATATATCAAAGTAGCTTATAGGTTCTCTCTTATTGGTGCTAATTTAAGGACCCTTGTCTAGGGGTGCAACTTGGGCCGGGTTCGGCCCGAACCCAGCTGGGAGCAGTGCTGAAACTCTGCATTTCTTAGCCCAAACCCAGACCGAATTTAAACAACTCTCGGTTTCGGGTTCAGGTAAACCCGAACCCTTTAAACCCGAACCCAAGGTTATATTTGAAAATATTATTATTTTATGTTATACATCAACATCACAACTCAGCTCTGCCAGAGTGCTAGTGCCAGGCTAGCCCCACTGCCCCCAACTTTCCTTTCCGCATCCAGACTTTCCTGCTCTCACGTTTCGCACGCGCTCAGATTTTTGGTTTTCAGGCTTTCCGCTTTCACGTTTCAGCCAATCAGCCTTTTCTCCGCTTTTCACTTCTAAAATTTGAATCTGACTTCTGAGTTCCGGTAATCCGTGCATACAACCTCCTAGTCCGTCCGCCTCTCTCAACTTGTTGACGCCACCATTTTCCTCCTCTCGCGTCGCCGTCTCAACTCTTGACCATTCTGTGTTTCTGCGCCTAACGGACGAAGTTGGCTCTCTGCCTTTCCGCGTTTTCGACGAACAACGTCCATCCCAGTCCCTAGCTCCCTACGCCGGCGTCATTCCCTGTCCCTGCTCCGGTCCCTGCCCTTGTCCCTACACCGGTAGCACCCGTCCCTGTCCCTGTATCCCTGCGCCGACCATCCGCTTCATTGCTTCTAGTCCAAACGCGCCAACGGGCAACAACAGAATCACGCGTCGGTAACAGTTTTGTTCTTAATATTTTTTTTGAAAATATCTTTGCTTATTATTTAATATATAAATTAACAGTACATGATTAATTATTGAAAACTGGTGCAATGAAACCTTATTTGAAAATGAGAGCAAAAGAGAGGGGGAAAATTTATGTAATGGGATTATATATAGGTAGAATGACTTTTTAGAAATAAACAAATGAAGACAGCATTAATTATCTAAGAATTAATTGTTAGAAATAAAGTAAATGGAAACTGTTTAAATGGTAATTTAGAAATGTCTATTTTTACTTAGCATGCAGAATCAGATGTACTTGTTTTGCATTTTTTCGAACAAGTATTCATATAGCTTGAATGCTTGCATTTCAAATATTTTTGCAATCTCAAAAAATTATTTCATTTGTTTGTGTTTATGTTAGTTGTTGATAACTTGATACGCATTGGTTAATATTTTTATTTTTGAATTAGTTTGTTATTGTTCTGAAATGAGTAGAACTATTAAAATTCACATGGACAATTTCTAATTTTTTTATATATGTTAAAAAAGTAATATTTAGGTGATCATTTCAACATGTACATAGTTGTGATATTGGTGTTAAATTGCAGAATGAAAAATAGTTGTACTTCTACGTATTCCAAAATACAGCTATTGTTCTACTTGATGCAAAGAGAAGGCTCAAAATAGGTTTCTTTCTTTCTACTCTTAAGCGGTATTTGAATTTTTCTTGCTTTTGTATAATAAATTATTTTTTAAACATTTTTATACAATAGGTTTGTGATAAAAATTATATATAGGATGAATAACAAAGACATGTTAATAGGAGAATGTCAACCCGAAACTCAACCCGAGCCCGAATTTCAAAAATAGGGATAGGGTTGAGGTTTACAAATAGGGTTAGGGTTAGGGTTAGGGTTAGGGTTAGGGTTGAAGTTTTACAAATAGGGTTAGGGTTAGGGTTGAGGTGAACCCGAGTTTCATGAGCCCGAGTTGCACCCCTACCCTTGTCTAAAACTGATCCTAACTTATCTAAGAGTAATTCCTACACACTAAATTAAGAAAAAATGAGAGTATAAAGATCATACTTAAGTAAGAAAAACACGGGAAGAAGAAAGGTTGGGTGAAAGGATCGAAGAAAGAAGTAAGGGCAAGTTAACTGTGAAAGACAAGTGTGATTAGAAAAATAGATAATTAGTGTAGACTTTTTTTATTTTATATATATATGAGCTAGTTTTCTTTCAAATGAATGGTTTGTATCATGATTATAAAAGTTAGATTATAATGATTTAATTATTTCAACAGAAGTGTTCTAAAGATAATATTTTTAGAGCTATTTAAGTAAAATGGTAATATCATCCACAAATTAAAATAGAATTTGATGAGTAAATAATTGAAACTGAGTAGAAAAATAAGATCTTCAACTTTTATGCTGATTATTTTTTAAAATAACGACATTTAAGGGGTCATTTTTAGGGTGCAATATAGACTTATTTTTAGCACCCTACTGGACAGCTAGATACAACCCTTAATGATTAAATTCAACTATTAATTTGATGATCAAAGTAGAGTATGATGATGTTAGTGATTTATAGATACTATAAACATAAATTTTGAACCTTTATATGCAATTGTTCATTATTTAATATAAAAAAATTTTAAACTAAAAATACTTACCACTAACCTTGGTAGAAAACTTTCTATTAAACTGTTTTCTTATATATGTAAAAAGTAAGGTAAATGATAAGATTTATGAATTACTCATTTAGTACAACTCCATTAGCATCAATAAAGATTTGAATAAAATTAAAGGGTGGAGGTGACATAAATATGAAAACTCAGTATAAATATTAGAACATTGAAAACTAATAAACATGGTAAGACCACCGAAGTGATGAGAAGCATTATTAGCCAACCATATAGTCTAAGGTTTGAATCACCTAACACTTATATTTGGCATTTTGACATTAATATTAATATTACTTAGGGGCTATTTGGCATTTACCAAAACTGTGTGATGTTTTTTTATCAAAGCGGGTTGACGCATTTAATGCAAATCACAAGCCGTTCAACTGGCTTAGAGGAGATGCATTTCTTGCATGCAAGAGTAAAATGCGTGTTACACCCACAGCTGCATAGCTTAAAGGACATGCATTAATTGCATGCAAGAGTAAAATGCATATTACATCCACAGTTACGCACTTTATACCTGCAGTTGTACTCCTTGATTTGACAACTATTCATACAGCTCCCTAACCTTTGAAAAGTTTTACACTCAACTTTGAGTTTTCTATCTTTCCAAACAGACCCTTAATAGAATAATATATTTACAAAATAGTCAATGTGAATCATAAAGTGGTAATTTTAAGGTTATGACAAAGGTTCAAATAATTTGAAATATTAAATTATTTTTTATTATCACTATTAAATTTAAAATTAAAATATTTTGAAATATAATTCCTTTTCAAAAGATTTTTTATTAGAAGGATTAAAACGTTAAGTTTTCATGAATTAAGTTGTGAGTTCAAACTATAATTAAAGAATTTAAATAAATAAGAATAATAATTTTTTACACTAACCTTATGAAAAGGAAAAAAATCCTAAAAATTAATATTTCTATTCTAATTATAGGAATGAAGAGAAAAGGAAAAGAATCATAAGAGGAGATTTTTCTTGAAAAGTCATTGTGAAACGTATGTAGGTAATGTTTTTATACTTTTCTACCTATTTTGTATAATTATTTTCTGATATTTTCTTGCAAAAAATGTTATAAAAATGCTTATGAACAAATGATGCTTGAAATAGAATTTTTAAATTTATTTTATAATAACATGCATCCGTCATATCATGTGTGTGAATATAATACATGGAATAACTTTATCAGATTGAAATAGTATGTGATATTTTTGAGAAAACTGAGCCAAGTTACCTGACCATGAGGTTATAAAGGGTGACACTTAGAGGTATTTCAAGTACCCTCTCGAGTTGTTGACTCACTTTTATATTATGTATTTTGAATATTAATTAAGTAGAATTTCAGTGTTTAAAATGATTTGAATCATATTTTGATTAATTTAGCTTTATTTACCACAAAACACTCACAATTAAGTTGTATGTGTAAAATCAGGTGAAATCGGTGCAAAATACGCATGATTCTCAAAGAGTCAAAGCATAGGACCAAGACCTATGCTATTTGATGATTTAGAAGAATCAAGAGGAGGCAAAACAGTGATGAACACAGGTTAAAACGTGTTTCACACGTGACCTGAATTCTTCTTAGGTCTGGTAAAAAAATCTTTCCAATTCATACAAGATCTAATAAGTTTTAGGTCTAATAGAGTTACACAAATAATCAGTAAATGTATCAGTTTCGTGGAAATACTTTGAGGAGCTCTATATAAACAATACTTGTACATGTCCCACATCATCTTAGAACGTCCTTGAGCAAGGGTTTGTTGGTCCCGAGTTGATGGCTAAACCCAAGAGGGAAGGGGTGAATTGGGTTCTTTAAAAAATTCTTTGGTAAATTAAAGTCTTAACCCCTTTAAAGATTAATCCCCTTTTTAAAGCAAATAGAGAGCAATTTAGATAAAGCAGTAAAAGGAAGCAGAAGAAAAGATTTATAATGGTTCGGGCAAACCTTCCCTACTCCACTCTTCCAAGCTCACACTCCGTTGTGACTTGGGTTCCACTATGTATTCCTCGAATACACTTAGAGTCTCCGCTCTCTTCTAGATTCTAGCTCTAGGGGGCATATACAACTTAGAGCCTATGCTCTCTTCTAGATTCCAGCTCTAGGGGGCATAAGCAACTTACTGCACAAGTAGGTGATGAGTTCCACTCCAATCACACACTACTTTGCATACACTTGATCTTAGCTACTCAAGCTAAATCAAGGTTAATACAACAAGACTTTGAAATAAGAAAAACTACACTTTACAGAGATGTGTAGACAGGTTGAGCTCGAGGAAGAAATTAGAAGAAGCTTGGATGAGTATCGATGAAGCAGCTTGCACTCTTGAAGCTCTTTCTTCCTTTGAAAGTATATGGACCACTCAAAAATGGAGAAAATCAAATGGGAAACCTTTCTTGCACTTATTTTCTCTCTTTGGACTTTGTGATGTGTATGTGAGTGTCTTGTATTTTTCTTCACGTTCATTTGAGGGTCCTTTTATAGAATGAGGAAAATATGAACGTTGTAGAGGTGGTTGACGCGCAATAAATGAACTCCAACGTTCAAAAATTCGACCGTTATTTCCAAGTCGAAGATGGAGTCGACTTGGCCTGCGACTTGGCTTCCAAGTCGCACATGGAGTCGACCTGGCTTGCGACTTGGGTTTCTTCAGATATCCAAGTCTGAGACTTGGGTCGACTTGGCTTCAGACTTCAACTCAAGTCGATCCTGGAGTCGACTTGGGTCGCGACTTGACTTGGTCTTCGCCAATAATGCCTTGATCCTCATTTGATTTTGCTTCTAGCTTGCTTGGCTTTCTTCCTTTAGTCCTTTTAATTGTCAAGTGGCTCCTCATACTTGTAGATCTTTGTGATTCATGAAGAGCTTGACCTTGATCCATCTTGGATTTGCTTGAACCTTGTAGAACTTAGGAGAGCTTGAGTCCTTGCATGATATATTCATGCACCTTGCTTGCTTTGGAGTCGTTTGATCTTCATATCTTGAATATATCTTGAATCTCAAGAATACTCAAGTTAATCTTGAAAATGGTCTTTGCACCTTACTTTGGATTTGAAAAAGCTCAAAGGGATTCTTGGAATGAGCTTGGAAATGCATCTTTCAAGTCTGAACTTCTCAAGTCGAGGATGGAGTCGACCTTGTCTGCGACTTCGCCCAAGTCGCACCTGGAGTCGACTTCGCCTGCGACTTTGCCATATCCATTACCACATTTCAACGCTGGACACTCTTTGACGTTTGAAGTCGATGATGGAGTCGACTTCGTCTGCGACTTGGCTTCCCAAGTCGCAAGTGGAGTCGACTTGGCCTGCAACTTCACCTGTTTGTTTTCTATTTTGATTTTGCTTTTGAAGTTCTGTTTCAAGTCGATAATGGAGTCGACTTTGGGATCGACTTCACCCTAAGTCGAAGTCCAAGTCGACTTGGGGATCGACTTGACTATTTCAGTTCCTTAAAATATTTGGCAAACTCATTAGTATACTTGATATACTCAAATTAGTCTTTGTTAATCATCAAAACTCAATCTTTGGTCAATTTTGTTTTATTTTGAAGCATTGTTTCCAACAATCTCCCCCTTTTTGATGATTGACAAAACTAAATTGAGCTTATACCTTTCAAGATAAATGCATTTATATAATCTTCGAAAACAGAGTATAAGCAATCATTGCTTAACTTTCAAAACAGATTATTAGCAAACATTCAATTCATATAAGCACATTTCAATTTACAATGTAAAGCAAAAGAAATGAAACTCCTAAATACAAACTACCCGACCCAAACAACAAAAAATTCTACTCAATCCCTATTCTATCTCCCGCTTTTTGTCAATCTATCAAAAATGATTCAATTACCAAAGACTTGGTGAATTGAAATTGGGAAATGGGATAGACAGACTGAGTTGGTTTGATGGGACGGACATGAGCTGATGAGTAGAAGGAGGAAACGGGTGCGGGAGACGGCTCGCGATGAACTGAACCCGATTCGAAGGGATCAAGTTCAGGCATGGGTCGCTTCTTGTGACGGCCTGAGGCGAGATGATATCGGATGGTACGCAATTCCCGATCGATTCGATCCTGTCGGGAATGCATATCCTGAATTGCATTTAGAACTCCGGTGACAAGACTTGTCATCCGGTTCTCTTGTTGCCCCATTTCTTCTCGGATGGCAACGATTCCATCTCTCATAACCTTCAAGGTGATCTCCTCAGATGAAGTTGGAGGCACCCGTTCACGTGCAGCAGATCCTTGTGGAGAATAGGATCCGTGCGATATGGGAGATGCTGGCTCCTCTTGAGCAGGTGGTGCCTCGGGAGGTTGCTCCCCCTCAGTCTGTGCTCGCTCTTCTTCCGGAGCTTCAGCCCTTAGTTCAAGCACATTAATCTTCATCCGTTGAATCAGTGCATTGTTGATGGCATTAGTGGATTTCAGTACTTCGAAGGGCTCGCCTTCAATATCCACTTCCAAATGTTCAAGGATCTTTGTGATCCAGGTGCCATATGGTAGGACTCCCCGCGGATTGTCCTTTCTGGAGGCCAAGGCTTCAAGAAATAGTCTTGGTAAGCTAACCTTTACTCTGTTTGCCACCTTCCAGAGTATCCCGGCTTCTTGTGGGTTTAACTGATTTCTTCCACCGCCCTTTGGGTAGATGCAGTGGGCAATGAGAAGTCTGAGTACACGAAGCCTGGGGGAGAGATCCATGTAGTGAAGAAATTTGATTCCTGGGTGATATTTATTGCTTCTGGTGAGCTGATTATACATTTGATCCAGTGTAAGATCTTCAGGAAGTGACTCATCTATGTAGGGAACTTCAAGTATCTGACCAATATTTATCAAGGCTGCTTCCAAACTTGGAGTTACTCCTATTCCAAAGAACATATCCACTCCTTTGACAAAGCTCCTATAGTACTCTTCATCCCACAGATAGTAAAAGATTCTTGTAAGATCTGGATAGACTTTTTCATCTTCTTTTAGGAGCTTCGTCCATCCTTAGAAATCCAATAGATCTTCTATGTCGGATCCATAATCTTTTAAGAACTTGAAATCAATGATCTTGGGAATGAATACCTTACGCTCGTAGAAAGATTTGTAAAACTGACTAAGCTGGAGTTCGGTTTTGAAGTATGTTGTTGGCATTTTCAACACTTGAGCTTTAGCAGCTGTGTTGCCTCTTCGACGTGCCCCAGATTGAGTACTTTGTGAGGTTTGAGCTTGTTCCTCACGACCTGTTGTGTTTGACGGGGTTCCCATTTGAAAACGCACTCGGCGGCCTGTGGAAGTAGATGGTTCTTCCCGGGCTCGCTTTGAGGAAGTGCGCTGTCTTCTTGGCACTTCGTCGTTGGTATGGGACGTAGATTGTCTGGGAACTGGTTTGAGGGATGGTTTTGAGACGGCTAGCTTGGGAGGTCTGAGTTTTGGAGCCATTGAGTTTGGTTTTGGGAGTTTGGGAGTTCGGAATGGAGGAAGAAGAGTTTGGAACGGCTGTTCACCGGAGATTTGCTGGAACAGAGATTTTGCCAGAAACAGGGAGAAACAGAGAGAGAGAGAGAGAGAGATGGTTGGCCGGAGAGAGGGATCTGTCGAAAAAAGAAGGGAGGCAATGGCGAGAGCAGAGATCTGCCGAGGGAGAACCAAAGATAGCTGGTTGCCGAGGTTTTGCGAAGGATACAAATCTCCGGAGAGGAAGAAGAATAGGAAAGTAGGCAGGAAATAGGAAAGAAGGAAGAAGAAAGGAAAGAAGGAAGAAGAAAGGAAAGAAAAAGAAAGAGAAAGAGAGAAGAGGAACGGTCGCGCGCTCGCAAAGTCGACTTGCCCTAGGTGAAGTCGACTTCGGTCCCTCAGAGTCGACTTCGTCCTAATGCGGAGTCGACTTCGACCTTGTGGAGTCGACTTCGCTGTTGAGGCGGAGTCGACTTCACTTTCCCAAGTCGACTTGGCTCCCATGGAGTCGACTTGACCCATCGACTTGACCTTTTCAGATTTTAGTTTCTTGTTTGATATTTCCTAATTTACCTCTATCATCCCCATATCATTCCTAATTTTATAAAATGATTCCTTGGCTAGTGGTTTGGTAAAGATATCAGCAATTTGGTCTTCTGTTTTCACATATTCCAAACAAATGTCATGGTTTTCAACATGTTCTCTAATGAAATGGTGTCTTACATCAATATGCTTAGTTCTTGAATGCAGTACAGGATTCTTAGTCAGACAAATTGCACTTGTATTATCACATCTAATAGGAATATCGAAATAATCAATATCATAATCTTTCAATTGCTGTTTCATCCAAAGTAATTGGGCACAACAACTACCGGCGGCTATGTATTCTGCTTCCGTAGTAGATAGAGCAACACTTGTTTATTTTCTTGAGTGCCATGAAACTAACATATGTCCTAGAAACTGACAAGTTCCACTAGTACTCTTTCTATCTACTTTATAGCCGGCGAAATCTGCATCCGAATAGCCGATTAAATCAAAGGTTGACCAGTTTGGATACCATAGTCCAAGATTGGTAGTTTTTTTTAAATATTTAAAAATCCTTTTTACAGCAAGTAGATGTGATTCTTTAGGACATGCTTGAAATCTAGAGCACATACAAACACTGAATAGAATATCAGGTCTAGAAGCAGTTAAATATAGCAAAGATCTTATCATGCTTCTATAAAGCTTTTGATCGATACTTTTACCGTTTTTATCTGTGTCGATCTTGATTGTAGAGCTCATTGGAGTATTTGCCCATTTGCTATTTTGCATTCCAAATTTCTTGAGCATCTCTTTGACATACTTGGACTGGTTTAGAAATATCCCTTCATTTTGTTGCTTGATTTGCAGACCAAGGAAGAAATTTAATTCTCCCATCATGCTCATTTCGAATTCGTTCTGCATAATCTTAGAAAATTCTTGGCATAGATTTTCATCAGTGGCACCAAATATTATATCATCTACATAAATTTGTACAATTAAAATATTTTTATTTTTATATTTAATGAACAAAGTAGTAGCAACTTTTCCTTTTTGAAACTCATGATCAATCAAAAATTTATTCAACCTTTCATACCAAGCTCTTGGAGCTTGTTTTAATCCATATAACGCTTTGGTCAATTTATAAACATATTTCGATTGATCTTTTTCTTCAAAACCAGGGGGTTGTTCAACATATACTTCTTCATTCAAATAACCATTCAAAAATGCACTTTTTACATCCATTTGAAACAATTTGAAATTTATATGAGAAGCAAATGCTAATAAAATTCGTATGGCTTCTAATCTAGCCACGGGTGCATATGATTCTTCGAAATCAATTCCTTCTTCCTGAGAATACCCTGTGGCTACTAATCTAGCTTTGTTTCTAATTACAAGTCCGCTTTCGTCCAATTTGTTTCTAAATATCCATTTGGTACCAATAATGGTATGATCATTTGGTCTAGAAACTAAGTGTCATACATCATTTCTTTCAAATTGATTTAGCTCTTCTTGCATTGCAATAACCCAGCTTTCATCATTAAGAGCTTGTTCGATGGTAGTTGGTTCAATTTTTGATACAAAAGCATATTGACCATAAACGTTTTGTTTTGATCTTCTAGTTTTTACTCCTTCATATATATTTCCAATAACTTGCTCAATTGGATGGGCATTTTTGAACTTTAAATCAGTTGGAGGTTTGTAAGAATCATCACCTTCACTTACCTCTTCCTCCACGAGATTTTCTGGCTTGAGCTCGAATTCCTTTGGTTGTTCTTTGCCTTTTGTCTCATCTGCATCACTTAGTTCATCCTCCTTCCTCGGAGTTTGGTTAAATTCATCAAACACAACATGTATGGATTCTTCTACCACTTGGTTTCGTTTATTGAATACTCTATATGCTTTGCTATTTGATGAGTAACCAAGGAATATTGCCTCATCACTTTTAGCATCTAGTTTTCCCAAGTTGGTTTTTCCATTGTTCAAAACATAGCATGTGCATCCAAAAGCATGAAAATAAGAGATATTTGGTTTCCTTCCTTTCCATAGTTCATATGGGGTCTTTTTCAAGATTGCTCGAATGGTAACACGGTTCAATACATGACAAGCTGTACTTACAGCTTCACCCCAAAATTTCTTGGATAGATTGCTCTCATTTAGCATAGTTCTAGCCATCTCTTGTATAGTTCTATTTTTCCTTTCAACTACTCCATTTTTTTGTGGAGTTCTTGGTGCAGAAAATGTGTGGTGAATTTCTTTTTCATTACAATATTCTATGAATCGTTTGTTTTCGAATTCGCCACCATGATCGCTTCTTATGGTCACAATAGTACTTTGTTTTTCATTTTGCACCAAATTCACAAAAGTTGCAAACATAGAGAAGGCTTCGTCTTTACTAGCTAAAAGAATTATCCATGTAAATCTTGAAAAATCATCTACTATGACAAATACATATTTCTTTCCACCAATGGTTAAAATGTCGGATGGCCCGTATAGATCCATGTGTAGCAATTCAAGTGGCCTAGTGGTGGAAATTTCCTTTTTGGTAGAGAAAGGCATCTTGAGTTGTTTTCATAATTGACATGCCTTGCAAATCTTATCTTTGTCATATTTCAACTTTGGTAATCCTTCTACCAAACTCTTTTTCCATAGGGTCTTTATGTTTCCCATGTTTATATGTCCAAGCCTTTTATGCCAAACCCATGGATCATTATCAATGGCTATTAGACATTGACCATTTAATTCATCAAGTGAAACCAAATATACATTTCCATGTCTTTTACCACTAAACATGATATGTTCTCCATCAAATACATTACATATAGATGATTCAAACACAACTTTATATCCTTTATCACATAATTGGCTAATGCTCATTAAATTGTGTTTGAGTCCTTCAACAAACAAAACATCTTCTATACATGCATTTGAAATACTATGTATATTTCCTTTACCTTTAATTTTACCTTTTTCATTATTGCCAAAGGCAACTATTCCATCGTTGCAAGGCTTAAGTGTATGAAATAAACTTCTTTCACCGGTCATATGCCTTGAGCAACCGCTATCCATGAACCATTCATTATTTGCCTTTGCCTTAAAACATGTCTGAAAAATAAGCAAGTAAATCTTATCTCCTTGGTACCCATTTTATGAGTCCATTTGGGTTAGTAATATAAATCAATCTTTGTTGTTCTAACTTGGAAAGTCCAAATCTTGTGTTCCTTGGAACCCAAACTAATTTTGCACCATGGTCATATAATTTCTTAAAATTACATTTGTAAGTTTTATGACCCATTTTATTGCAGAAATTACAAGCCATAGGTAATCTTGGAGTAGGCCTCCAAGTATGCAATGGTTCAATCGTTGGTCTTCTAGTCCACTTAAAGTTTTTCTTTTGTGGCTTGTATATAGATGCAGTTTTAGTTTGATATTTCTCAAGTATTTGCACATTTGATTTGCTACTTTCTCCTTGCTCAAATGTATGATATCCAAGACCTCTTTTATGTGTTTGGGAGGTCATATTCAAAAACATTTTAACACTTTCTCCTGGATTAGAGAACTTAGCTAATGATTCTTTTAATGATTCGTTCTCCTTTTTTAGCAAATCATTTTCTTCTTTCATTTTGTCTAATTTCTTTGCAAGTTTACCATTTACAATTATTACTCCATCACATTGTCTTTTCTTAATTGTAAACTTGCTTCCTAATTTCTTCATTTCTTCATATAATGAATCATATGCAGTTTGTAGTTCTTCTAATTCAGTACATTTGAGGCATTCTTGAAAAGAAGAATAACTTGATTTAGAATGGGAGAGTTTGGAACTTACCTCTTCATTGCTTGTGCATTTTGTTGAGGTAGTTTGTTCTTCTTGCTCGATTTGTGCCATGCAGCAAATTCTTGCACATTCTTCCGTCTCTATTTCGTCGGTTGAGGAACTACTCGTTGAAGATTCCTCGTCATTCACGTACATGCCTCTTCCTTTGTATCTTTGGAATCTTTTGTTGTCCCCTCGATCTTTTTTTTGTTCTTTTGCCTTGCTTTCTTCGGGAGTTGAACATTGAGCTTGCATATGTCCCGAACCGCCGCATCGGTAGCATTTGGTTGATTCTTTCTTCTTCTCTCTAGGAGTTCTTTCCTTGAAGCTTCTGAAATTTTTGCCTTTCCTTACAAATTTTCTGAAACGTTTTGTGAGTAGGGCGATTTCGTCGTCGTTTTGAGAAGAAGAGGAGTCATCTGTGTCTTGTGCGGCTTTCAAAGCAATTGCTCTTTTGCCCCTGTGTTGATCTTCATTTCTTCTCTTGATTAGCTCATGTGACATGAGTGAGCTAATTAAGTTTTCAAGCTTTAGTGTGTTAAGGTCCTTGGCTTCTTCTATCGCAGTGATCTTTGGAGTCCATGATTCGGGTAGAGCTCTTAAAATCTTCATGACCTGCTCAGATTCAGATATAGCCTTTCCAAGACCTTTTAGAGCATTAGTAATTTTCGAGAATCTAGCAAACATTTCAGAGATGTTTTCTCTTTCTAGCATTCTAAAGTTTTCCAGTTCTCCAATCAAAATATTTCTTCTCGTCCCTTGGACTTGAGAAGTTCCTTCATAGACAGAGGTTAGCGTATCACATATCTCTTTGGCGGTTAAGCAAGAGGATACTCTATCATATTCAGAAGCAGTAAGAGCACAAAATAAAGAGTTCATAGCTTTGGCGTTGCTCTTAATAATTCTTATTTCCTCATCGGTCCATTTGGAAGCTCTTTCATCGATAGGCAAGGTTACTCCATCTTGGATAGCAATCCAAGAGTCCATGTCGGTAGCCATGATGAGTTGCTTCATACGAAGCTTCCAATATCCAAAATTGTTCCCATCAAACAATGGTGGCCTTGTAAAGGATTGGCCTTCAGCAAATGCGGGAACGGAAGTAGATTGGGATGCCATGTCTATAAGATCTCTTTGGTAAACTCAAAGACCTGCTCTGATACCACTTGTTGGTCCCGAGTTGATGGCTAAACCCAAGAGGGGAGGGGTGAATTGGGTTCTTTAAAAAATTCTTTGGTAAATTAAAGTCTTAACCCCTTTAAAGATTAATCCCCTTTTTAAAGCAAATAGAGAGCAATTTAGATAAAGCAGTAAAATGAAGCAGAAGACAAGATTTATAGTGGTTCGGGCAAACCTTCCCTACTCCACTCTTCCAAGCTCACACTCCGTTGTGACTTGGGTTCCACTATGTATTCCTCGAATACACTTCGAGTCTCCGCTCTCTTCTAGATTCTAGCTCTAGGGGGCATATACAACTTAGAGCCTATGCTCTCTTCTAGATTCCAGCTCTAGGGGGCATAAGCAACTTACTGCACAAGTAGGTGATGAGTTCCACTCCAATCACACACTACTTTGCATACACTTGATCTTAGCTACTCAAGCTAAATCAAGGTTAATACAACAAGACTTTGAAATAAGAAAAACTACACTTTACAGAGATGTGTAGACAGGTTGAGCTCGAGGAAGAAATTAGAAGAAGCTTGGATGAGTATCGATGAAGCAGCTTGCACTCTTGAAGCTCTTTCTTCCTTTGAAAGTATATGGACCACTCAAAAATGGAGAAAATCAAATGGGAAACCTTTCTTGCACTTATTTTCTCTCTTTGGACTTTGTGATGTGTATGTGAGTGTCTTGTATTTTTCTTCACGTTCATTTGAGGGTCCTTTTATAGAATGAGGAAAATATGAACGTTGTAGAGGTGGTTGACGCGCAATAAATGAACTTCAACGTGTTGGCCCAGAGTTTATGGCAAAACCCAAGAGGGGAGGGGTGAATTGGGTTCTTGAAAAATCCTTTGGTAAATTAAAACTTAACCCCTTATAATTTCAATCCCCTTGATGAAACGTGATATGAGATAGAATGAGAGGGTGCAAATCGAATATAAAAATGTAAACAATCAAACCAAACAAGAGACAACGATATATAGTGGTTCGGGCAACCTTCCCTACTCCACTCTTCCAAGCACACACCCGTTGTGTCTTGGGTTCCACTATTGTATCTTCAATACAATCTAGAGCACCCGCTCTCTTCTAGATTCTAGCTCTAGGGGGCATATACAACAATCACTTGTTGGTGAGACCAACTCCAACCAACCAAGTCCAAACGATTGGTGAGACAAACTCCAACCAATCAAGCAAAACCCGTTAGTGAGACAAACTCAAACCAACCCCCTGTTTTGCTTCTTCTGGAATTCGGTCTCCAACACCGATTCAAGGCAACAACACAAAATAAAATAAACAAAAGAGAAATTACACTTTACAATGTGTATTCGATTAAGCACCGGAAGCTCCTTGTCATGTAGATGATAAACTTGGAAGCGCACTTGAAAGTTGTAGCACTTGAAAGCTTCAATAGTTATTCAAATATCTTCAACACACATGAATATAAGAAGATGAAAGCTCAACTTGTGTTTTCCTCTTTCTTTTCTCCTTCTCTCTTCTCTCCACGTTCATTCTTCAATGGTATATATAGAGGAAAAAAGGTACTAGCCGTTGGAGTGGAGGTTCACGCGCATCTAGAGCTCCAACGTTCGGATTTTCGACCGTTACGAGTTGAAGTCGCAAGTGGAGTCGACTTCGGATGAGTGGAGTCGACTTCGGATGGGTGAAGTCGACTTGGGATGCGACTTCGCCTTGTAAAAACTTGCTGTCCAGAATTTTGCCTTCGAAGTTGCAGGTGAAGTCCACTTGGGTCTGGGACTTCACCCAAGTCGCAGGCGAAGTCGACTTGGGATGAGACTTCACTTTGCTGTCTGTCCGAAGTCGCAGGCGAAGTCGACTTGGGTCTGAGACTTCACCTTGCTGTCTGTCCGAAGTCGCAGGCAAAGTCGACTTGGGTCTGAGACTTCACCCAAGTCGCAAGTGAAGTCGACTTGGGCTGAGACTTCACTTTGCTGAACTTGCAATTCATGAACTAGAACTCTTGAAACTTAAATTATTTCACATTCTCATTTTCATACACATAATTAGAGACAAAATATCTGAGAACACTTAGACAAATGTGTTAGATCCTTTTTAATGATATTTCAATTATTTGTTAATCATCAAAATCAAATTAACCATTCTATTCGATAAGCACATGATCAATAATCTCAACAATCTCGCCCTTTTTGATGATTGACAAAACTTAATTGAAATATCTTCTTTTCTCAAATGAAACACAAATATGTATATATGAAGATTATGATTTTCATCAATAAGCGCAATAATATATATTCTTTTCATGGAAATACTTCTCCCCCTAAGTTATATGCAATATTATTCTCTTTAAGATGTTTCCATACTCTCTCCCCCTTTTTGTCAATCAATAAAAAAAGGTAGCACAATGGGGTTCAATGGGACATATAAAATAGGTAGTACAAATGAGGCTTTAAAAGATAGGTTCATACTACACTCTTTCTCCCCCTTTTCATACTAATCATTCATTTTGAGTCAAGCATATGATCAATAAGCGCAATAATTTCGTTATTAATTATTTTGACTATGGTACCACTTGTTTTATTAGTTTCTTTGGGAGAGCAACATACCTTCACTTACCTTTGATTAAAGTTATCATTGCTATTTTGCTCAATTCCCCCCTCTTTTGCAATTCATGCTCCTTCATTCTCTAGATAGCTTTGAAATAAAAACCTGCATCACAAATATGATATCTTCTTTTCTTTTGGTACCCGTGTTATGGGTCCATGAATGTTAGTACCATAATACATAGGAACTCAAGGAGACTTGGTTCCACCTTAGATATGTCTCTTTGGCATCCAAACTAATTTGACTCCATTGTAAACCATTTTTCTTGCCTTGCATTGATATATTTTGTGTTTAAACTTATTACAATAATGGCAAGTGATTCTAGCGTAGGTTGGAGTACCATGATAACTCTTTGGTTGCCAAGTAGGTATATTTGTCAATGATTTATCAACAAGCTTCTTAAAATGTCCCCTCTCATTTGATGTACTAGAAGCTTTAATCCAAATAGGAGCATTTACCTTATTTAATTTGGCATTAATGTGCTTTATATATCCAAGACCTCTCTTATCAACTTGAGTGGTCATTTTAAAGAATTTCTGCACATTTTCTTTCGGGTTGGAGAACTTTGCCAATGAATCTTTCAAGATTTGGTTCTCCTTTCTTAATGCCTCTGTTTCATTCTTCAAGGCATTTATATCATTTCGCAAGGATGCATTCTCCTCCGCTAATTTTCCATTTGCAATAGCAGTTGTATCGATTTGCCTTTTGTTTTGAACATATTTGGTACCAAGGCTTTTGAATTCATCAAATAATGAGTCATAAGTTTGTTGTAAATCATTCAACTCATTACATTTAGAACAATCATTAGAAGATGAATAAGAATCAGATGAGTTTACCTCGATATCCGTAGATGCATCACTTTCTTCAAAATTTTGGCAAGTTTTCTTTTCATCTTCTACAATGGCCATGCAGCAAATTCTTGCCCAATTTACTGCATCTTCTCCTTCGCTCGATGAGGTGCTAGAACTTGAGGTAGTATATCTCTTTTTAAGCATTCTTCTAGCTTGTCTCTTTGAAAAACTTCTCTTATTTTGAATTTCCAAATCATCCGGGGTGGTACATTCGATTTGTATATGTCCAAGACCACCACATTTATAACACTTTGGAAATTCCTTTCTTCTATTCTTCATTTTCTTCTTTGAGCTAGAATATTCGTATGAGCTTGATGTAGATTCACTTGAGCTCTTCATCATACTTTTGAGCGCAATAGACTTCTTACTTCTTTGAGATTCTTCTTTCTTGTTTTTGATGAGCTCATGAGACATGAGTGAGCTAATCAAGTCATTTACTTTGAGCTTGTTTAAGTCCTTTGCCTCCTCAATAGCTGTGATCTTTTCATTCCATGAGTTTGGCAATGCTCTAAGTATCTTCATAACCTGCTCACTTTCAGAAATTGGCTTTTCTAGGCCTTTAAGAGCGTTAGTGATTTTAGAGAATCTAGCATACATTTCTGAAATTGATTCACCATCTAACATTTGAAATCTTTCAAAATCACCAACAAGGATATTCCTTTTAGTTCCCTTTACTTGGGAGGAACCCTCATAAATAGATACCAATTTATCCCATATCTCTTTAGCCGTTGTGCATGAGGAAACTCTATCAAATTCTGTTGCGGTCAATGCACAAAATAAGAAATTCATAGCTTTGGCATTACTTTGGACGGACATAGTTTCTTCTTTAGTCCAAGTGGACGCCTTGTCCCCATTTGGTAATGTAATGCTGTCTTGTATGGCTATCCAAGAATTCATATTAGTTGCCATAATGAGTTGTTTCATCCTTAACTTCCAATAACTAAAATTATTGCCATCAAATAGAGGTGGCCTTAAAAATGATTGGCCTTCGGCAAATGCAGGTACAGAAGTTAAGTAGGTTGCCATAAAAATATAAAAGAGATCTCCTCAAATAAAATAGAGGCCTGCTCTAATACCACTTGTTGGCCCCGAGTTTATGGCAAAACCCAAGAGGGGAGGGGTGAATTGGGTTCTTGAAAAATCCTTTGGTAAATTAAAACTTAACCCCTTATAATTTCAATCCCCTTGATGAAACGTGATATGAGATAGAATGAGAGGGTGCAAATCGAATATAAAAATGTAAACAATCAAACCAAACAAGAGACAACGATATATAGTGGTTCGGGCAACCTTCCCTACTCCACTCTTCCAAGCACACACCCGTTGTGTCTTGGGTTCCACTATTGTATCTTCAATACAATCTAGAGCACCCGCTCTCTTCCAGATTCTAGCTCTAGGGGGCATATACAACAATCACTTGTTGGTGAGACCAACTCCAACCAACCAAGTCCAAACGATTGGTGAGATAAACTCCAACCAATCAAGCAAAACCCGTTAGTGAGACAAACTCAAACCAACCCCCTATTTTGCTTCTTCTTGAATTCGGTCTCCAACACCGATTCAAAGCAACAACACAAAATAAAATAAACAAAAGAGAAATTACACTTTACAATGTGTATTCGATTAAGCATTGGAAGCTCCTTGTCATGTAGATGATAAACTTGGAAGCGCACTTGAAAGTTGTAGCACTTGAAAGCTTCAATAGTTATTCAAATATCTTCAACACACATGAATATAAGAAGCTGAAAGCTCAACTTGTTTTTTCCTCTTTATTTTCTCCTTCTCTCTTCTCTCCACGTTCATTCTTCAATGGTATATATAGAGGAAAAAAGGTTCTAGCCGTTGGAGTGGAGGTTCACGCGCATCTAGAGCTCCAACGTTCGGATTTTCGACCGTTACGAGTTGAAGTCGCAAGTGGAGTCGACTTCGGATGAGTGGAGTCGACTTCGGATGGGTGAAGTCGACTTGGGATGCGACTTCGCCTTTTAAAAACTTGCTGTCCAGAATTTTGCCTTCGAAGTTGCAGGTGAAGTCCACTTGGGTCTGGGACTTCACCCAAGTCGCAGGCGAAGTCGACTTGGGTCTGAGACTTCACCTTGCTGTCTGTCCGAAGTCGCAGGCGAAGTCGACTTGGGTCTGAGACTTCACCTTGCTGTCTGTCCGAAGTCGCAGGCAAAGTCGACTTGGGTCTGAGACTTCACCCAAGTCGCAAGTGAAGTCGACTTGGGCTGAGACTTCACTTTGCTGAACTTGCAATTCATGAACTAGAACTCTTGAAACTTAAATTATTTCACATTCTCATTTTCATACACATAATTAGAGACAAAATATCTGAGAACACTTAGACAAATGTGTTAGATCCTTTTTAATGATATTTCAATTATTTGTTAATCATCAAAATCAAATTAACCATTCTATTCGATAAGCACATGATCAATAATCTCAACACAACGTTCAAAAATTCGACCGTTATTTCCAAGTCGAAGATGGAGTCGACTTGGCCTGCGACTTGGCTTCCAAGTCGCACATGGAGTCGACCTGGCTTGCGACTTGGGTTTCTTCAGATATCCAAGTCTGAGACTTGGGTCGACTTGGCTTCAGACTTCAACTCAAGTCGATCCTGGAGTCGACTTGGGTCGCGACTTGACTTGGTCTTCGCCAATAATGCCTTGATCCTCATTTGATTTTGCTTCTAGCTTGCTTGGCTTTCTTCCTTTAGTCCTTTTAATTGTCAAGTGGCTCCTCATACTTGTAGATCTTTGTGATTCATGAAGAGCTTGACCTTGATCCATCTTGGATTTGCTTGAACCTTGTAGAACTTAGGAGAGCTTGAGTCCTTGCATGATATATTCATGCACCTTGCTTGCTTTGGAGTCGTTTGATCTTCATATCTTGAATATATCTTGAATCTCAAGAATACTCAAGTTAATCTTGAAAATGGTCTTTGCACCTTACTTTGGATTTGAAAAAGCTCAAAGGGATTCTTGGAATGAGCTTGGAAATGCATCTTTCAAGTCTGAACTTCTCAAGTCGAGGATGGAGTCGACCTTGTCTGCGACTTCGCCCAAGTCGCACCTGGAGTCGACTTCGCCTGCGACTTCGCCATGTCCATTACCACATTTCAACGCTGGACACTCTTTGACGTTTGAAGTCGATGATGGAGTCGACTTCGTCTGCGACTTGGCTTCCCAAGTCGCAAGTGGAGTCGACTTGGCCTGCGACTTCACCTGTTTGTTTTCTATTTTGATTTTGCTTTTGAAGTTCTGTTTCAATTCGATAATGGAGTCGACTTTGGGATCGACTTCACCCTAAGTCGAAGTCCAAGTCGACTTGGGGATCGACTTGACTATTTCAGTTCCTTAAAACATTTGGCAAACTCATTAGTATACTTGATATACTCAAATTAGTCTTTGTTAATCATCAAAACTCAATCTTTGGTCAATTTTGTTTTATTTTGAAGCATTGTTTCCAACAGGGTTGAGGTCTGGGAGAGAGAGGAATGAAGAGCACGAGGCGAAAAGCGAGGCGGTGAGTTGCTTGGAGCAGTTGAGACACTATTGAGGCTTCCAATTAATAAGTTTTACCCTTTCTTTCCTTCTTTTTAATTTTAATTATCTTGTTTATGATAGATATCGAACACAATATTATTTTATGTTTAATTTTCGTTATAACCATGCTGGGCTGAACCCATTATCTACAGTTTAAGATGTAGCATGTGTCCAATGTAGCGGATATTGTGGTTTAATTATTTAAGGTATTTTGTGTAAGTTTAATATCTTATGATTTAATACTTGCTTGGTTTCAAGGTCTACACTTTAGCATGTTGTAAACTTGTGGCAAATTAAGCACAATCCATGTTTTAATGATTAACAACTCAATTTGAGAATTATCAAGGTACTAATGTGATGATTAAGTGATTTCAAGGTTCAAATATTCAAAGGTCAAAAGATTGGCAGACCAAGTCGCATGCCAAGCTGACTCAGGCATCGACTTAGGTGAAGTTGATACCGAAGTAGACTTCAACATCGACTTCAAGGCTTAAATTTTTGACAGCGCTGAAATTTGGACATCTGAGCAGATGAAGTTGCAACTGAAGTCGACTTCGCTTGCGACTTAGATGCAGTCACAACATCAAGTCGACTCCACCTGCGACTTGGGATATCTTCAGAGATTAGAGTTGAAGCTGACAATGTCAAGTCGCATTTCAAGTTGACCTTGTCATGCGACTTGGGTGAAGTCACACCTAAAGTCGACTTAGACTCTCGACTTGAGTGGAATTAAAAATTAAGATATTTTTAAACTCTTTATTTAGAAAGATAATGTCCAAATTATGAAACAAAGACAAGCTTGAGCCAAGGTTACATCAAGTTCTTATCAAATGCTCGAGTAATATTCAACAACCTCAAATATAAAAAAGAATGAATGGAACTCAAACTCAAATGAAGACTTATATGCATGAAATATGAAAAACAAGGAAAGACAAATAAACAAAGAAGATCACATAGTGTCAAAGCTCTAAGAAATCAGATAGCTAGTGAAGTCGCAACCTAAGTCGACTCCACCTGCGACTTGGGTAAAGTCTAAAGACCAAGTCGACTCAAGTCTGGAACTTGACTGAAGTAGTTGAAGACCGAAGTCGCATCCGAAGTCGACTCTGGACTGCGACTTGAATGAAGTCGCAACCCAAGTCGACTCCAAGTGAGACTTGAATCGCAACTGTTGAAAAAATTTAAACGTTGGCGCATTAAATGAGCGCCACCTACCTCCAAACGTTCGAATTTACTCTCCCTTATTTAAGACACTTCAAATGAACGGGAGAGGGTACAGAAATAGCATTGATTGAGTTCAACCTCTTTATTCTCAAGCATTTATGTGATCTAAAAGAAAGTTTTTAAGAAGAACTCAGTGACAAGATGCTAAGCACTGAACTGCTCCATCATCGACTTCTTCTACAAGTTCTTCTCTGCGCAAGAATCTGTCTATATACAACTGTAAAGTGTAGTATCTCTTTCTACTTATTAATCATTTGTGTTCCACTTGGTTTAGTATTGGAGACTAAGACCAAGTGAAGGCAAAGTAGCATGTGATTGGAGTGTAACTCGTCACTCCAATCATTTAGTATTAATCATTTGTATAAGGCCTCCTAGAGCTGAAATCTAGAAGAGAGCAAGGGCTCTGTTGTATTGCTATTGTATTTAGTGGAACCCAAGACACTCAGGCGTGTTCTTGGAGGAGTGAAGTAGGGAGGGTTGTCCTGAACCACTATAATTTCTTGAGTTTATTGTTCATTGATCCTATACTTCATGTTTTTCATTCAAGGGGATTAAAATTCTCAAGGGGTTAAGTTTTCCAATTGCGAAATAATTTTTCAAGAACCCAATTCACCCATCTCCTCTTGGACTTTGCCACAAACTGGGGACCAACAAGTGGTATCAGAGTAGGTCTTTGAGTTTTTATCAAAGAGATCTTATTCAATGGCATCGCAATCAACTTCTACTCCTGCGTTTGCTGAAGGCTAGTCATTTACTAGGCCACCACTATTTGATGGATTTAACTTTGGTTACTAGAAGTTGAGAATAAAACAACTTATTATGGCTACTAATATGGACTCTTGGATTGTCGAAGATGGAGTTACTCTACCAATTAGTGAAAGAGCCTCCGAATGGACTGAAGAAGAAGTTAAGACTGTAAAGAGCAATGCCAAGGCAATGAACTCCATCTTTTGTGCTTTAACAACTGCATAGTATGATAGGATGTCCTATTGTCAAACAACCAAAGAAATATGAGATACACTAACATCAATATATGAGGGAACTTCTCAAGTCCAAGGTGTTGAAACATGAGGCAAATTAAGCACAATCCATGTTTCGATGATTAACAACTCAATTTGAGAATTATTTAAGTACTAATGTGTTTGTTAAGTGATGTCAAGGTTCATATACTCTAAGGTCAAAAGATTGGCAGGAAAGTTGCATGCCAAGTCGACTTAGGCATCGACTTAGGTGAAGTCAATACTGAAGTCGACTTTAGTATCGACTTCAAGGCACTAAAAATCGACAATGCTAAAATCTAGACCTGTAGACAGACGAAGTCACAATCGAAGTCGACTTCGCTTACGACTTAGGTGAAGTCCTAACACCAAGTTGACTCCAACTGCGACTTGAGAGAACCTCAGTGACAGGAGTTGAAGCTGACAGAGTTAAGTTGCATATTAAGTCGACCTCAACATGAGACTTGGGTGAAGTCACACCTCAAGTCGACTCAAACTTGCAACTTGAGTGAAGACCAAGATGGAAGTTGCTTCTAAAATTTTTTTTTGAATGAAGAAGTCAAAATCAAAAGACTATAACAAGCATGAGTTAAGACAAATTAAAATCCTTTATCAAGTGACTAAGGAATATTAAACAATTCAAATGTCAATGACTAAAAGCTCAAATGAAGAGCTATACACTTGAAATGTGAAGAACAAAGAAAGGCTAAACACACAAGTAGATCACAACAAGTCTAAAGTTCCAAAAAGACAGATGGCTGGTGAAGTCGCATCCGAAGTCAACTCCACCTGTGACTTGGGTCAAGTCTGAAAACCAAGTCGACTTACGTATGGAACTTCACTGAGAGGCTGAAGGCCGAAGTCGCATCCGAAGTCGACTCCTCTCTGGGACTTGAATGAAGTCGCATCCTGGGTTGACTCCAAATGCGACTTGAATCGCAACGATCGAAAAAATTTCCAACATTGGCGCATTAAATATGTGCCACCTACCTCCAAACATTTGAATTTACTCCCCTCTATTTAAGGCACATCAAATGAACAAGAAAAAATAAAAGAGCATTGATTGAGTTCAACTTTCTCATTCCATAGCATTTAAGTGATCTACAAGAAAGTTATCAAGAAGAACATTGCATCAAACTGCTGAGTGCTGAATTAGTTCATCTTCAACTTCCTCTACCAATTCTTCTCTGTGCTTGAATCTGTCTACACAACTGTAAAGTGTATTTTCTTTTTGTATTCATTAATCATTTGTATTCCACTTGGTTTAGTATTGGAGACTAAGACCAAATGAAGGCAAAGTAGAGTGCGACTAGAGTGGAACTCGTCACCTACTTGTTTTGACTGTGTATGAGGCCCCCTAGAGCTGAAATCTAAAAGAGATCAAGGGCTTTGCTGTATTGAAATCCTATTTTAGTTGAATCCAAAACACTAAGGAGTGTTCTTGGAGGAGTACAGTAGGGAGGGTTGTCCCGAACCACTATAACTTCTTGAGTCTTATTATTTACTGCTTTTATATTTCACATTTTTCATTCAAGGGGACGAAACTCTCAAGGGGTTGAGTTTTCCAGTTACGAAAGAATTTTTAAAGACAAGGGACCAACACAAGGGACGAGAAGAAATATATTGATTGGAGAGCTAGAAAGTTTTAAAATGTTAGACACTGAAAATATACCTGAAATGTTTGCAAGGTTTTTTAAGATTACTAATGCATTAAAAGGCCCTCGAAAAGCAATCTCTAAATCTGAACAGGTCATGAAGATCTTAAGAGCTCTACATGAGTCATGGATCCCAAAGATCACAGCTATTGAAGAAGTAAAGGATCTGAACACGTTAAGGTTGGAAGATCTTATTAGCTCTCTTATGTCTCATGAACTGATAAAGAGAAGAAATGAGGAACAACACAAAGGACAAAGGGCTGTCACTTTGAAGGCTACGCAGAACTCAGATGAGTCCACATCATCCTCTCAGAATGATGACGAAGAGATTGCTCTACTTACCCAGAGATTCAGAAAATTCGTAAGAAAAGGAAAGAATTTCAAAGGATTTAAGTAGAGAAATGGAAAGGAAAAGAAGAAGGAAATGACTAAATGCTATAGGTGTGGTGGAATAGGACATATATAAGCTCAATGTCCTACACTAGAAGAAGGTAAATCAAAAGAATGACAAGAGAAGAAGGATAGAAATGAAAATAGAAAATTTCAGAAAACAAAAGGCAAAGGAATGTATGCAAATGAGGAAATATCTATAATGAGCAGTTCATCAAATGAAGATAATGAGGCAGCCAATTGTGCTCGAATTTGCTGCATGGTAAGGATTGAGGAAGAAAATAATATGATCTGCCTCACTGCAATTGAAGTTATAGATGGACAAACCACATCAATAAATTGCATCAGCAGTGAAGAGGTAACCTCCAAACTTAATCACTCTAATACCAAGTCTATCTACTTCTCTACACATGATTGTCTCAAATGTGTTGAGCTAGATGAATTGCAACAAGCATATGATTCATTATATGAAGAAATCAAAAAGCTAGGAAGTAAATTCACATTAAAGAAATGACAATGTGACTTAATTATTATTATGAATGAAAAACTAGCGGAAAGAGTCAACCACTTAGCATATGAAAACAATGCCTTAACTGACTCAGTGGAAAGATTGAAAAACGAAAATGAATCATTAGCAAAGTTTTCTAACCCAAGGGAAAGTGTGAAAATATTTTTAAACATGACCACCCAAAACAACAAAAGAGGACTTAGGTATTCGACATTTGAGCAAGGTGAAAGTAGTAAATCAAATGCTTCAAAATTTGGTAAAAACTAAGCCAAGACAACACCCTTTCATAAACCAAGAATGAATCATTTTGCTTGGACAAAAAGACCAATTTGGGAACCACATAATACATGGAGCCCCACTCCAAAACTTCCAAAGGCATGCAATTTCTGCAACAAATCAGGTCATAAAATCTATCAACGTAGAATAAAGAAATTACATAACTAAGGTGTCAAATTGGTTTGGGTACTAAAAAGCATTGGATTTATGTCTTCTAAAGTAGAGCAACGTACACTCCAATGGCTTACTAACTCAAATAGACTCATAAAATGGGTACCAAAGAGATAAGCTCTATGTAATTTTTTTTACAGGTATGTCTTAAAGTAAAGGCCAACAACATATGGTTCATGGACAGTGGTTTCTCAAGACATATGACAGGAGAAAGAGGACTGTTCCACAATATCAAACCATGTAATGAAGGAATTGTTGCATTTGGAAATAATGAAAAATGTAAAATTAAAGGTAAAGAAAATGTTTATGATATTTCAAATGCATGTATTGAGGATGTACTATTTGTTTAAGGACTTAAATATAATCTAATGAGTATTAGTCAATTATGTGACAAAGGCTATAAAGTTGTGTTTGAATCTTCTATATGCAATATTTTTTTATGAAAATCACATAGTTTTTAGTGGCAAAAGACAGAAATATATATTTGGTTTTCCTTGATGAACTTGATGGACAATGTCTAATGACCATTGATACTGATCCATGGATTTGATATAAAAGATTGGACACATAAATACGTCAAACATTAAGACCCTGTGAAAAAAGAGCCTAGTAGAAGGATTACCAAAGCTTAAATATGACAAAGATAAAATCTGCAAAACATGCCAACTATCCAAGCAGCCTATAATGTCATTTTCCTCCAAAAAGGAAATCTCAACAACTAGACCACTTGAACTATTACACATGGATCTATATAGGTCATCCGACATCTTGACTCTTGGAGGAAAAAAGTATATTTTTGTTATTGTTGATGATTTTTCAAGATTTACATGGATAATACTTTTAGCTAGCAAAGATGAAGTCTTTTTAATGTTTGTTACTTTCTCAAATTTGGTGCAAAATGAAAAGCAAAATATGATTATATCTATTAGAAGTTATTATGGTGGTGAATTTGAAAACAAACGATTTATAAAATTCTGAAATGAAAAAGGAATTCATCACACATTTTCTGCATCAAGGACTCCTCAACAAAACGGGATAGTTAAAAGAAAAAATAGAACAATACAAAAAATGGCTAGAACTATGCTAAATGAGAGTAAATTATCCAAGAAATTTTGGGGAGAAGCTTTAAGTACAGTATGTCATGTCCTAAATTGAGTTACCATAAGTGCAATCTTGAAAAAGATCCCATATGAGTTATGGAAATGTAAAAAACTAAATATTTCATACTTCCATACTTTTGGCTGTATTTGCTATGTACTGAATAATGGAAAAATAAATTTAGAAAAATTAGATGCCAAAAGTGATGAGATAATATTTATTGGATATTCATCAAATAGTAAAGCATACAGAGTTTTTAACAAAAGAAATCGAGTAGTAGAAGAATCTATACATGTATTTGATGAATCTAATCTGAATCCCAAAAAGGAGGATGAGCTAAGTGATGCAGATGACATGTCAAAGAATTTTGAAAAGCCACATATGGAAAAACAAAGAGAATTGGAATCAAAGCAAGACCAATCTCCGGACAAAGGTAAGCAAAGATAACGACTGTTACAAACCTCCAAGGATTTGAAATTCAAAAACGATCATCCAATTAAGCAAGTAATTGGTAACATATATAAAGGAGGAAGAATAAGAGGTTCTAGACATAATATATTTGGAGATTTTGCTTTTGTATCTAAAATAAAGCCCAATTCAGTTGACCAAGCTCTTAATGACGAAAATTGAATTTTGACAATGCAAGAAGAGCTAAATCAATTCGAAAGGAACCAAGTATGACACGTAATTCCTAGACCAAAGACTGCACGGTTATTGGTACCAAATAGGTTTTTAGGAACAAATTAGATGAAAATGGACTTGTGGTGAGGAACAAAGCTAGGCTTGTGGCCAAAAGGTATTCACAAGAAGAAGGAATTGATTTTGAGGACTCATATGCTCTAGTGGCTAGATTAGAAGTCATACTCATTCTACTAGCCTTTGCATGTCACATGGATTTCAAATTGTTTCAAATAGATGTAAAAGTGCATTTTTGAATGGATACCTAAATGAGGAGGTATATGTCGAATAATCTCCTGGTTTTGAAGAAAAAGATCAATCCAAATTTATTTTTAAGTTAACCAAAGCTTTGTACGGATTGAAACAAGCTCCAAGAGTAAGATATGAGAGGTTGAGCAAATTTTTGATTGATCATGATTTTCAAAGAGGAAAGGTTGACACCACATTATTTATCAAGTATAAAGAAAAAAATATATTAATTATTTAAATTTATGTAGATGATATTATATTTGGGGCCACTAATGAAACTCTATGTCAAGAATTCTCTAAGCTTATGCAAAATGAATTTGAAATGAGCATGATGGGTGAACTAAACTTCTTCCTTGGGCTGCAAATTAAGCAACTAAGTGAAGGCATCTGATAACTCGTGAAAATGCCAGTATTTATGGCTCATTTCATACTAGTTTTGCATGTTAGTCCAAGAGAATGTGGTTGGTTTGCACCCATTTAGCTTAGTTTTCATTCATTTTGCATTTTAGGAACAATATGTAGTTTTTAGGCATTTTTAGTATAAAATAGATATTTATAAGTGCATTTATTCGGTTCTAGTTGATTTTGCAGGAAGGACGGGCGACTATTAGCTTGTAAGAGTGTCGGGTTGAATAAATGTGCAAAATAAAGAAGCAAGTAGGCTGGCGCCTCAGTGCCAACCCACCGCCTCACAAGAACAATCTGAAATCTGTAAGTCGGCAAAGCTTCCAGAGAGTTGGCACCTAGGCATCGACCCCCACACATGTGAAATTTTGCACGTGTCTCGGGCTAAACGCAATGGGGTATAAATTATAACTTAGGGTTCGTTAAGGGACAGAGATAGAGAGAGGCGAGAGTGGTTGTGGCGGCTGTGGAGAAAAGGGAGGAAACCAAAGCTTCAAGGAAGGAGAGAAGAGCAAGTGGAGATCTAAGCTATCATTGCAAATCTATTGAGTTTCATCTGCTCTTCTCATCTATCTCTTCCTATTCGTTATTCTCCTTGCTTGAGATGATTGTATCTTGATTTTAATAGAAATTAAAGTCATGTTTCGGGGCTGAACCTTCCTATAGTGGGAGATATGTAGGATTTGAACTCATAGCCTATGTTATTTGGTTTTCTTATGCTTGAAATGATAATACAGTTGTGTTGTGACTTATGTCGCTTGAGATTACCCTTATATGTCATGCTTAATGTGTTTACAAGCTTTGCAACATTGTGGATTGATTGTGTATTCAGATTCATGCTTGGAAAAGTGGGATTTGAATAAGATCCATATATAAGGCACGGGTTTTCCAGCTTGTGTTTGTGTTGGATGTTTATATGGATAGAAATATACCTATTAATCCTGTGTAATCTTGATTAGGTTATGTGGTTATCAACCTTGTTTTACTTGTGTGCATAGGAACATAGCAAATAACTAAAACTTAGTCAGGTTTATATGTGTTGGAAGACATATATGAATATGAATGAACCTAGATTAGTAATCTCTGCACAACTAACTTAAAGCGGACCAAATGACATAGCTATGATTCAATGAATTCATATTCCCACCTGTCTTAATCATCTCAAGGCGATCTCAGCAACATCCACACCACTTTGGTCATTTACTGCTTTGCTTAGTTAATTTAATTTAACTCTTTGAAACCAAATCTCATTCCCTTTACCAATTTACTTTGACAATTGAGATTTAAGGTGCTAATTCGTTTAACACAATCCTCGTGGGAACGATACTCTACTCACTTTTTATTACTTGATCGGCACGTATACTTGTGTTAAAACGAGCATTTTAATTAGACATATACACAGCTCATCAACATCTTCATAAATCAGTCCAAATATGTCAAAGAAATGCTTAAGAAGTTTGGAATGCAAAACAGCAAAGGAGCAAATGCAGCTATGAGCTTAACCATCAAAATTGACAAGGATCAAAAAGGTAAAATAGTTGAACAAAAGTTGTATAGAAGTATGATAAGATCTTTATTGTATTTGACTGCATCCAGAACGGACATAATGTTTAATGTTTGCATGTGTTCTAGATTTCAATCATGTCCCAAAACATCACATTTAGTAGTTGTAAAAAGAATTTTTAGGTTCTTAATTGATACTACTAATCTAGGGCTATGGTATACTAAGAGTTCAACATTTGATCTAATTGGCTATTCGGATGCGGATTTTTCTGGTTACAAGGTAGATAGAAAAAGCAATAGTGGGACATACTTAAAGATTATGGAATTGAATACAAAGATATACCAATTAGACGTGATAATACAAGTGCAATATGCGTAACTAAAAATCTCATACTGCACTCTAGAACTAAACATATAGATGTGAGACATCATTTCATTAGAGAACATGTTGAAGACCATGATATTTGTCTAGAATATGTTAAAACAAAAGATCAAATTACTGATATTTTTACAAAAATATTAGCAAAAGAATCATTTTACAAAATTAAAAATGATACAGGCATGATTGATCTTGATTCATAAAGTGGAAATATCTCTGTGATATCTATGCTATTAAAGGGGGGGTAGAAAATAGAATGCATATTTTAATACTTGGATCAGAGGAGCCAAGTCAACTTCACTCATCCCAAGTCGACTTCGGATGAGCGAAGTCGACTTCGAACTTGACTTAGGGTTCGAAGTCAACTCCGCGAGCCGACAGTTCGGTTGCCTACATAGGTGCGCGCGAGCTCTCTCTATCTCATTTCTCTCTTCCATTTTGTTTTTGAAATTCCTCTCAAGAGAAATTTTTTCTCCTCTCCTAAATCTCTATACCCATCTAAAACTCCCAACATCAAAGATTCATCGATCTTAGAACCCATGGCACCTAAGGCCGTCTCAAAACGAAGCAAACTTCCCGTTTTCAGACCCTCCAAATCAAATACGGGGGAGGACGTGCCTCGTCGGAAACGAACGTCGTCCAAATGAGCCCGGGAAGAGGTTACAACCTCCATTGGTCATCGAGTCCAATTTGAAGAAGGTAACCCCTTTATCTTGGCACCTAGAGAAGAAGAAAACATAGAATCAAGTGATAGTACAGAAATTGGTGGAAAGAGGAAGGGCACCCCAACTCAAAGGGGGCAAGTTCTTAAAATGCCAACTGAGTACTTTAGGACTGAACGTCAACATAGCCGATTCTACAGACACTTCTATGAAAGAAAGACGTTCTTACCAAAAATAATAGATTTCAAGTTCTTGCATGAATATGAATTTGGAATTGAAGAATTGCTAGATCACCAAGGATGGACCGGATTGTTGAAAGAGGATGACAAAATATACCCATATTTGACTAGGTTGTTCTACTATCTATGAGATCAGGAGTATTTGAACACATATGTGAAAGGGGTGAAAATCTATTTGGGAATAGGACATGAAATTAGCAAAAGAAAAGCAATTGACCGAGTGGCGAACATTTTAGGTGTTCTTCCTTTTGACGAACCACTCCCAGTAGGATTGACTCTCACTCAAATGTACAATCAGCTGACGAACAGTAATAAATATCATCCGGGTATCAAGTTTTTACATTATATGAATTTATCTCCACGACTGAGGGTACTACGGTTGCTCATAGCCCATTGCATCATCCTAAAGGTGGAGGCCGAAACCAGCTCAACCCTCAAGAGGCCGAAATCTTGTGGAAAGTTGCCAACAAGGTCAAAGTCAGTCTTCCAAGACTATTCCTGGAGGCCCTGGAATTGAAAAAGGAAAATCCAAGGGGCGTACTACCATATGGGACATGGATCATCAAGATATTAGCACATTATCATGTCGACTTGGATGGAAAGCCCCATGAGGTGCTAAAACCCACAAATGCCATAAACCGTGCCTTGCTGACCCGAATGAAGATCGACTTAGAGACATTTAGAGCTAATCGATTACGGGAACAAATGAGAGACGAGTTTCAAGGCGCTCCAGCTCAACAAGCACCCCTAGCAGAGGAAGCTCAACCTGAGGGGGAGGATCTGCCTCATCATGATCCTAACCCATCTCCAGCTCCCGCTCCTTCAGCTCCCGCTTCGCCTGCATCTCATGGCTCTTGCTCCCTTCATGGATCACAAGCAACAGATCATTTTGCCCATTCCCCGAATCAACCATCTACCTCCAAGGGAATTCTCGAGTATTTACAAGCCATTGAGAGCCGTATTTCTTAGGAATTAAGAGTTATCAACATCTCTTTAATGGAAATGCATGGTTGGAAAGACAAGTTAGACCAAGAATTGATTGCTATAAAATATCAACTTGCCTTTGGTAGTTGACGTGGCGGGCCCATTCCTAGTCTGCCTGATTTTGATCCCTATTGAGGCGAATCCGTCCGAGCTGAACCCACCATTTAAGCTCCATCATCCCCATTCTCTTCAACCTGCACCCATCCTATACCTTCATCTCATCCACTCTCTTACCCTATTTCCACCTTCATGTTTTACAAATCTCGCGTCCCGTACTTTCTTTTTTAATGTTTGACAAAAAGGAGGAGAGAGAAAGGCAATAGGGCATAGTTCATTTTGGTTTTTGGATAGATTGTATTGAGGTATATATTGCAATTGTGTTCTGAATTATTTTATGTATATCCATGTTTTGAATTGAATGAAATCTTATATTTTGTGTTGAAATGTTGTGTGGTGAATGACTAATATGATTTGAAAATAGAATCAAATGCAAAGTGATAACTAACATGAAATACTTCTTAAATGATAAATGAAAGTCTTATCTCAAATTAGTTTTTTCAATTATCAAAAAGGGAGAAATTGTTATAAACATGTGGCAAATTAAGCACAATTCATGTTTTGACGATTAACAATTCAATTTGAGAATTATCAAGGTACTAATATGATGATTAATTGATTTCAAGGTTCAAATATTCAAAGGTCAAAAGATTGGAAGGCCAAGCCACATGCCAAGTTGACTCAAGCATCGGCTTAGGTGAAGTCGATACCGAAGTAGACTTCAGCATCGACTTCAGGGCTCAAATTTTTGACTGCGCTGAAATCTGTACATCTGAGCAGACGAAGTCGCAACATCAAGTTAACTCCACCTGCGACTTGGGATATCTTCAGATATTAAAGTTGAAGCTGACAATGTCAAGTCACATTTCAAGTTGACCTCGTCATGCAACTTGGGTAAAGTCGCATCTAGAGTCTACTCAAACTCTCGACTTGAGTGGAATTAAAAATCAAGATGTTCCTAAACTCTTTATTTAGAAAGATAAAGTCCAAATTATGAAACAAAGACAAGCTTGAGCGAAGGTTACATCAAGTTCTTATAAAATGCACGAGAAATATTGAACAACCTCAAATATCAAGAAGAATGAGTGGAACTCAAACTCAAATGAAGACTTATATGCATGAAATATGAAAAACAAGGAAAGACAAACAAACAAAAAAGATCACATAGTGTCAAAGCTTAAAGAAATGATAACCGGTGAAGTTGCAACCTAAGTCGAGTCCACCTGCGACTTGGGTAAAGTCTGAAGACCAAGTCGACTCAAGTCTGGAACTTGAATGAAGAAGCTGAAGACCGACGTTGCATCCGAAGTCGACTCCGGTCTGCAACTTGAATGAAGTCGCAACCCAAGTCGACTCCAAGTGCGACTTGAATCGCAACTATCGAAAAAATTCGAACGTTGGCGCATTAAATGAGCGTCACCTACCTCCAAACGTTCGAATTTACTCTCCCTTATTTAAGACACTTCAAATGAACGGGAGAGGGTAGAGAAATAACATTGATTTAGTTCAACCTCTTTATTCTCAAGCATTTATGTGATCCAAAAGAAAGTTTTCAAGAGGAACTCAGTGACAAGCTGCTAAGTGCTGAACTGCTCCATCATCAACTTCTTCTAGAAGTTCTTCTCTATGTAAGAATCTATCTCTACAAAACTGTAAAGTGTAGTATCTCTCTCTACTTATTAATCATTTGTGTTCCACTTGGTTTAGTATTAGAAACTAAGACTAAGTGAAGGTAAAGTAGCATGTGATTGGAGTGTAACTCGTCACCTACTTGTGCTAAGTTTGTATACAGCCCCTTAGAGCTGAAATCTAGAAGAGAGCAAGGGATCTGTTATATTTCTATTTTATTTAGTGGAACTCAAGACACTAAGGTGTGTTCTTAGAGGAGTGGAGTAGGAAGGGTTGTCCCGAACCACTATAATTTCTTGAGTTTATTGTTCATTTCTCCTATACTTCACGTTTTTCATTCGAGGGGATTAAAATTCTCAAGGGGTTAAGTTTTCCAATTACGAAAGAATTTCTCAAGAACCCAATTCACCCCTCCCCTCTTGGGCTTTACCAAAAACTCGAGACCAAACATGACAATGATTCCCACGTATTAGGAAATGGAATCGAAATGTAGAAGTCTAATATACGATAATCAAAATATTAAACTTAGAAATCTAAGATCATGAAAATAAACATGATGACCTTGAAGAATTTCATGAATGGTCACAAAACTTAATGATTCCCAATTGACTTAATCCCATGAGAATAGGTGGTTAAGAATATATTAGAGTTTCGAGAGAAGATGCAAGAATAATTTAGGGTTTGTTCTCCTTTAACACATAATATTTATATTAAGTAAGAAGTCCACATATCCATTGTAGAAGACGTATATGAAACCCTAGATCCTATATACTTGCATCCCTTAACTTTTAATTTCTCATTCTGCATTCTTAAGATCAATCTTTTCTTTTGTTATTTCTTTCCTTTCACTCTATTCTCCTTATGTTTCATATAAGTGTTTAGATTCAATGTCTTAAGTTTCGAATTTCCTGTGAATTGATATTTTATATATTACAATCTATGACTCGTCTACTTGTAGTGAGATTGTGAATAAGTATTTTAGTTCCGTTGTCGGAAAATTTGACGTTATTTAGGACTTTGAATTTAACACTTTTCTTTTCTTCCTTTCTTCTCTTTTTCTATTCTTTCTTTGTATATTCTCTTTTTAGATAATTTTTTTCTTTCCTCTTCTACTTTATCTCTTTGTATATTTTTTCTTGTCTTTTTCTTTTTCTTTTTCTAGAAGTTACTTAATGACATGCTATAATCAGTGGTATGATGATAGAATGGGTTTTAGATCTTTTCATAATAAGAGGTTGCTAGTGAATTTCATGAGAATTATGAAACAACGGACTGGTACAATTCATATGGAGAAGGTACTTCAATGATAAATGCATGATACCAACAGGACTGGGGACATGAACAACAAAATTATAACTACAATAACCCCTATCATGTTGAAAACCCTTTCTCAAGCACTTACAATCGTGATGGGTCTACACATTCAATTTTTTTTTAGTCCGATAATCATACCTTTTGTCTGATCAAAACTGCTTTCCTCGTCAATCTCATGAATTTTACTATGAAAATAAGTTGAATTTTTTTTTCTTCCTCCATTCCACCAATAGTTTTATCACAACCTGAAGAGTCCACTACTGATAAAATTTTAAAACAACTACGTCAAGAACTTAATCAACTAAAAAAGCGTCTTCTGATTCTTAGAGAATAGGTTACATAATAGGCTAGTCATCTAAATGAGAACCCTGACGAGCCTCCTAGTCACCCATTCATGGACTCTACGACTTTTTCTGAGGATTATGATGAATTTGTCTTGAATAATAAAGATTAAACAGAGGATGAGATGCATGCAGATTAACAAATGCAGATTCCAAACCAGGGATATCACGAAGTTGTTCTGAATGATGAAAATCAAGTGAAGAATGAGGTGCAAGATGATGACAAAGAGAAAATTTCAAATTAGTCAAATTCTAAGAAAGTTTAAGATAAAAGCAATGAGAAAGAGATGATGATCAAACCACTCGACGAAACAAAAATAGAAAAGTCATCCAGACAATCAGAGCTACATAAACCATCTTTTGTTTTTCCATATAGACCAGTTGAACAATACATAAATCCTAAAGAGATGGATATTGATAATCATAAATTTAGGAAATTTTATCTCTTATTTTATTTAGATTCTTTTTTAGATACTAACAATATCTACGATTTGACAGAGAACTATAATAAGATGATGTTGCAGAAGGAGTTATTGGATATCACATCTGGTGATAGTCCAAGTTTCACAAATATGCAGAATGCAACTTAAGAGAATTTAGAGAAAGGTCAACATGAACTTGTATTTGAAAGATTGATTGTTGGTTGATGCAATTTCAACAGTCTGGCTGAAGACGTTAAACTTACCACAGCTTGGGAGACAACCCAGGATTTAGTTAGGGAAGTAGTAGTTTTTTTCTAGTATTTTATTTTTATTTTAGGATTTTGAGCTTTTTGATTTGGAGTTTTCGTTTAGTGTTTTGTAAGAATTCGCTCTAAAAAATGTAGCCTGAAAATCTCAGTGCTCAAATAGGGAAGTTAACATCTAAAATTTTGAAAATTACTCGCTTAAGTTTGATATATAAGTTACGTTGAATGAATTGTATTTGATATTGAGGACAATGTCAGTTTTAAGTGTGGGAGCGAATGTGTTATATTATCTTTTTAATTACCTCTCTGATTGCTTTGAAGGATTATTATGATGAATTTTGTGAAAATTTTGCATTATTTTGTGAAATTTTTAAAATTTTGTGTGCATGATAATTAACTCTGGATTGATTTAGACCCCTACTCTGAACTCTTTTTATTCCTTTAAGTAAACCAAACTTGAGATTTCAAAAACTATGAGTTATGCAATTAATTGAAAAAACTAGTGAGATGTCGAGTTTATTTTTAAGCATGTACTTGTTGAAAATATCCATATTTATGTCTGAAATCACTTGATGAAATTGATATATTGAGGTATTAATTTTGTTTTCTTTCAAATTTAGAGTAATTCTTTTCAATTTATCTTGTTTATAATGTATACTATTGGTTAAATAAAAAGATAGTTTTTGCCATATACAGAAGATCTTATTCTGGTTGAAGGATTTCTAAGCTAATTCTCAATTTAACTTTTTTATGGAATATGATTAAGACATTCTTTTATCTTATGAGCCTATTTCTGAAAATATTACTATCGTTCACTCCTTTTAGCTTGAAATTTCTTTTTGATCTTTAATTCCTATTTTTTTTGAATTGAATGGACTTTAAATTTGAATTTTGAGCTAAACAACATAATGAGAATTAGGTCAACCATATGGTTTGCCTAATAATGAAAATAACTTTTTAGATATCCTGAAATATGGTGAAGACAGTTATTGTTGGACTTGGTTTGAAAAAAGTAAATAAATAAATAAATACTATACAAGGGTAAGAGCAAGTTCGAGGAAAAATAAAAGCACTAGTGTGGGGGTAATTTTATTTCCTAAAGAATATAAGGCTCAAATAAGTGTGGAGAATTTTTTTTATGACTAATCTTAACCTAACCGTTGTCCTATTAAAGTCCTTATGATTCTATGATCTATTCAAATGAGTCTATGAAGGAAATTTCGACATTAGAATTTGATGAGATGTATGTGAGGTTATTTTCTATGTTACTATCACTAGTTAAATGGTTGAATGTGTGTATTTAACAACTAAATAAAAAGAGGAGGATACTTGAGAAATAGAAGTTTATATTGCGAGAGTATTTGAACTCTTAACGATTAAAAGCAAAAAAGGTAATATTGTGTACAGTGTTAGTCAAGTGAGAAGGAATTTTCAATTGGAACTTTTGGCAAGTATCGTGTGTTAAAATTTTATATTTAATACTCTCACTAATTTTTTATGATTTATTAATCATTTATACTCACTTTTTGCTCAAAGTTTTTGAAAAGTCAATTCTTGAAATTTTGTAATTGATGCTTTTTTATTTGCTTGAGGATAAGAAAATGTTCGAGCATGGGGAATTTGTTGAGTCACTTTTATGTTATGTATTTTGAATATTAATTAAAAAGAATTGGAGTGTTTAAGATGATTTAAATCATATTTTGATTAATTTAACTTTATTTACCATAAAAAACTCACAATTGAGTTGTATGTGTAAAATCAAGTGAAATCAATGTAAAATATACATGATTCTCGATGAGTCAAAGCATGAGGACCAAGACCCACTTTATTTGATGATTTAGAAGAATCAAGAGGAGGAAAAATAGTGATTAATACAGGTAAAAATGTGTTTTACACTTGACCTGAATTCTTCTTAGGTCTGGCCAAAACATTTGGAGTTCTACAATTCCTACGTAATTTTTGTGTAAGTTTAGAGACCTAATAATAGAGTTACGCAATTAAGCAGCAGTTGCATTAGTTTTGTACAAATCCTTTGAGGAGCTCTATATAAACAACACATATTCAAGTCCCATATCATCTTAGAATATCCATGGAGCTAGGATTGAGATCTGGAAGTGAGAGGAGTGAAGAGTACGAGCTGAGAAGCGAGACGGCGAGTTGCTTAGAGCTATCTTCCAATCAATAAGCTTTTTCCTTTCTTTTTTTAAGTTTAATTATCTTATTTATGATGGATATTGGATACAATATTATTTTGTGTTTAATTTTTCTTATAAACATGTCAGGCTAAACCCATTATCCAGGGTTTAGGATGTAGTATGCATCTAATGTAGCGGATATTATCGTTTGGTTATTTAACTTATTTTGTATAAATTTAATATCTTGTGATTAAATGTTTGCTTAGTACGAAGGACCACACTTTAGCAATGATTCTATATCTTAGGTGATGGAACCAAAAGGTAGAAATTTAATATACGATAATCAAGATATTAAACCTGAAAATCTAAGACCATGAAAATAGGCATGATGACCTTGAGGAATCCCATGAACGACTACAGAACTTAATAAATCCTAATTGACTTAATCCCATGAAAACATGTAGTTAAGAATATGAGAAGTCTAATATATGATAATCAAGTTATTAAACTTGAAAATTTAAGACTATAAAAATAGGCATGATGACCTTAAGGAATCCCATGAACAACAATAGAACTTAATGAATCCTAATTGACCTAATTGTTGGTCCCGAGTTGATGGCAAAACCCAAGAGGGGAGGGGTGAATTGGGTTCTTAAAAATTTCTTCGGTAACTTAAAAACTTAACCCCTTGTAAGTTCAATCCCCTTGAATGAAGAAACACAATGGAAAGCAAAGCAATGTAGAGAGCAGAAATAGAAACAAGCAGACAAGGATTTTTATAGTGGTTCGGGCAACCTCCCTACTCCACTCTTCCAAGCTCACACTCCTTGTGACTTGGGTTCCACTATTGTATTCTCTCAATACAATTAGAGCCACTGCTCTCTTCTAGATTCTAGCTCTAGGGGGCATCAACAAATCACAGCACAAGTAGGTGATGAGTTACACTCCAATCACACACTACTTTGCTTACACTTGATCTTAGTTCCTCAAACTAAATCAAGTTCAACACAAACAAATGGAATAATAAGAAAACTACACTTTACAGTTGTGTAGTAGCAGTTTGGCGCAGAGAAGAACTTGTAGTAATAGCTTTGAAGATTCTGAAATGTAGTTCTTGCAGTTTGAAGTAGAGTTCTTCTTCTTTGAGTGGCTTGATCTCTTTAAAGCTCTTGAATATAGTAGTTATGCACACTTAATGATTCTCAGCTACTTCCCTCGTCCACCATGAATGCTATTTATAATTTTGGAGGGAATCCGAACGTTAGAAGGTAGGTGGCGCGCATTTAATGCGCCAACGTTCGAAATAAATTCGACTGTTGCGACCCAAGTCGCATGTGGAGTCGACTTCGGATGCGACTTCGCCCAAGTCGCAGATGGAGTTGACTTCGGGTGCGACTTCGCTTTCACCGTCGCAACTTCAAGTTTCAGTCAGGGTCGACTTGGTCATCGACTTGACCCAAGTCGCAGGTGAAGTCGACTTCGTGTGCGACTTCACCTCGGCAGTTGATTTCGTGAACTTGAGAACTTGGAATGCTTGGTTCTTTTGCTTAGTCTTCTCCATGCCTTTTGCATTTTGTATTACTTTTTGAGTCATTGTGACTTCTCTTTAGCTTGCTTTCATTTGCTCCCATGTTTTGCGAACCTCTAAACTCATGAGTCTTGAACTCGAACAATCTTCTTGGTTTATGCATCTTGCTTCATTTGGAATAAGCTTGAAGATTAGCTTTGGACTTGATAGACTTGATTTGAACTTTGAATATAAATCTTAGCTTTTGATCTTCAAGAAACTTCAGTTGCTTTTTGATAATGAACTTTGCATCTCATTTGAATTTGATAAAGTCCAAATTGATCCTTTGAATAAGCTTGAAACTTCAATCTTCAAGTCTGAACTCCTCAAGTCGAAGTTGGAGTCGACCTCGTCTGCGACTTCGCCCAAGTCGCACCTGGAGTCGACTTCGCCTGCGACTTCGTCATGTCCGTTTCCTCTTTTTCAACTCTGGATGCTTGAAGTCGATGCTGGAGTCGACTTGGTATACGACTTGGCTTCCATACTTGATTTTCTTCAAATGAATATTCCTTAAACATTTCCACAAACTTGTTAGTAGCCAAGACTTACTCAAATTTAGTTTGTTAATCATCAAAACATAGATTTAGCTAGTTTTCCACATATTTCCAACAATCTCCCCCTTTTTGATGATTGACAAAACCGATTTGAGTGTATACCTTTCAATAACTTAATAACATGCTCATTTTGCATTTCATACTTATGCTCATGCAAGCATTCAACATATGCTCATGCAATCTTTCAAACATATGGTATTCTTCTCCCCAAACTTATCTACTCTTCTCTTCTCTTCCTCAAATCCTATTTTCTCTCCCTTTTTGTCAATAAATCAAAAAGATTAGAGGGTAAAGAAAGAGATAGGTGGGATTGCTCCCCCTAAACAGGTGCTCCCCCTAAGTTTATGCTAGCCTAACTCAATCATTCCCATGTCATTTCTAATTTTATAGAATGCTTCTTTGGCTAGGGGTTTTGTGAATATGTCTGCTACTTGATCCTCGGTTCTTACATATACCAAACATATGTCATGATTTTCTACATGTTCTCTAATGAAATGATGTCTGAGGTCTATATGTTTGGTTCTAGAATGCAGAACTGGATTCTTGGTTAGGCATATGGCACTTGTATTATCACATTTGATAGGTATATCTTTAAAATCCATGCCATAGTCCCTAAGTTGCTGTTTCATCCAAAGTAATTGGGCACAACAGCTCCCGGCGGCAATATATTCGGCTTCCGCCGTAGATAGAGCAACACTAGTTTTTTTTCTTGAAAACCATGAAACCATCATGCTTCCAAGAAACTGACATGTTCCACTTGTGCTTTTTCTATCTACTTTGTAACCAGCAAAATCCGCATCCGAGTAGCCGATTAGATCAAAATTAGAGCCCTTTGGATACCATAGTCCTATATTGGTAGTGTCAACTAGATATTTGAAAATTCTTTTCACAGCTACCAAGTGTGATTCTTTTGGGCATGATTGAAATCTAGAGCACATACACACACTAAACAAAATATCTGGCCTAGAAGCAGTTAAATACAATAAGGAACCTATCATGCTCCTATACAATTTTAAATCAACTACTTTGCCCTTCTCATCTTTGTCAAGCTTGATTGTAGAGCTCATGGGCGTGCTTGCTCCTTTGCTGTGCTCCATGACAAACTTCTTTAGCATTTCCTTGATATACTTGGACTGGTAAATGAAAATTCCTTCATTTAATTGCTTGATTTGCAGTCCAAGGAAGAAGTTTAGCTCTCCCATCATGCTCATCTCAAACTCTTTCTTCACTTACCCTTTCCTCCATGGATTCTTCTTGCTTTTCCATATGCAATTTTTCAAGATTGCTTGTAATCTCATCTGCATCACTTAAATCATCTCTTCTTTTGAAGCATGTGTTAGTTTCATCAAAAATAACATGTATGGATTCTTCTACAACTTGGTTTCGTTTATTGAAAACTCTATATGCTTTGCTATTTGATGAATAACCAAGGAATATTGCTTCATCACTTTTAGCATCAAGTTTTCCCAAGTTGGTTTTTTCATTGTTCAGAACATAACATGTGCATCCAAAAGCATGAAAATAAGATATGTTTGGTTTCCTTCCTTTCCATAGCTCATATGGGGTCTTTTTCAAGATAGCTCTAATGGTAACACGGTTTAACACATGACAAGCTGTACTTACAGCTTCACCCCAAAACTTCTTGGATAATTTGCTCTCATTTATCATTGTTCTAGCCATCTCTTGTATAGTTCTGTTTTTCCTTTCAACTACTCCATTTTGTTGTGGAGTCTTTGGTGCAGAAAATGTGTGATGAATTCCTTTTTCATTACATAATTCTATGAATCGTTTGTTCTCAAATTCACCACCATGGTCACTTCTTATAAACATAATAGTACTTTGTTTTTCATTTTCCACCAAGTTTACAAAAGTTGAAAACATAGAGAAGGCTTTATCTTTGCTAGATAAGAGAATTATCCATGTGAATCTTGAAAAGTCATCTACAATAACAAATACATATTTCTTTCCACCAATGGTTAAAATGTCGGATGGTCCATATAGATCCATGTGTAGCAATTCAAGTGGCCTTGTGGTGGAAATCTCCTTTTTGGTAGAAAAAGACATCTTTGGTTGTTTAGATAATTGACATGTCTTGCAAATCTTGTCTTTGTCATATTTCAACTTTGGCAAGCCTTCTACCAAACTCTTTTTCCATAGGGTCTTTACGTTTGACATATTCACATGTCCAAGTCTTTTATGCCAAACCCATGGATCATTTTCAATGGCCATTAGACATTGACCATCTAGTTCATCAAGTGAAACCAAATATACATTTCCATGTCTTTTTCCACTAAACATGATATGCTCATCATCAAATACATTGCATATAGATGATTCAAACTCAACCTTATATCCTTTATCACATAATTGGCTAATGCTCATTAAGTTATGCTTGAGTCCTTCAACAAACAAAACATCCTCCATGCATGCATTTGAGCTACTGTACACGTTTCCTTTACCTTTGATTTTACCTTTCTCATTGTTACCAAAGGCAACCGTTCCGTCGTTGCAAGGCTTAAGTTTATGAAACAAACTTCTTTCTCCGGTCATATGCCTTGAGCAACCACTGTCCATGAACCATACGTTGTTTGCCTTTGCCTTAAAACAAATCTGAAAAATAAACAGGTAAATCTCATCTCTTTGGTACCCATTTTATGGGTCCATTTGGGTTAGTAAAATGATTCAATCTTCGTAATTCTAACTTAGAAAGCCCAAATCTTGTGTTCCTTGGAACCCAAACTAGCTTTACACCATGGTCATATAACTTCTTCAAGTTACACTTGTAAGCTTTATGACCCATTTTATTACAGAAATTGCAGGCCATTGGTAGTCTAGGAGTAGGCCTCCAATTGCATTTTGGTTCAAAAGTTGGTCTTTTAATCCACATAACATTTTTCTTTTGTGGCTTATAAATTGGTGCAGTTTTAGCTTGATATTTTCCAAGTTTTGGCACATTTGATTTGCCACTTTCTTTTTGCTCAAATGTATTGTACCCAAGACCTCTTTTATCCTTTTGTGAGGTCATGTTCAGAAACATTTTCACACTTTCTCCTGGATTAGAGAACTTTCCTAATGATTCATTTAATGATTTGTTCTCCTTTTTCAATTTTTCTGCCTCTTTCAACAGTGATTCATTTTCTTCTTTCAGTTTTGCAGATTTTTCAGCTAGTTTTCCATTTTCAACAATAACAAAGTTGCACTGTTGTCTCTTCAATGAAAGCTTGTTTCCTAGCCTCTTAATTTCCTCATATAATGAATCATAAGCAATTTGAAGTTCTTCTAATTCAGCACATTTGAGGCAATCATGAAAAGAAGAATAACTTGATTGAGAATAGCAAGGTTTGGAAGTTACCTCTTCATTACTTGTGCATTTTGTTAAGGTAGATTGTTCTTCCAAAACTTCCGTTGTGTTTAGACATAGCAAGTCTTCTTCTTCTTGCTCGATTCGTGCCATGCAGCAAATTCTCGCACAGTTGGCTGCATCATTGTCGTCGGTTGAGGAACTGCATGTTGATGAAGTCTCCTCGTTGACGAACATGCCTCTTCCTCGTGGCCTTTGGAATTTTCTGCTTTCATGGCTCTCCTTTGGCCTTTCTTCCGGTGTAGGACATTGAGCTTGCATATGTCCTACGCCCCCGCATCTGTAGCATTTTGTAACCTCCTTCTTCTTCTCTCTTTGTGGTCTTTCTTTGAAGTCTTTGAAGTTCTTTTCTTTTCTCACAAATTTTCGAAACTTGTGAGTAAGGAGTGCGATATCTTCATCACCATTATTAGACGAGGAGGTAGATTCTTCAGATTTGCGTGCAGCTTTTAATGCAATGATTTTCTTGCCTCTATGATTCTCTTCGTTTCTTCTCTTAATTAGCTCATGTGACATTAATGAGCTAATTAGATCTTCTAGCTTTAGGGTGTTGAGGTCTTTGGCTTCTTCAATAGCTGTAATCTTTGGAGTCCATGAATCCGGTAGAGCTCTTAGTATCTTCATAACCTGCTCGGATTCAGAAATAGCTTTTCCAAGACCTTTCAAGGCGTTAGTAATTTTAGAGAATCTAGCAAACATTTCAGAAATGTTTTCTGTTTCTAACATTCTAAAGTTTTCCAATTCTCCTATCAAAATATTTCTCCTAGTCCCTTGGACTTGAGAGGTTCCTTCATAAATGGATGTTAGAGTATCCCATATTTCTTTAGCGGTTAGACAAGATGATACTCTATCATATTCGGAAGCTGTAAGAGCACAAAATAGTGAGTTCATAGCTTTAGCATTGCTCTTTACAGTTCTTACTTCCTCTTCGGTCCACTTGGAAGCTTTTTCATCTATAGGCAATGTTACACCATCTTGGATTGCTATCCAAGAGTCCATATCGGTAGCCATAATGAGTTGCTTCATACGAAGCTTCCAATAACCAAAGTTGTTCCCATCAAACAATGGTGGCCTAGTGAATGATTGTCCCTCAGCAAAAGCGGGAACGGGAATCGATTGGGATGCCATATCAATAGATCTCTTTGGTTTAACTCAAAGACCTGCTCTGATACCACTTGTTGGTCCCGAGTTGATGGCAAAACCCAAGAGGGGAGGGGTGAATTGGGTTCTTAAAAATTTCTTCGGTAACTTAAAAACTTAACCCCTTGTAAGTTCAATCTCCTTGAATGAAGAAACACAATGGAAAGCAAAGCAATGTAGAGAGCAGAAATAGAAACAAGCAGACAAGGATTTTTATAGTGGTTCGGGCAACCTCCCTACTCCACTCTTCCAAGCTCACACTCCTTGTGACTTGGGTTCCACTATTGTATTCTCTCAATACAATTAGAGCCACTGCTCTCTTCTAGATTCTAGCTCTAGGGGGCATCAACAAATCACAGCACAAGTAGGTGATGAGTTACACTCCAATCACACACTACTTTGCTTACACTTGATCTTAGTTCCTCAAACTAAATCAAGTTCAACACAAACAAATGGAATAATAAGAAAACTACACTTTACAGTTGTGTAGTAGCAGTTTGGCGCAGAGAAGAACTTGTAGTAATAGCTTTGAAGATTCTGAAATGTAGTTCTTGCAGTTTGAAGTAGAGTTCTTCTTCTTTGAGTGGCTTGATCTCTTTAAAGCTCTTGAATATAGTAGTTATGCACACTTAATGATTCTCAGCTACTTCCCTCGTCCACCATGAATGCTATTTATAATTTTGGAGGGAATCCGAACGTTAGAAGGTAGGTGGCGCGCATTTAATGCGCCAACGTTCGAAATAAATCCGACCGTTGCGACCCAAGTCGCATGTGGGGTCGACTACGGATGCGACTTCGCCCAAGTCGCAGATGGAGTCGACTTCGGGTGCGACTTCGCTTTCACCGTCGCAACTTCAAGTTTCAGTCAGGGTCGACTTGGTCATCGACTTGACCCAAGTCGCAGGTGAAGTCGACTTCGTGTGCGACTTCACCTCGGCAGTTGATTTCGTGAACTTGAGAACTTGGAATGCTTGGTTCTTTTGCTTAGTCTTCTCCATGCCTTTTGCATTTTGTATTACTTTTTGAGTCATTGTGACTTCTCTTTAGCTTGCTTTCATTTGCTCCCATGTTTTGCGAACCTCTAAACTCATGAGTCTTGAACTTGAACAATCTTCTTGGTTTATGCATCTTGCTTCATTTGGAATAAGCTTGAAGATTAGCTTTGGACTTGATAGACTTGATTTGAACTTTGAATATAAATCTTAGCTTTTGATCTTCAAGAAACTTCAGTTGCTTTTTGATAATGAACTTTGCATCTCATTTGGATTTGATAAAGTCCAAATTGATCCTTTGAATAAGCTTGAAACTTCAATCTTCAAGTCTGAACTCCTCAAGTCGAAGTTGGAGTCGACCTCGTCTGCGACTTCGCCCAAGTCGCACCTGGAGTCGACTTCGCCTGCAACTTCGTCATGTCCGTTTCCTCTTTTTCAACTCTGGATGCTTGAAGTCGATGCTGGAGTCGACTTGGTATACGACTTGGCTTCCATACTTGATTTTCTTCAAATGAATATTCCTTAAACATTTCCACAAACTTGTTAGTATCCAAGACTTACTCAAATTTAGTTTTTTAATCATCAAAACATAGATTTAGCTAGTTTTCCACATATTTCCAACACTAATCTCATGAGAATAGGTGGTTAAAAATATATTAAGATTTCATCTTGCAGGTTTTGAAAGAAGGTGTGAGGATAATTTAGGATTTTTTCTCTTTTAACATATAATATTTATATTAAATAAGAACTCCATGTATCCGTTATAGAAGATGTATGTGAAACACTAGATCTTAGATACTTGCATTTCTTGACTTTTAGTTTCTTGTTCTGCGTTCTTAAAATTAGCTTTTCTTTTGTTATTTCTTTCCTTTCACTCTATTTTCCTTGTGTTTTATATAAGTGTTTAGATCTAATGTCTTAAGTCTTGAATTCCTGTGAATTGATATTTTTTATACTACAATTTATGACCCATGTACTTGCGATGAGATTGCGAACAAGAGTTAAGCATGATTATGGTTTATGTAATGCATTTATAAGCATGCAAATTTCATGAAACTGATTTGCACCTTTTTTCTATATGTTTACTTGCTAAGTAACATTGTGATACCCGGATCCAAGTAGGACTCATATGAAGGCATTTGACATGTAATTATGATACATATATGCCTTGAATGAATTTTGAATGATTTTATGATTAATGACATTTTGCAATTAGGGTTTTAGTTAAGAATGGTGATTAAAAATTTAATCGTCGGAGCCCAAAGTGAGTCGGTATGACCCGAGGGGCTTAACGAGGATTGAAAGATAAAAATGTGTTATGAATAATCATGTTAATTACCACGATTTAATTTACGAAGATTAAAGTATAATTATGGAATTAAGATGAAAAATGATAGAAAATTCATAACTTGACGCCTACAAGGCGGATTTCAATGAAATTTGAAAGGTAAGCTCACGACGGTGGGCCCAATCTTTTTATTAGATTGGATTAAGGGAATCGTGATGGGATTAGGGTGATAATTAATTATTTTTATCCCTAAATTCAAAAGATAAATTCAAGTGGTCATAATTGGAGTTAGAAAACTCGGTTTGAGATGAGATGTGAAATTCTCAAACGAGTTAATGGCCTAAAATGACATTTGCTGGAAATTGAATGTATCACATGATATAAAATCCTAAGTGTTGAGATTATTGATCATGTGCTTATCGAATAGAATGGTTAATTTGATTTTGATGATTAACAAATAATTGAAATATCATTAAAAAGGATCTAACACATTTGTCTAAGTGTTCTCAGATATTTTGTCTCTAATTATGTGTATGAAAATGAGAATGTGAAATAATTTAAGTTTCAAGAGTTCTAGTTCATGAATTGCAAAGTTCAGCAAAGTGAAGTCTCAGCCCAAGTCGACTTCACTTGCGACTTGGGTGAAGTCTCAGACCCAAGTCGACTTCGCCTGCGACTTCGGACAGACGGCAAAGTGAAGTCTCATCCCAAGTCGACTTCGCCTGCGACTTGGGTGAAGTCCCAGACCCAAGTGGACTTCACCTGCAACTTCGAAGGCAAAATTCTGGACAGCAAGTTTTTACAAGGCGAAGTCGCATCCCAAGTCGACTTCACCCATCCGAAGTCGACTCCACTCATCCGAAGTCGACTCCACTTGCGACTTCAACTCGTAACGGTCGAAAATCCGAACGTTGGAGCTCTAGATGCGCGTGAACCTCCACTCCAACGGCTAGAACCTTTTTTCCTCTATATATACCATTGAAGAATGAACGTGGAAAAAAGAGAGAGGAGGAAAGAAAGAGAAAAACACAAGTTGAGCTTCCATCTTCAAATATTCAAGTGTGTTGAAGTCATTTGATTAACTATTGAAGTTCCAAGTGCTACAACTTCCAAGTGCGCTTTCAAGTTTATCATCTCTACATGACAAGGAGCTTCCGGTGCTTATCGAATACACATTGTAAAGTGTAAATTCTCTTTTGTTTATTTTGTTTTGTGTTGTTTCCTTGAATCGGTATTGGAGACCGAATTCAAGAAGAAGCAAAATAGGGGGTTGGTTTGAGTTTGTCTCACTAACGGGTTTTGCTTGATTGGTTGGAGTTTGTCTCACCAATCGTTTGGACTTGGTTGGTTGGAGTTGGTCTCACCAACAAGTGATTGTTATATATGCCCCCTAGAGCTAGAATCTAGAAGAGAGCGGGTGCTCTAGATTGTATTGAAAATACAATAGTGGAACCCAAGACACAACGGGTGTGTGCTTGGAAGAGTGGAGTAGGGAAGGTTTCCCGAACCACTATATATCGTTGTCTCTTGTTTGGTTTGATTGTTTACATTTTTATATTCCATTTGCACCCTCTCATTCTATCTCATATCACGTTTCATCAAGGGGATTGAAATTATAAGGGGTTAAGTTTTAATTTACCAAAGGATTTTTCAAGAACCCAATTCACCCCTCCCCTCTTGGGTTTTGCCATAAACTCGGGGCCAACAAGTGGTATCAGAGCAGGCCTCTATCTTATTTGAGGTGATCTCTTCTATATTTCTATGGAAACTTACTTAACTTCTGTACCTGCATTTGCCAAAGGACAATCATTTTTAAGGCCACCTCTATTTGATGGCAATAATTTTAGTTATTGGAAGTTAAGGATGAAACAACTCATTATGGCAACCAATATGAATTCTTGGATAGCCATACAAGATGGCATTACATTACCAAAGGGGGACAAGGCGTCCACTTGGACAAAAGAAGAAACTATGTCCGTCCAAAGTAATGCCAAAGCTATGAATTTCTTATTTTGTGCATTGACCGCTGCAGAATTTGATAGAGTTTCTTCATGCACAACGGCTAAAGAGATATGGGATAAATTGGTATCTATTTATGAGGGTTCCTCCCAAGTAAAGGGAACTAAAAGGAATATCCTTGTTGGTGATTTTGAAAGATTTCAAATGTTAGATGGTGAATCAATTTCAGAAATGTATGCTAGATTTTCTAAAATCACTAACGCTCTTAAAGGCCTAGAAAAGCCAATTTCTGAAAGTGAGCAGGTTATGAAGATACTTAGAGCATTGCCAAACTCATGGAATAAAAAGATCACAGCTATTGAGGAGGCAAAGGACTTAAACAAGCTCAAAGTAGATGACTTGATTAGCTCACTCATGTCTCATGAGCTCATCAAAAACAAGAAAGAAGAATCTCAAAGAAGTAAGAAGTCTATTGCACTCAAAAGTATGATGAAGAGCTCAAGTGAATCTAAATTAAGCTCATATGAATATTCTAGCTCAAAGAAGAAAATGAAGAATAGAAGAAAGGAATTTCCAAAATGTTATAAATGTGGTGGTCTTGGACATGTACAAATCGAATGTACCACCCCGGATGATTTGGAAATTCAAAATAAGAGAAGTTTTTCAAAGAGACAAGCTAGAAGAAAGCTTAAAAAGGAATATACTACATCAAGCTCTAGCACTTCATCGAGCGAAGGAGAAGATACAGTAAATTGGGCAAGAATTTGCTGCATGGCCATTATAGAAGATGAAAAGAAAACTTGCCAAAATTTTGAAGAAAGTGATGCATCTACGGATATCGAGGTAAACTCATCTGATTCTTATTCATCTTCTAATGATTGTTCTAAATGTAATGAGTTGAATGATTTACAACAAACTTATGACTCATTATTTGATGAATTCAAAAGCCTTGGTACCAAATATGTTCAAAAGAAAAGGCAAATCGATACAACTGCTATTGCAAATGGAAAATTATCGGAGGAGAATGCATCCTTGCGAAATGATATAAATGCCTTGAAGAATGAAACAGAGGCATTAAGAAAGGAGAACCAAATCTTGAAAGATTCATTGGCAAAGTTCTCCAACCCGAGAGAAAATGTGCAGAAATTCTTTAAAATGACCACTCAAGTTGATAAGAGAGGTCTTGGATATATAAAGCACATTAATGCCAAATTAAATAAGGTAAATGCTCCTATTTGGATTAAAGCTTCTAGTACATCAAATGTGAGGGGACATTTTAAGAAGCTTGTTGATAAATCATTGACAAATATACCTACTTGGCAACCAAAGAGTTATCATGGTACTCCAACCTATGCTAGAATCACTTGCCATTATTGTAATAAGTTTGGACACAAAAATATATCAATGCAAGGCAAGAAAAATGGTTTACAATGGAGTCAAATTAGTTTGGATGCCAAAGAGACATATCTAAGGTGGAACCAAGTCTCCTTGAGTTCCTATGTATTATGGTACTAACATTCATGGACCCATAACACGGGTACCAAAAGAAAAGAAGATATCATATTTGTGATGCAGGTTTTTATTTCAAAGCTATCTAGAGAATGAAGGAGCATGAATTGCAAAATAAAGGGGGAGTTGAGCAAAATAGCAATGATAACTTTAATCAAAGGTAAGTGAAGGTATGTTGCTCTCCCAAAGAAACTAATAAAACAAGTGGTACCATAGTCAAAATAATTAATAACGAAATTATTGCGCTTATTGATCATATGCTTGACTCAAAATGAATGATTAGTATGAAAAGGGGGAGAAAGAGTGTAGTATGAACCTATCTTTTAAAGCCTCATTTGTACTACCTATTTTATATGTCCCATTAAACCCCATTGTGCTACCTTTTTGTATTGATTGACAAAAAGGGGGAGAGAGTATGGAAATATCTTAAAGAGAATAATATTGCATATAACTTAGGGGGAGAAGTATTTCCATGAAAAGAATATATATTATTGCGCTTATTGATGAAAATCATAATCTTCATATATACATATTTGTGTTTCATTTGAGAAAGGAAGATATTTCAATTAAGTTTTGTCAATCATCAAAAAGGGGGATATTGTTGAGATTATTGATCATGTGCTTATCGAATAGAATGGTTAATTTGATTTTGATGATTAACAAATAATTGAAATATCATTAAAAAGGATCTAACACATTTGTCTAAGTGTTCTCAGATATTTTGTCTCTAATTATGTGTATGAAAATGAGAATGTGAAATAATTTAAGTTTCAAGAGTTCTAGTTCATGAATTGCAAAGTTCAGCAAAGTGAAGTCTCAGCCCAAGTCGACTTCACTTGCGACTTGGGTGAAGTCTCAGACCCAAGTCGACTTCGCCTGCGACTTCGGACAGACGGCAAAGTGAAGTCTCATCCCAAGTCGACTTCGCCTGCGACTTGGGTGAAGTCCCAGACCCAAGTGGACTTCACCTGCAACTTCGAAGGCAAAATTCTGGACAGCAAGTTTTTACAAGGCGAAGTCACATCCCAAGTCGACTTCACCCATCCGAAGTCGACTCCACTCATCCGAAGTCGACTCCACTTGCGACTTCAACTCGTAACGGTCGAAAATCCGAACGTTGGAGCTCTAGATGCGCGTGAACCTCCACTCCAACGGCTAGAACCTTTTTTCCTCTATATATACCATTGAAGAATGAACGTGGAAAAAAGAGAGAGGAGGAAAGAAAGAGAAAAACACAAGTTGAGCTTCCATCTTCAAATATTCAAGTGTGTTGAAGTCATTTGATTAACTATTGAAGTTCCAAGTGCTACAACTTCCAAGTGCGCTTTCAAGTTTATCATCTCTACATGACAAGGAGCTTCCGGTGCTTATCGAATACACATTGTAAAGTGTAAATTCTCTTTTGTTTATTTTGTTTTGTGTTGTTGCCTTGAATCGGTATTGGAGACCGAATTCAAGAAGAAGCAAAATAGGGGGTTGGTTTGAGTTTGTCTCACTAACGGGTTTTGCTTGATTGGTTGGAGTTTGTCTCACCAATCGTTTGGACTTGGTTGGTTGGAGTTGGTCTCACCAACAAGTGATTGTTGTATATGCCCCCTAGAGCTAGAATCTAGAAGAGAACGGGTGCTCTAGATTGTATTGAAAATACAATAGTGGAACCCAAGACACAACGGGTGTGTGCTTGGAAGAGTGGAGTAGGGAAGGTTGCCCGAACCACTATATATCGTTGTCTCTTGTTTGGTTTGATTGTTTACATTTTTATATTCCATTTGCACCCTCTCATTCTATCTCATATCACGTTTCATCAAGGGGATTGAAATTATAAGGGGTTAAATTTTAATTTACCAAAGTATTTTTCAAGAACCCAATTCACCCCTCCCCTCTTGGGTTTTGCCATAAACTCGGGGCCAACACTAAGGAGTTAGGATTAAGTGGATAAATATCCAATAAGAACCTGCCGCGTGATCAGGGCAACAATTCTGATTCACATTTACCAATCGATAGATCTTGAGGTAAGGTTATGACGCTCAGGCTGGGGCATTATAGAGAACCCTACATAGAGACCCCCCATATCTAAGGCTTTACCATATCTTACATAAGATAGCATAAGATGGTGCTATATGATATGTATGTCTAAGGTGTAGAGCTATGGTGGACATATGGAAGGCACTAAGGTACCAACTTTCTAATTGATTGTTGGTTTAGAATTTATAGTTATACTAAATTGACAGGTTATGTAAGCATAATCTTTATGTGTAAGGAAAAGCAACCTTACGCCATGAAAAGAGAAGATAGGAATGAGGAAGGTAGGAAAAAGGGAGTTTCTTTTTACTCCTAATGTATGATGTTTGATGTTATGAAAATATGAATGCATTTGATTTTATTCAAGTGCTAAGTGTATATGAAAAAGGAAAGATCATTGATCTTTCTAGATTATAAAATATACTATGTATGATGATTCTATGATCAGAAATGATCATATTGACTATGTGTGATATGAATGAATATTATGATAAGAAATGTTATTGACATAATTTTATATGTTGCATTCTACAACATGCCTATCACCTTAGTTTTGAACAAGGGAAAGGCAGTTGCCAATATCAGTCAGTAGGAAAGAAGAAAAGCCAGTAGCAAATCTAAACGACAAGGACAAGTGAGTCCATGAGCTCATTAACGACGGGCAACTATAAACCCTAACTCAAAGGATTGAATGTGCTACCGTTACAGGTAATACCTCATAGGTAGAAAGAATAGATAACTACGGCTATAAAAAGAAGCCATGGGGTAAGCCACCCGAGGTTGGGTAGCCTAAATGATAGAAATGGTTTAAAATCTTTGGATTTTCCCCAATAGGACCAGACAAGAAGATAGGAAAGAAACAAGCCGATGTAGGCCGCACTTCCTGTAAGAATGAATGATAAGGAGATAGAAACATGAAAGGCCCAATAGGACAAATTAGAAGAAGGCGAAAAGACAAACCGGTACAGGTAATGACTCTTAACCTAGTACCAAAACACTTAAAGATTGATGATGTTATGATAAAAGCAAGTAGGGAGGTTATCAACGCCTTTCTAGTCGAGCATGCACCTAAGTTCACAGGTGAATTAGATTTTATTCAATTTGAGCGGTGGATGACTGAACCCAAGAACATGTTCAAGGTTTGAACATGTAGTTAAATGTAATGTCAAAACATTGATTGACAATGCTTATGAATGATAGGAAACCCTAATGGCTTAATGTTATAATCAAAGAAGGTAATTTGGAAGAATTGATAAGAAATATCTTCCAACAGGATATCAGGATATAACACATGTTGATAATGAACATGTACAATTAGGGCAAGGATAACTTGAACCTAAAGATTAAGGAATCTGATGTAGGAAAAGAAAAGAGTAAGAAAGATCAACTCAATCGATAGCTATGGTTGATAGGAAATCTCTACAAATTATTGCAGAAAGGTGCAGCCAACTATGCCTAGTTAGCATGTATGGAAGGAAAAGAAGATTATACATATGATGCCACAGAAGTTGGTATCATTGTTAAAAGATAGGTGGGATAAGTAATTCTCTATGATGATTAGGAGTTCATAAGAAATGAGACTAAAAAGGATGACTAGGATCCTTCTCTAGGTCTATAGAAAATGAAAATGAGAATGAGAAAGGAAATGCTTTAGACTGATACTAAACCAGTATTCCCATTAGTACTCTCATTAAACAAGTTTACACTGGCATAATCTAGTTGTAGGCATTATGAAGCAAGAATGAATATATGAATTAGCAAAAGTATCTTTTGCTTTTAATGAAATATGTATGGAATTTTATGTGAGAGTAATTTTGCTCTTTGCTATAGAAATGAAGGTATTTATGTTATATGAACTTTATGTGTAGAAAAAAAATATGATTGTTACTGATCTCTACTTGATATGATTAAAGGGGTAACTTAAAACTTACCCTATGATAAGACGAGAAATGATGCAATTTCTCCATGTACAAGGAAAAATAATGTGAAATGACACAAATGAAAGGGCAAATGTCAATTAGAAACCCATGTGTGAATAAGGAACAGTAGAGATGAGCAATAGGTCTATTGGACCAAGGCCAAAAATGCCACTATGACAGAGTAGCGCAGAGGAAGCGTAGTGAACCGTTGAAAAAATTGAAGGAAGATGATAAGTTAGCAAATTTATATGAGCTTTACCCCCGATATTTGAAATGTAATAAGTTTCGGGAAGAAACCTGTTATAAAGGGGGAGGATTGTGATACCCGGATCCAAATAGGACTCATATGAAGGCATTTGGCATGTAATTATGATACATGTATGACCCGAGGGGCTTAACGAGGATTGAAAGGTAAAAATATGTTATGAATAATAATGTTAATTACCATGATTTAATTTATGAAGATTAAAGTATAATTATGGAATTAAGATGAAAAACGATAGAAAATTCATAACTTGACGCCTACAAGGCGGATTTCGATGAAATTTGAAAGGTAAGCTCACGACGGTGGGCCAAATCTTTTGAATGGATTGGATTAAGGAAATCATGATGGGATTAGGGTGATAATTAATTATTTTTATCCTCAAATCCAAAAGATAAATTCAAGTGGTCATAAGTGGAGTTAGAAAACTCAGTTTGAGATGAGATGTGAAATTCTTAAATGAGTTAATGACCTAAAATGGCATTTGCTGGAAATTGAATGTATGACATGATATAAAATCCTAAGGAGTTAGGATTAAGTGGATAAATAACCAATAAGAACCCGCCGCGTGATCAGGACAACAATCCTGATTCACATTTACCAATCGATAGATCTTGAGGTAAGGTTGTGACGCTCGGGCTAGGACGTTACAAACATAGTCATGAATTTTTAAATTAAAATATAACATTGTAGTCTTAGGATGATGAAGCAGGTATAAGTATAACTCAATGAGAGACTTAACTCCACTATCTAGTTTCTTAGAAACTAAAATTAGTTTATATTTGGTAAATTGTTTGTAATATTTTGGATTATAGACCTCGATGCATAAACAAACTTGGTTTACTCTTTCAAAAAATTTTTGGGTGAAATTTAACTATTTACCATGAATCGATTCTTGAAGTAAAGTAAATCTCGTAGCATCTTGTGTTTTAAGGCTCTATAATTGGACTTTCAAGGTTAGACAAGGCTACTAAAGGAAGAAGGTAGAATTTACTCATATCTTACCCGACAATTCTACTCTGCGGGAGCATGGATAATTTCTTCACATTTGTAAAAGGATTGGGATTAAGTTAGGAACAAATAGAGTGGAAGCAGCACAAGCCATTGGTCAAATTCTACAAATTTCACATGAAAAAGATAAACTTCTAGAGAATTTGATCTTACCTATTATGTATAATGAGCTTACTAGGGGGAACAAATATGGAGATGACATGAAATTCTTGCATTACATAGATATACCTCTACAAATTCAAGTGATCCAATTATTGGTGGCTCACTGTATTTTTTCAAAGGTGGAGGGACAAACATAATCAACCCTATTGAGGCAGTAGTTATTTAGTAGCTAGTGAATCGAAGCTGAATTTCCCTTCCAAGATTGATTCTTGATGCCCTAATAGGTAGTAGAGATAATTCGAGAGGAGTTCTTCCTTATGAAACATGAATTGCCAAGATTCTATAACATTTTGGGGCCTATTTTCAAGGAGAACCATTTGAAGTTTTGAAGCCTACGAATGTCATAACCAAAACTCTTTTGACCCAAATGAAAATAGATATTGAGGTATTTAGAGAAGCTTAAAATACAAGTTAGAATGAGAGGATGACAAGAAGAGGAAGCACACAAGCAGGGAGAGCCTCAAGCCTCGCACCCACATCCTCATCCACCACCACCTCATTCATTTCATCCTGCATCACCTGCATCCCATTCACCTCAGGGCTCTAAAATATTTGTTAGGTTTACACATTCACCTCCTGCATCCATGCACCCCTCTATCTTAAATTATCTTCGAGCTATGGAGGGTAGACTTTCACAAGAACTAGGGACCATTTAGTTGTCTCTTACCACCTTGCATGCAAGACAGGACAAACTCGAGCAAGAAATCATCACCATCAAGTATAAGCTTGCCTTGGGGACCAAACATAACCAACCCATTCCTAATCTTATCGATTTTGAGCTTATTAGGAAGAGTCAAGGGTGTCGCATGGAACAGTAAAAGGTAAGTCTCTTTTCTTCTCTCCTTATGACTCTTCCTCACCTCCTAGGATAACCCCTAACGACCAAGCATCCTATCTTATCTCTTAGTTTGCGTTCTACAAGTCATCCATTGCACTCAACTTTCTATGATCCTTCTTTGAAGATTGACAAAAGGGGGAGAGAAATAGGCTAGAGACATTTTGTATTTTGGGGAGATGGGGATGTTCAATTGAAAATTTTGTAACCTTTGTAAAACTTCATGATATGATTGAATGAAATGCAATAATTTATCTTACGTTGTGTCGTCTTCTAACATTAAGTATATGTTCTGTAATGATGATATTATATGTAATGAAATGAACTCTTGTTAGTTTGAATGATTATATTATGAAGTTTGAAAGAATTGTATAACTGTTATGAGTATTGGCAAAGTAGTGTATTACACTTGAACTTATCAATTGTTAAGTCTCAAACACAAATATTGCTCAAATGAAAGACAAAGATGTTAAGTTGCAAGATTATAACAATGGTTATAGCAAAAGAAAGGTAAATCTCAAAATCAATTTTGTTAATCATCAAAAAAGGGAGATTGTTATGAACTCAATTAGATAATTTGTAAATTTAAGATTATCTATGTTTTGATGATTAATAACCAAATTTGAGAATATCAAAGGCACTAATGTGTTTGGTTTGATGTTTGAAGTTAAAATTTTTAAAATAAAGCAAAAACAGATCAAGTCACATAGTTAAGTTGACCCTAGCAAAAACTTGAGTCAAGTTGATGTCTACCCCAGTAGTTGACTTGGAATGATACAACTGAGTAATGATTGAAAATCTGAAGTCCAAATCCCAAGTTGACTCAAACTACGACTTGAGTTAAGTCGCAATCCAAGTCGACTTCAGTTGGTGACTTAGGCTGCATATTTTTGCTGACTTATTTTGGTGCAAACAAAGTCGCACCTGAAGTCGACTCTGCCCTACAACTTAGCTGAAGTTGAACATCAAGTTGACCTTGATCTGAGATTTAGGCTTCTGAAGGATGCATATGGAGAATTGACTAGGTACCAAGAGTGAAGTTACACACCTAAGTTGACTTCACTTGCGACTTTAGTTAAGTCTCAGATTAAGTTAACCCAAGTTTAAGACTTGAAGGAAGAGAAGATAAAAGAATGAAGTCTTAAAGTTTTTAAGTTTCCAATAAATAGTGAAGTCATACACCTAAGTTGACTTCACTTGCAACTTGGATCAAACCCCATACAAAGTCAACCTTAGGAGGGGACTTGAAGTGCAAAATAAGGAGGAAAGCTCTCTAAAAAGAAATGATGATCGAAGTTGCACTCTAAGTTGACTATAGTCTGCGATTTGGGTGAAGTCACATCTTGACTCCAAATGGGACTTGAGTTGTAACGATCAGAAAAATTTGAATATTAATGCATTTAATGCATGCGACAACCCTCTAACATTGAAGTTTCTCTCATAACTATTTAAGATAAGACAAAGAAAGTTATGAGGGTAAACTAGAGCATTCATTAAGCTTTCACCTTCTTACTTTCAAGCAATTAATTGCACATTAAGTGATCATCAAGGAAAATTCATTTTTACTGCAAAGAGCTATAAGTTCTCATCTTTCTCGAAATTTAAGAGTCTTGTTTTTTTGATAGAAATCTAAGAGTCTTCTTAAATGCTGAAACTGTTCTACACAAAATTTGTAAAGTGTAGATTCCTTCCTTTTAGATCATTTTTGTTGTATTATGATACTTAGGTTGGTATTGGAGACTACGACCAAGTTAAGAAAAGTAGTGTACGGTTGGAGTGGAACTAGAAATCTACTTATGTAAATTATTATAAAGACCCTCTACAACTATAATTTTTAAGAGAGCAGAGGCTGTAGTTATAATTTTAGTTGAGATAGTAAAATCCGAGACATAAGGGAGTGTATACTTAAAAGAGTGGAGTACGAAAGGTTATCCAAACCAATATAGTTTATCGTGTGAAACCCAGCATCTTTAGACAATACACATATTACCTAGGGTCGTAAAACCCTCAATTTTTGTAATAATTTTTATGATGAATAAAAATTCATGAATTATATTTGTGGATATGTGTATTGGAGATTAAAATAATGCAATTAAAAATTTAACTCACATGAATAGTAACCCAAGGATTAAGACACGTGATTAAGAGTTAATCACTTGGATTAACCTAATCACAAAAAAGCGAAAAAAGAGATTTATGCACTACAGGACGAAATAACAATACTTTTTAATATTTTAAGAAAATTTCGGATTTTAGAGAAAAATAAAGAAAAATTCATAAATTGCAATCCGGACGTCGGACTTAAATGAATTTTTTTATGGATGGTTAAAAATCTATGATGAACATGATGAATGGTATAAGATGTGATGAAATCATGAATTAAGGGCCAAGATGAAACATCAAGTGGAGATTAAAAAGGTAGCTCATCTCGTTCATTGATTTCCTTTGACTTTTTATTAAATTTAAATAATTAAAAATAAAAATAATTAATGCAAATCTGCAAGGAGGGCAGGGGCGTGCAGGGGGGAAGACTTTTGGTCAAAGCAGAAGAAATTAGGAGTGGCGGCTGCAAACAAGACCGCAGCAGGCCCCTGAGAAAAAAAATATTCTAGCCTACTACTGCGATGGGCCCCGAGGGACCGGTCTGGCAGTGACAAAATGGGGAGGAATGGAAGGGCGGTTATCAAATCGCCGCACCTAACCCATTGAAATTTGGAGAGATAAGAGTGGGTTCAAAGAAGAAATGTCAGATTTTCTTCAAGTTGTGAACTTAAGTGTTGAAAACGTAAAGCAATGACTATCGAAGCTTCAAGAGTTGAAAATTTCGAGAGGGATGAGCAGGATTTGGGCCGACTCCAAGCTATTCTGAATCGAAAGGGTAACAGGGAAACTTGGGAGAGGAAATGAGAGTGGGGAGAAGGAATGCAACTGGGAAATCGCATTTTGCAAGCAGTAGAGCCTTCAGAGACTAGAAAGAGCTGGTTCTAAGATCTCACGCGAATCAAAATCGAGCAGGAGAGCAAGAAGAACTTTAGCTTGGAAGAGAGCAGATCAAAAAGCCAAAAAGGAGGAAGAGGAAGACGATAGATCCCAGCCTCCGATGCTGCGGGTTTTGTTAGATCCGGTGCTGACGCAGTAGCAGCTGTTGGTGGTGCTGCCGCTGCCTGGATCTGGTACTTTCTCGGTGTCGTCTTCAGACATGTCACAGCGTTCTTTGGTCATTCTACAGGTTGGATGGATCCATGAGTGAGGAAAGGGACGGACAAGGAGAGATGGGGAGATTGGGGATTTTGATGAGATTGGGAAGAGAAATGGAAAGGGCTTCAGGGGGGATGAGAAATGAGGTGGGGTGCGGTGGAAGATGCTGCTAACGGATGGCTGAATCATGGCTGCCTCTAATTGCCAAAATTAAAGGGTGCAGCTGCCCCTTCTGCCAGACGAATTTGAGAAGTGCCGATTGTAGTTGACAGTGGCGATTTTCTACTGCTGTCTCCGGTGGTCAACAATGGCTGCTCATCGATTTGGGAAGACGGTGGAGCACCGAACTGGTGCTCCGGTGGCGTATGCGAATCAGTGTGCTTGCAATGCATTTAATTAACATTATATATCATCTTAGTTTAATTCACTTTATCCCTTAATTCTAAATATAATAATCTATTTTGTTCTCCATGTTTTAAAATATAATCATATATGTATGATTTTTCCAATTTAGATTAATAGTTTTCTACATATTTCAAGGTTAACCTATTTAATCTGTTTTATATTTTTAACAATATTGCAAAATGACCTATTTTATAGCGAAACTAAATATTTTATGAAAAATATCATTTTCACGAAATCTCACTTAAAATATGCATTTAATTAATATTTTAATGTTTAACAGTGTGAATTTAATATGAAATTAAATGAAAATTTTTAGACTTATCACACCCCCCCAACTTACACATTGCTAGTCCCTTAGCAATGGAAATGGTTTAATATATATATAAATTTAAGTGCACTGCTAATAATGATAGTAAGCTTTAGACGTAATTTTTTTTTAGTGTACTACTAATTTTATAAAAATCTAGGTGCACTGCCAATAATAATAGTAGGTTTAGAAGTAAAATTTTTTAGTAAACATGAGCAAAAATATCTCATGATGCATAAAAGAGTATATAGCACGTGTATGCATGTACTAATGAACAAATGGGCATTTGATAAATAAGTTATTTTCAGCTCATCCAATCTAAGCAACATTCATATCAAAATTATGATAGTGATAGTTAAAATATTTATATATATATATATTTTTAAAATTTTTCTCTTCATCATTTTTTTTTCTTCCCCTCACCATATTTCAGGATATCTGGGGTTTTCTTCTTCTTCTTTTTTTTTTTCTTTTTTTTTGATTTATTTATTTTTATTTTCCCCTCACCATATTTCAGGATATCTAGGGATTTTCTTTTTTTTTCTTTTTTTTCTCCCCTCACCATATCTCAGGGTATCTGGGGATCTATATATATATATATATATATTTACCTAACAGCTATCAATTGCAATGATATTAAATGTTACTTGTTTGGATGAGAGAGAAAAATTATATTATCATGATGCCCACAAAGTTCATTGGTGTGTAAGTGCAATCAGTGCTAATAAAATTTTAAAAACACCATGAAAATATTTTTATAACTAATTATAGTTTTCTTCTTCACTTAGTACCAAGCATAGCAAGTGCAAAAAATATTATTATTATTATTATTTTATATTTTATTTTACTTTAGAATTTTTTTTCTAAAAAAATCAAGTTAAACAAACCAGACCCTCCCCCAACTTAAGTATCGCTATCTTTAATAAACATGCACAAAATATAATTTTATGAAAATAAGATAGCAGGGAAGGAGACAACCTGGGGTGTAATTTTGCAATTGAATAATGCAATTGTTGATTTATCAACAATATTTTCCTGCAAAAAAAAGAAACAAACATATATGGAAAATATTGGGTTGCCTCCCAATAAGCGCTAAGTTTAATGTCTTCAGCCAGACATTGTGAAGTTTCGATCAATGTGGGTCAATCAGGCCAACCTTGTCAATAACCTTATTATCAGAGATGTTGTCAATATATGGTTTAAGTCGTTGACCATTCACTGTGAAAATATTTCCACTCTTCGGGTCACGAATTTTCACAGCACCATAAGGAAATACTTTATCCACAACGAAAGGTCCATCCCAACGAGATCTTAATTTTCCAGGAAATAAACGTAACTTTGAATTAAATAGCCATATTTTTTGATTGGGCTCAAAAGTTTTTCTAGATATATGTTTATCATGAAATGTTTTCATTTTGCTTTTATAAAATTGAGAATTTTCATACGCTTCTTTACGTAATTCTTCCAACTCATTTAATTGCAGCTTTCGATGTGATCCTGCAGTATTTAAATCCAAATTGTATTGCTTGATAGCCCAGTAAGCCTTATGTTCTAATTCCACAGGAAGATGACAAGCTTTTCCATACATTAACCTGAAAGGAGACATTCCAATAGGAGTTTTAAATGCTGTTCTATAGGCCCATAATGCATCATCTAATCTATCCGACCAATCTTTACGATCGGGCCTAACAGTATTTTGCAATATATTTTTAATTTCCCTATTAGAAACTTCTACTTGACCACTAGTTTGAGGATGGTAAGCTGTGGCTATCTTATGGGTGATTCCATATTCCTTTAGTAGGGTTTTAAACTGATAATTGGTGAAGTGTGTTCCTCCATCGCTAATGATGGCCCTAGGAAAACCAAATCGAGAAAAAATATTTTTTTTGGATGAATTTTAAAACTACCTTGTGATCATTAGTCCTAGTTGTGGTAGCCTCAATCCATTCAGATACATAGTCTACTACCACTAAGATGTATTCATATCCATACGATGGTGAAAATGGTCCTATAAAATCTATTCCCCATACATCAAATATTTCAACGACAAGAATAGGGTTCAAAGGCATCATATTTCTTTTTGTAATATTTCCTATTGCTTGACATTTAATGCAAGATTGGCTAAAGTTGTAGGCATCTTTAAAAAGAGTTGGCCAATAAAAACCACATTGCAACACCTTAGTTGCTATTTTCTTTCCTGAAAAGTGTCCCCCACATTCAAGATTGTGACAAAAATTCAAAATACTTTGTTGTTCATTTTTCGGAACACATCTGCGAATAATATTATCAGAACAAATTTTAAAAAGTTCCGGATCCTCCCAAATATAATATTTATCTTGAGCAAAGAATCTATCTCTTTCTTGCTTTGTCCAATCTTTTGGAATCTGCCCTACTGCTTTATAATTGACAATGTGTGCAAACCATGGAGGCAATGTTTGAGTAATGGCTAAAAGATGCTCATCTGGAAAAGAGTCATTTATAGATGTGCTCTTTGGTGTAATAATTCGAGAAAGATGATCAGCGACTACATTTTCAGAACATTTTTTATCTCGAATTTCAAGATCAAATTCCTGTAATAAGAGAATCCATCTAATAAGTCTTGATTTTACCTCTTTTTTAGATAATAGATATTTTAAGGCTGAATGATCTGAGTAGATGATAACTTTGGCTCCTAGTAGATAAGAACGAAATTTTTCAAGGGCAAATACTACTGCAAGCAATTCTTTTTCTGTGGTAGTATAGTTGATTTGGGCATTAGTGAGTGTATGACTTGCATAATAAATTACAACAGGCCTCTTATTTACCCTTTGCCCTAAAATAGCCCCAACAGCAAAATCAGAGGCATCACACATAATTTCAAATGGGAGGGACCAATCAGGGGATTGAAGAATTGGAGCTTTAGTTAATGCATTTTTTAATAGCTCAAATGCTTTCAAGCAGGATTCATCTAGGTTGAATGGGGAATCTTTACCTAGTAAACTTGTTAAGGGTCTAGAGATTTTAGAAAAATCTTGAATAAATCGGCGATAGAAACCAGCATGACCAAGGAATGATCGAACTGGTTTTACTGAGGTTGGAGGAGGTAGATTAGTAATTAAATCGATTTTAGCTTTATCCACTTCTATCCCTCGTTCTGAGACTATATGGCCAAGAACTATTCCCTCATTAACCATAAAATGACTCTTTTCCCAACTCGGTACTAGATTTTTTTCTATGCATCTTTTTAGTACTTTTTCTAAATTTTCCAAACAAGTGTCAAATGACTCACCAAAAAGTGAAAAATCATCCATAAAATTTCAAGAAATTCCCCTACCATATCTGAGAAGATTGCCATCATACACCTTTGAAAAGTTGTCGATGCGTTGCATAGCCCGAATGACATTCTCCTAAATGCAAATGTGCCATATGGGCAAGTAAAGGTGGTCTTTTCTTGATCTTCTGGATAAATGGAAACCTGATTGTATCCTGAATATCCATCTAGGAAACAAAAGTATTTTTGACCTGCTAATTTTTCTAAGATTTGATCAATGAATGGGAGTGGAAAATGATCTTTCTTAGTCATAGCATTTAATTTTCTATAATCAATGCAAACTCTCCATCCTGTGGTCAATCTAGTAGGTACTGCTTCACCTTTTTCATTATTTATTACTGTGAGTCCAGATTTCTTTGGTACGACTTGGGTTGGGCTTACCCATTTACTATCAGAAATTGGATAAATGATTCCCGCATCAAGCCATGTGATAACTTCTTTTTTCACTACCTCTTTCATAATGGGGTTTAACCTTCTTTGCATTTCGCTACTTGGTTTAACATTTTCCTCTAAGTATATGTGATGCATGCAAATAGATGGACTAATTCCTTTCAAATCAGCCACTGACCAACCTATAGCACTCTTATGCAATCTAAGAATATCAACAAGTTGTTTTTCTTGAGTTATAGTTAGATTTGAGGCTATCACTACTGGTAGTGTTTGATTAGGACCAAAAAATGCATATTTAAGAGAGGTAGGTAGAGATTTAAGCCCAAGTTGTGGTGGTGACTCAATAGATGTAGGTGATGACTGAGATTGCAAAATTGGTAAAGGTTCAACATTATTCCAATAGTTAAAAGACTAAGGGCAATTATTTAAAGAATTTATCTCATTTATGGAATTGTGTTCAAAATCGAGCGTGAAACTTAACAAATCATTGATAATGTCAACCGTAAGACACCCTTCATCACATTTTGGGTACTTAGAAGCTTTAAAAATATCAATTTTGAAATTTTCACCCCCAAACGAGATGTCCATTATACCAGTTTCACAATTAATATTAGCTTTTGTTGTGGCTAAGAACGGGCGCCCTAAAATGATTGGTGCATTGTTTAGCTCTGAATTTGAGATCATGTCAAGAATAAGAAAATCCACTGGGAAATAAAATCATTAATTTTTATTATAATATCTTCAATAAGTCCTCGTGGGGTTTTTACTGATCTGTCTGCAAGTTGTAGAATTACTGAAGTAGGTTTTAATTCTCCCATGTTAAATTTTTCATAAACAGAAGTGGGTAAGAGATTAACACTAGCCCCAAGGTCTAAAAGTGCTTTATCAAATGTTATTCCACCTATGTCACAAGAAATGAGTGGGGCACCAGGATCTTTTAATTTTGGTGGAAGTTTGTCCAAAATCGCTGCACTCGCCTCTGCTGGGAGCATGATCTTTTGAGGGGCGGAACGAGGTTCTCTTTTTTGAGTACAAAGGTCTTTTAAAAACTTCGCATAGGCTGGAACATGTTTGATAGCGTCAATAAGAGGAATGTTAATATTAACTTGTTTGAACAATTCCATCATTTCCTCATTTTGTGCAAGCTTTTGTTTACTAGCAGATTTAGCTTTTAAGGCACTTGGGAAAGGGGCTACAGGTTGATATTTACTGGAGTCTTCATCTATTATTCCTTTCCCTTTATCTTCTCCCCTCAACTCGGTTTCTACTAATTCTTCGTCATCCTCTAAAATTTCTTTTTCATTTGACTAGAATTTTCATTAATAACTCTAGATTTATATGGGTCTTCTAAGATTTTACCACTTCTTAACATAGAAATTGCTCTTGCATTTTCAAATTGTGGGTTTTTTAATATGCCTGGCTTATTTTGAAAACCTGGAGGATAATTTCTTGGATTGGGTATTGGTTGACTAGGTAGATGTCCTACCTCTCTTTTTCTGTTTGCTTCAGCTATCTGGCCTATCTGGTTTTCTAAATTAGATATCGATTGACCCACATGACTTTCTAACTTAGATATAGATTGTTGGAAAAACTGTTTTAGTTCTGCAAATTTCTCATTAACATCATTAGCTGGAGAAGGTGATTGGTAGTTTGATGAATAATTGGCTTGTGACTCAATTTGTGGTCCTTTTGAGTACACATTGGTCTGAAAATTAGGTTGCGGTTGTTGATTTTGGTAGTAATTTTGTGTTGGTGGTTTGGAAAAGTGTGAAGTAGGGGGGTTTGCCACTTGGTATTGAGCTTGATTTTTTCAAGAAAAATTAGGATGATTTCTCCAACCTGGATTATAGGTGTTGGAGTTTGGATCATTATTTGGTTTGGAAAATCCTTGAGCTGCCTGCACTTGCTCTTGGATGAAAGGTGGGAGTTAAGCTGCAGTGGGGCATTCACTTACAGGATGTGTTGGGCTTGAACACAAGGCACAAACTTCTTGAGGCAATTGAAAATTAATCTGTGGACAAGGTGGAAGTTGATTATTCCATATTTGATTTACTTTTTGTGTTACTTCATCCATTTTTTCTAATTTTTCTAATTTTTGTGCAATAAAGTTTATATGTATTCTTGAATTAGGTTCCATGTAATTTTTAACTTCATATAATCCTGCCTTTTTAGATGAGCTCATATTTCTTTCATATGATGATAATGAAGCATGATTTATGGAATTTTCACTAAGCATTTCAAATTAGTCATATGCTTCATTTTCACTTTCACTCATAAATGCTCCTCCACATGATGCATCTACCATTTGTTTATAATGATCAGCTAATCCCTCATAAAAGGCTTGACAATCTGCCATTTGGATAACCCGTGATGTGGACATTTTCTTAATAATTCTTTTAATCTTTCCCAGGATTCATGGATTTGCTCCCCAGGTGTTTGAGAAAATTGGATAATTGCTCTTCTCATAATATTGGTTCGGCCTATGGGATAGAATTTTTTTAAAAATTCTTGTTGCATCATATTCCAAGTAGTGATAGGTCTACTTAGAGTTCCTAACCAATATTTAGCCTTATCTTTAAGGGAAAATGGAAAAAGCCTTAATTTGAGAGCGTCATCAGAGAAACCTTGTATTTTTACTGTTGAGCAAATTTCTAAAAATTCATCTAAATGCTTATAAGGATCTTCATTAGTATTTCCATAAAAAGATGGAAGCATTTGGATGGTTCATGGTTTGATTTCATATTGATTTGCTTGCGTTTGAGGTAGTTGAATGCAAGAAGAGGGATTATAATTGGTTGGAATGAAATATTCTTTCATTTGTTTAGGAGGATCAGGTTTAGGATTATTAATTTCTAACATTTGATTTTGATCCATTATATACTTTTGTGATTTTCTTAGTTGATGTAGGAATCTTTCAATTTCAGGGTTTGGTTTTATCAAATCAGGATTTAAAGATCTCCTACCATGCATATATCAATTTTTTTTATTTTATTTTTTATTTTTTTAGCGCACTATGATGGGCTGGCACATGGGCCTAAAAAAAAGGGTAAGGCAAGCTCAAAATATATATAACTATGAGTTAAATGAGAAAATGAAACATGCATACGCCAAGAAAAAAAATATTTACTTCTAAAGCTTACTATCATTATTAGCAGTGCACTTAAATTTATATATATATATATTAAACCATTTCCATTGCTAAGGGACTAGCAATGTGTAAGTTGGGGGGTGTGATAAGTCTAAATTTTTTTATTTAATTTCATATTAAATTCACACCGTTAAACATTAAAATATTAATTAAATGCATATTTTAAGTGAGATTTCATGAAAATGATATTTTTCATAAAATATTTAGTTTCGCTATAAAATAGGCCATTTTGCAATATTGTTAAAAATATAAAACAGATTAAATAGGTTAACCTTGAAATATGTAGAAAACTATTAATCTAAACTGGGAAAATCATACATATACGATTATATTTTAAAATATGGAGAACAAAATAGATTATTATATTTAGAATTAAGGGATAAAGTGAATTAAACTAAGATGATGTATAATGTTAATTAAATGCATTGCAAGCACACTGATTCGCATACGCCACCGGAGCACCAATTCGGTGCTCCACCGTCTTCCCAAATCGATGAGCAGCCATTGTTGACCACCGGAGACAGCAATAGAAAATCGCCACTGTCAACTACAATCGGCACTTCTCAAATTCGTCTGGCAGAAGGGGCAGCTGCACCCTTTAATTTCAGCAATTAGAGGCAGCCATGATTCAGCCATCCGTCAACAGCATCTTCCACCGCACCCCACCTCATTTCTCATCCCCCCTGAAGCCCTTTCCATTTCTCTTCCCAATCTCATCAAAATCCCCAATCTCCCCATCTCTCCTTGTCCGTCACTTTCCTCACTCATGGATCCATCCAACCAGTAGAATGACCGAAGAACGCTGCGACATGTCCGAAGACGACACCGAGAAAGTACCAGATCCAGGCAGCGGCAGCCCCACCAACAGCTGCTACTGCGTCAGCACCGGATCTAACAAAACCCGCAGCATTGAAGGCTGGGATCCGTCGTCTTCCTCTTCCCCTTCCTCCTTTTCGGCTTTTTGATCTGCTCTCTTCCAAGCTGAAGTTCTTCTTGCTCTCCTGCTCGATTTTGATTCTCATGAGATCTTAGAACTAGCTCTTTCCAGTCTCCGAAGGCTCTACTTCTTGTGAAATGTGATTTTCCAGCCGCATTCCTTCTCCCCACTCTCATTTCCTCTCCCAAGTTTCCCTGTTACCCTTTCAATTTAGAATAGCTTGGAGTCGGCCCAAATCCTGCTCATCCCTCTCGAAATTTTGAACTCTCGAAGCTTCGATAGTCATTGCTTTACGTTTTCAACACTTAAGTTCGCAACTTGAAGAAAATCCGACATTTCTTCTTTGAACCCACTCTTATCTCTCCAAATTTCAATGGGTTAGGTGCTGCGATTTGATAACCGCCCTTCCATTCCTCCCCGGCAACGGCGCCAAAAACTTGATGCGCACCAAGTGCTTGTCGTTAAGAGCACTGTGATCACCAGTTTAATTAAAATTTACCGAAACACATTAAAGCTACCACTATGCGGGTGATAGTGTAGAATAACAGTGAGTCGGGTCGAATCCACGGAGAGGCTATATAATTTTGAATTATTTTAAGGCAAAATAAAAGAGAAAAGTGAAAGAGGGTATAGAGAAGAGAAAGAAAGAAATTAGATATAAGGGAAAAGAAATTAGAAAGAAAAAAAATTAGAGATGGAAGAAAAGAGAATTAGAAAGAGAGAGAGAAAGCAGATAAAGAAGAGAGAGAAAGAGACAGAGAAAGGAAAGGAGAAATTGCAATTAACTAAAAATTAAATCTAAACTAGGACAGTAATTAAAAGACTACAGAAGTAAAATTTAATCTACGAAAACAGGAATGAAAATTGCATTAAATTTAATTTGAAGATTACAATGCATAAAACGTTAAATCTAGGCTAAATATTACAAATCTAAAATTAACAACTACAAAGCATTAAAGAAAAAAAAATTATAATTAACAAAAAATTTATTTACCCCAATTCTTGCTCGAAAAACCACTCTTTTGAGAAGCAATCCAAGGTCTTGGAGCTTTTCCCACTTGGCAAAGGTCCCACCTAAATGGGCCCACTACAAGTGATGGGAGAGTGTTGCTTGGTGTCTTGGGATGAGTGGAGGGCCCCTTTTATAGATGTGTGAGGGACCCTTCGTTCAACATGAAATCCGATGTGGGATTCCGACCCTTGCTTATTACAAGCCACCTTCTGCCCGTTTGCTTCTTCTTGCGCTGCTTCAGCTTCTTCATCAAAATACACAGTCTCTTTAGGCTCCATGGCCATTTCAATCTCCTCCTGAGCCTCCGCAAACTTAAGATTGATCTCGTCGATCTCTTTGCTTTGGTCGAACGCGTCATTATCTTTTGGGCGAGTTGCGAGATTAAAGAAACCCCAGAAGAAGCACGAGGATTCGAAATTCGTTCGGATGCCATCCATAATTGTTGCATTGAAAACAAGGAAAAGAGGGTCAAAGCAGAAGAAATTAGGAGTGGCGGCCGCAAACGAGACCGCAGCAGGCCCCTGAGAAAAAAAAATATTCTAGCCTACTACTGCGATGGGCCCCGAGGGACCGGTCTGGCACTGACGAAATGGGGAGGAATGGAAGGGCGGTTATCAAATCGCCGCACCTAACCCATTGAAATTTGGAGAGATAAGAGTGGGTTCAAAGAAGAAATGTCAGATTTTCTTCAAGTTGCGAACTTAAGTGTTGAAAACGTAAAGCAATGACTATCGAAGCTTCAAGAGTTGAAAATTTCGAGAGGGATGAGCAGGATTTGGGCCGACTCCAAGCTATTCTAAATCGAAAGGGTAACAGGGAAACTTGGGAGAGGAAATGAGAGTGGGGAGAAGGAATGCAACTGGGAAATCGCATTTTGCAAGCAGTAGAGCCTTCGGAGACTAGAAAGAGCTGGTTCTAAGATCTCACGCGAATCAAAATCGAGCAGGAGAGCAAGAAGAACTTTAGCTTGGAAGAGAGCAGATCAAAAAGCCAAAAAGGAGGAAGAGGAAGACGATAGATCCCAGCCTCCGATGCTGCGGGTTTTGTTAGATCCGGTGCTGACGCAGTAGCAGCTGTTGGTGGTGCTGCCGCTGCCTGGATCTGGTACTTTCTCGGTGTCGTCTTCGGACATGTTGCAGTGTTCTTCGGTCATTCTATGGGTTGGATGGATCCATGAGTGAGGAAAGGGACGGACAAGGAGAGATGGGGAGATTGGGGATTTTGATGAGATTGGGAAGAGAAATGGAAAGGGCTTGAGGGGGGATGAGAAATGAGGTGGGGTTCGGTGGAAGATGCTGCTGACGGATGGCTGAATCATGGCTGCCTCTAATTGCTGAAATTAAAGGGTGCAGCTGCCCCTTCTGCCAGGCGAATTTGAGAAGTGTCGATTGTAGTTGACAGTGGCGATTTTCTACTGCTGTCTCCGGTGGTCAACAATGGCTGCTCATCGATTTGGGAAGACGGTGGAGCACCGAACTGGTGCTCCGGTGGCGTATGCGAATCAGTGTGCTTGCAATGCATTTAATTAACATTATATATCATCTTAGTTTAATTCACTTTATCCCTTAATTCTAAATATAATAATCTATTTTGTTCTCCATATTTTAAAACATAATCATATATGTATGATTTTCCTAGTTTAGATTAATAGTTTTCTACATATTTCAAGGTTAACCTATTTAATCTGTTTTATATTTTTAACAATATTGCAAAATGACCTATTTTATAGCGAAACTAAATATTTTATGAAAAATATCATTTTCACAAAATCTCACTTAAAATATGTATTTAATTAATATTTTAATGTTTAACGGTGTGAATTTAATATGAAATTAAATGAAAATTTTTAGACTTATCAGATGTTTATGAACAGACTATGATCATAACTTTGATTTGTAGAGAATATTTCAAGTTGATTGAGTGGTGATAACTCTCTATGTATTGATGTTATATATATATATATATATATATAAATCCTGCCATGTGGTCAGGGCAACAATCCTGAATCACGTTTACCAATCAAAAACGGTCCCGAAGTAAGGCTTCTAGGCACTCCGGTTAGGGGCGCCACATATCGTGCCTCTTGCGTTTATTGTATTTGCTTTACTATTGCTCCCTCTAGTTCTTTACGTTATATTTACGAGGATTGAACTTACGAAGGGTTAAGTTTGAAATTGCTAAAGAATATTTTAAGAACCCAATTCACCCCTCCTTTATTGAGTTTCGCCATAAACTCGGGATCAACATGATAGACATAACAATAGTATTATTTATGGCACTTTATTGACATGAGTATAGTTTAATTGCATGTATATTTGTGTCAAATATAGCATGATATGATTATGTGGGGTTAATAGAGCCTAGTGTTTGCATTTCAATGACATGACATATGTAATAGATTTTTCAAGTATTTATCATTGTTTTCATTAACTACATCTACTTACTGAGTTGTCAATACTCAAGTATTTATTTTCAATGTTTCTTAACATAACTTGTATTGCAAGTACCTAGCTGTGGGGCTAGATCATGCTAATTTTAGGCCGAAGTCGATTGTGACAGGTTGATGTATTCATAACTAGAAAATATACATGTGTATGCATCATATTTGAGTGGTGGAATGCATATAAGATATTGGGTTGTGGTTAGGGGTGTTAAAGTATCAAGTTGGAGACTAATCCTAATCTTAATCAATTTAGAATATCTCAACTCTAATCCGTTTATTAACCAATTAAAAAAATCTCAACTCTGACTCATTTATAACTCCTTTAATAACCGAGTTGGCGAGTTATTAACTAGTTGTATAGCAAATGACCTAAAAGCCTAAATTCTAATAAATGATGATCCCGCAGGAAGAAATGAGAGCGTGTTTTAGGCCTGGTTGAAATGAAAATAAGACAATAACTAATAAATGAAGTTAAGGAAGTAGTGTAAAAATAAAAATTAAGTAGCGGGAGGAAGACTTAGTGTGGAAAAATAACTAAATAGTTTACATTTATATGTATAACTTTAACGTGTTAAACAAGTTAAATATGTTAAATGGGTTAAAAGGAATACTAAATGGGTTGATGGGTTGTAAAATCTCAATCCTAATCCGTTTATTTAATTAAATTATTGAACAGATTGGTGGATTATAACCCACTTATTCCAAAATCTCAACCAAAATTCATTTATAAACGGGTTGACGAGTTGACCATAATCATTAACACTTTTAGTTGTAGTTTATTGATGTATAACTTATAAAGCTTTATTATTGTATTTGTTGTTGGTCCAGAATAAGTGGTTTTTCCCAAGAAGGGAGAGGTGAATTGGGTATATTAATTTTTTATTAAAACTTAATCCCTTGTAGATTAATTATCCTTGAATGAAACGTAAAAAATTGAAATAAGAGAGTAAAGAAAGAAAGATAAATCCACAAGGGAATACAGAGAATTTTTATAGTAGTTTAGGGAACCTCCTTACTCTACTCTTTCAAGCACACACCTCTTATGTTGGGTTTCACTATCACTTTTCAAATACAAAATGAATATTCTCTTTTAGATTTTATCTTTAGAGGGTTTTTTACAAAATAACGCAAGGAGTTGGTAAACCTCTGCTTGTTTGCACACCTTGGTCTTTCTCCAACATTGAGCTAAATGTTCACACATCAAAAGAATGATCAAATAAAATAACTATACTTTAAAGTATGTGTAGAAATGTTGTAGCACAACTAGTTCTTTGAATAGATGAAAAAGAGAGTTGAACTTTAAAGCTTTAGCAGTGAGTTTGAGAGCTTGACATGAATTTCTTTTTCATGAAGTCTTTAATGCTAGCAAGTATGAAGGTGAGAGCATAATCAATGTTCTAGCTAAACCTATAACTCCATTTGATAGGGTATTTCTAGTTTTAAGATATATTTGAATGTTTGAGGATATTTGGCATGTATTTAATACGCTAATGTTCAAAATTTTTATGACCATTATAATCGAAGTCGCATGTGAGTTCGATTTAACATACGATCTCACCCAAGTCGCATATGAGGTTGACTTGGGTATTGACTTCAATTTGAAATTTCTTTATTGTGAAGTTGTCCCTCAAATCTTTATCCTCAAAGTTATACATGGGTTAACTTTATGGAGGAGTTTACCCAAGTCGCATCTGAGGACGACCTTGAGTACAACCTCAACATATATCTTCCTTACAAATCCTTTGTTTTCCCTTTCATCTTCAAAGTCATGCTTGGTAAGACTTCACCCACGTCGCATGTAAGGTCAACTTTGGGTGCAATTTCAAATTAGATTATCTTTTTAGAAAGTTTATTCTTCCTTTACTTCTTCCAATTGCAGATTGAGTTTGACTTCGACTTTGATTTCACCCAAGTTGTGTATGAGGTAGACTTCAGGTGCGACTTCAAATTGTATTTTTCTTGATAGAGATTTTGTTCCTCCTATTCCAAGTGGTGGACTAGAGTTGACTTTGTTGAGGTTTCACTTAAGTTGCATATAAAATCAACTTTGGGTGCAACTTCGCCTATGCAATTTACCTTCAAAATTTTTTGCCTTCAATTTTTCATTTGAGGTCACTTCTGGGGTGGACTTAGATTGCAACTTTCCCAAATCGCATTTGGAGTTAACTTGGAGTGCAACTTCAATTGTCTACACTTTGATTATTAAGTTTCTACCTTGCATGCACATAGCCCAAATGATATTAGTAGCCTTGGAACATTTCAATTTAGTTATTAATCATCAAAACTCAATATTTAATTTGCGATTTCAATAGTTGAGTTTACATTGTGATTTATAAATGTATACTTATTTTCGCCATAAGTTATATCCTTGTTTCCATGTATAGTGATGATGATGAGATGGGATGACAAAAGTGATTATTATTTGAGTTTTTTCTGTTGGCATAGATTTAATTTTGCATTAGATGTGGGTACATAAGGTTGCTACAGATTTACTCTCATTTATGTGGTCATTTGTCTCCCCAGTTACTGCGGATCTTAGGAAGATGTTGTCGAATTTCTACCTTAGCGATCGCTTGTCTGATGTTGTGATTGGCATGGTGCCACATAAAAGAAGATTGAAAAGAAAATCAATAAAATTGGCCGAAAGTATCATTTTGTGCATATTATAACGTATAACGGTAGCATTTTTAAGAAAGCTGGAAAACTATTAGAGAAAAATATCCTTTATATTTGACTTTTTGTGTTTCACATTATATTGATCTTATTTTGGAGGATATAGGTTGTCATCTTACGTTATGGCAAGTGATAAAGGATGGTCGTAATAATACAAGATTTCTATATAGTTACAATTTGGTATGTTATGAAAATGAGATTGTACACTTGAAAAGATAAGATTTGCTACTAACTTATAACATTGAACAATTTATGGAATTCTCGCCAAGAATTGAACACAATATTTAATATTGATTAATGACATAAATCACAATACGCATAGTCTTAGCAAGGACATAAAGTATGAAACATTATCATGATAGCTTTTTTTTAGGATAACAATCGTTAAACATTGTCTACTTTGGAGCCAATTCATAAGGTATTGAGAGAAGTAGATAATTAAACTTGTCCTAATATGGATTCTCTATATGAGACATTTTTTTAATGAAAGAATGCATACATAAGAATGTTAAGGAGGACACCAGATGATTATAAATATAGATATCGTTGGAAGAATATGCTATATCATCCATTGCATGCGACCAGTAAGAATTCTTTTGTAATTATTTACATTTATGATTCGTAAGTTTTATATTCATTAATTCATCACAAATAAAAAAATTTTGTATTTACTTGCTACAGCATATTTCTTGAATCCGAATATTATCATAATCATCTTCTTGGAGAAAATTTGGAATAAAATGTTGTAATATTTGAAGTTTTTGGAAAGTTGTTTCCATATCATCCCAAAATGGGTGACTTCGTAAGTGATGACGTGACATATTTTTATAAAAATTATAGTTTATTTTATGATAAATTTTCAAGACATTGGTGAATTATTTACTTTTTATAATCATAGTTGATGACATTTAAGGAAGCTTGAGGAATATTTGGAAAAGAAGAACTATACCACATGTTCGTGTACTGCATGCGCATTTTCTTAAAGAGGGAATTTTTGTTCACAGAAAGACAAATCTGGATTCCAAGGAAAGCTCTTAAGTGTATTCTTAAACAGCTGGCGAGATCTAGAGATGAAGGTACTTTTCCCTATTTTTGTTATTTTGCTTGAGAGTGTGGCATATTAAGAGCTTACACAGATTACGGGAGGACATACAAACACTGAGAATGATAGTGAATTGGTGCAGATCATTCCAAGGCTCCTTTAAACTTGTAGATTACTTGAGTGTGCAGAGGTTAATGCAAAAGGAGAAAAAGGTGAGGTGGATGAAACCAGCTGAAATGGTCCTCAAGATCAATGTAAATGGTAGTAGAAATTCCCAAGCAAGGTGTATGGGAATGGGGGCAGTGTTGAGGAATGTTAATGGTGTATTCCTTATGAGAAAAGTATGAAGAATAGAAAGGATAACAGATGTTCTTACTAAGGAAGCTTTAGCATTATTTTTTGGTCTTAAGTGGGCTATGGAGATGGAAAGTGATTCCTTAGTCTCAAGTAGGTACTGTCATTAACAATATAAAACTTCTATAGGTAGCGTTTAAGTAAATTAGATGCTCGCACATTTTAAGAGAGCGCAACAAGGTGGCCCATCACTTGGCTAGTATGGTTTCATCATTTAATAAATCATGCAAAACCTGATGGGGATGCCTAGCTAGGAAAATTGTAAACTTTTTGTATATGAATGACTATTCTAGGTAATGAAATCATCCCAATTCATTAAAAAAAGTAAGAGGCCAAGCCTTGGTAGCATTTAATGATTGTAGCACACACTCTAAAAGACTGTTTAGTGTCTTTTTGCAAAGAAATAAAGTCTCTATAATATTATTTTCATAATTTTCTTGCTAAGGTATGAAATCTTTAATATTGTTGTTATTTTTGTTCACATAATGTTTTATTTTGTCATATATTCACTTTGAGGATTTGGAAAATACTTTGAAGTACAAATTTTTATGTTGAAAATACTGAAGTTTGTGATTTATTGTATCTTGAAAAGACTTCATTTACATCTTCATTTCCACATGGAGAGGGCAACAATGTTGAGAAATTAATAATCGCTATCAAGCATTGAACTATAAATGATATTTTATTATTAATTAATTTTTTCTAATATCTTATCATTTTTTAACATGATAAACTCAATATGATACACTGGTGGCAACTCTTCTTCTAGATATGAATGGAGTACTTTACTTTATTGCTCCACCTTTACTATGATTTCTTTGCCACTACTAATGACTTAGTACCTAAATTAGCTAATGCATATAAACAATACCTAATGCATCAATCACTACGATACTTTTCTACCCTTGACACATGGATTTATTTATATAGAAATAATATTTTAACAACTTAAATGTTGAAACACAGCTTTGAAATTAATATAATTTTTTTTATTGAGAGAAATTGATATACTTGAACAACTTTATTATGTTCATTTTGTACATTTTTCAAAATGTGATAATTTACATATTTTATTTGAATAAGACTTGGTATTCAAGTTAAATAATCGATTCTAAATATAAGGGGCTAAGCGAAAACTTGTTTCTCTATTCAAAATTTACTACTTTTTAAAAGTTGACATCGCTTTGACCCAAACAAGGGTGAGCTAGTACAGGATTTGAATTAAAATTAGGAAAATCCAAACTCAAAATCCATAGCGGAATCGATTATGTACTTTCTTAGGCTTTTTCCCTTTTCGTTGACTTTGATAGAGCGAAAGAAGAGAACATATTGAGTTTTACTTCTCTTCCCAATTGAGGATGAGAATTACTATAGTCCGATTTGAGGTTTGTGTTTTGGAAATCTTGTATCTGTTGTTTACCTACAAAAATCTTGTGTTATTGATCATTGAGAAAATTTTAGATCTTCTGCTAGATCCATCTTCTATTGCTAGTTTTTTTCTTTGTTCATTTGCACGAATTTTCAAAACATAAATGGATTAGATATTTTCAGAACTTGGAAAGCTAGCTCTTCATGGTATGTGAGATTTACTAATGAATTTGCTTTGTTTTGCATTTGTGAAGCCTATTGATTCAATCCTAAATTAATCATTATTTAAGATCAAACAAATAACTGATCTAGTAGTGGTCGAATTGCTAGATTTTACTATTTAAGACTTGGATTGGATGAGGACGGGAGATGAAAAATATTATTGTATATTAGAAATAAAGAATTATATCACTTATGTGTTTTAACTTTTTGGTGTTTTTGATTTGAATTCCTCATTATCAACGGGCTTAAAATTTTAGATTTTATTTGTTTCATAGACATGTGTGCTTATCTAGATCAATGTTATCAAAATCAAACTAGTTAATGAAATGATTACAGAACTAATCCTTTCAATCGTTGATGAAAATCAGATTAAACCAGCATATTAATAATTAAGATTATAGATTGATAAAATAAAAGACTAAATTTAAAAATAATGTAATACTTATAATTAACAGTCACACACTAATAATTATCCACACTATCTTCTTTTATTTTTTTTTAAAATTTGTAAGTATTTAATTTTTTTAACAATAGAAGTGAAAGCAAATGTGAACTTTGTAATGTAGGACCCATTTGTGGAGACATGAGTCGTGGAAACATCATGAGAACGAGAAGTTAAAGTCAAGAATCATACTCCACTTGTACATATTAATTTACTTTATCGTAATTTCTATCTTCACGCTTCTCTTCATGTGAGGACCAGGTATTTTATTCTATTTTTATTATAACTTTTCTCTATTTATGAGGTAACTTATGAACATGCTAGTAAGAATTTTATGATATTAATGGATATATAACATACATGTGTTGGTCCCGAGTTGATGGCTAAACCCAAGAGGGGAGGGGTGAATTGGGTTCTTTAAAATTTCTTTGATAATCTCAAAGATCTTAACCCCTTGAAAAAGTTAATCCCCTTTTTAAGCGAATGGAGAGCAAATAAGATAAATCAGTGAAAACAAGTAGAACACAAGATTTATAGTGGTTCGGGCAAACCTTCCCTACTCCACTCTTCCAAGCTCACACTCCGTTGTGACTTGGGTTCCACTATGTATTCCAAGAATACACTTAGAGTCACCGCTCTCTTCTAGATTCAAAGCTCTAGGGGGCATACACAACTAGAGCCACTTGCTCTCTTCTAGATTCAAAGCTCTAGGGGGCATATACAACTAGAGCCACTTGCTCTCTTCTAGATTCAAAGCTCTAGGGGGCATACACAACTAGAGCCACTTGCTCTCTTCTAGATTCAAAGCTCTAGGGGGCATATACAATCACTTGCACAAGTAGGTGATGAGTCTCACTCCAATCACACCCTACTTTGCATATACTTGATCTTAGCTACCCAAGCTAAATCAAGTTTTATATAACCAAATAAAGAAATGAATAAGAACTACACTTTACAGATTTGTGTAGGCAGTTTTGAGCTCGTGGAAGAAATCAAAAATAGCTTGAATGATGATTGTTGAAGCAACTTGCAGTTTGAAGCTCTTTCTTCCTTTGAAACACTCAATTATGGAGAAAACGTATTTGAAAGTCTTTCTTGCACTTCTTTTCTCTCTTTGATCTTTAGAGTAGTGTCTCTTGTTTTTCTCACGTTCATTTGAATGTCCTTTTATAGATTGAGGAAAATATGAACGTTGTAGAAGTAGTTGGCGTGCAATAAATGAACTCCAACGGTCAAAAATTTGACCGTTATACTCCAAGTCGAAGATGAAGTCGACTTGGCCTGCGACTTGGCTTCCAAGTCGTACATGGAGTCGACTTGGCCTGCGACTTGGGTTCTTTAGAAACTCAAGTCTGAGACTTGGGTCGACTTGGCTTTCAGACTTCAACTCAAGTCGATCCTGAAGTCGACTTGGGTTGCGACTTGGCTTGGTCTATTGCAGAAACGCCTTGATCTTCTTCAAATGTCTTGAGTCTTGCAAACCATTTGAAAACTTTGAGTTCTTGCACAATTTATGTATGTTCCTTGCTTTGCTTTGGACTCACTTGGTCTTCATGACTTGGATTTTACTTCATTTGGAAGCTAGCTTGAAGATTCGCTTTGAGCTTGATAGACTTGATTTGAATGTAGAACATGATTCTTAACTTTGAAATTGACTCATTTGTTTTTCATCTTGATTCCTTGGACTTGAATGATAAATCCTCTTGAATATCTTTAAAACTGTATCTTTGAAAGTTTGAACATCTCAAGTCGTGGATGGAGTCGACCTGGCCTGCGACTTCACCCAAGTCGCACCTGGAGTCGACTTCGTTTGCGACTTCGTTATGTTCGTTTCCACTTTTCAGCTCTGGATACTCCAAGTCGATGCCGGAGTCGACTTCGTCTGTGACTTGACTTCCCAAGTCGCAAGTGGAGTCGACTTGACCTGCGACTTCACCTGTTGCCTTTTGGGATTCATTCTCAAGTCGATATTTGAGTCGACTTTGGGATCGACTTCACCCAAGTCGAAGTCCAAGTCGACTTGGAGATCGACTTGACTTCTTTGCTTTCCTTAAACATTTGTCAAACATGTTAGTACTCCTTATATACTCAAATAAGTCCTTGTTAATCATCAAAACTCAGGCTTTGGTCAATTTAAATTATTTTGAACATTGTTTCCAACAATCTCCCCCTTTTTGATGATTGACAAAACTTCATTTGAGTTGATACCTTTCAAGCATTAATCATGTTCATATGTCTTTTGAAAAACAGAGCATTTGTCTTATAGGTCAGAGCTTTTTGAATACGTTCATTTGAGTTGATACCTTTCAAGCATTAATCATGTTCATATGTCTTTTGAAAAACAGAGCATTTGTCTTATAGGTCAGAGCTTTTTGAATACGTTTCAAGTAAATCATGTTGAATACTTTATTAATCATTAAGAGTACTTCGTATTGTAATCATTGATCAAATATATCATTCATTCAAACTCTATATCAAACATATATCAATCATAAACCAGTTATCATATCATATCAAACATCATTTCATATATATGAAGTTTCATTACAGAATACAATGAAGCATAAATGAAACTATCCTAGATTCAAACTACCCAACCCAAAAACACTCAAATCTAACCTATCTTCCTCCCCCTTTTTGTCAATCATTCAAAAAGTACCAAAGACTTGGTAAATTGAAATTGAGAGATGGGATATGGAATAGGTTTGATGGGACAATGATGGGCCGAGGAGTAAACAAGAGAAGCGTGATCGGGAGTTGCCTCTCTATGAACTGAACCCGACTCGTAGGGATCGAGTTCAGGCATGGGTCTCTTTTTATGATGGCCTGATGCAAGATGATAGCGGATATGTCGCATTTTCTGCTCGATTCTATCTTGTCGGGAATGCATATCTTCAAGTGCATTAAGAACACCGGTGACAAGACTTGTCATCCGGTTTTCTTGTTGTCCCATTTCAGCCCTCATGGCTATGATTTCATCTTTCAAATCCTTTAGGGTGACTTCCTCAGAAGAGGTTGGAGGCACCCGTTCTCTTGCAGCGGATCCTTGTGGGGAGTAGGAGCCGTGGGATTGAGGCGATGGTGGCTCTTCTGGAGCAGCCGGTGCCTCGGGAGGTTGCTCCCCCTCAGCTTGTGCTTGGTCCTCTTGATGCTCTTCTTCTGAAGCATCATGCCTTAGTTCAAGCAAATTGATCTTCATTCTTTGTATGAGAGCTTTATTTATGGCATTTGTGGATTTGAGCACTTCGAAAGGCTCGCCTTCAATATCCACTTTGAAGAATTCAAGGATCTTTGTAATCCATGTGCCATAGGGAAGGACTCCTCGTGGGTTGTCCTTTCTATTTCCCAAGGCTTCTAGAAATAATTTGGGAATGCTTACTTTGACCCTGTTGGCCACTTTCCATAGTATCCCAGCTTCCTGTGGATTCAATTGATTTCTTCCACCGCCCTTTGGGTAGATGCAGTGGGCAATGAGAAGCCTTAGTACCCGTAGCCTAGGTGACAAATCCATGTACCGAAGGAATTTGATTCCCGGATGGTACTTGTTGCTCCGGGTGAGCTGATTATACATTTGATCTATAGTAAGATCTTCTGGAATAGGCTCATCTTCATACGGGACTCCAAGTATGTGTCCTAAATGACTCATTACTTCAGTTGGTCCTGCAACTATCCCGATTCCAAGATCCATTTCGACTCCTTTGACGAATGTTCCAAAGTATTCTTCATCCCAAAGATAATAAAACATTCGAGTAAGATCTGGATAGACCCTTTCGTCTTCCTTTAGCAAGTTGGTCCATCCTTGAAAATCCAATAGATCTTCTATGTCGGATCCATATTCTTTCAAGAAATTGAAATCTATGATCTTGGGTATGAATACCTTCCGTTCGTAGAACTTTTTGTAGAAACGGCTATGTTGGAGCTCGGTTTTGAAGTAGGTAGTGGGCATCTTCAAAACTTGGGCTTTCCCAGCTGCAGTGCCCCTTCTGCTTGTTCCGGATTGTGTACTCTGTGAGGTTTGTTGATTTTCCGACCTGGGTGCTTGATCAGATGATTGAGTGGAGGTTTGGAATCGAACCCGTTTACCCGTCGAAGTTGATGGTTCCTCTCTGCCTCTTTTTGATGGAGTCCTAGTTCTTCTAGGAACTTCTTTTGGTTGAGATGAAGGTTGTGGTTGTGTGGGAACCCGTTTGGGGTATGGTTTTGATACTGCTTTCTTTGGTGCCATTTGGAGTTTGGATTTTGAGAATGGGATTTGAAAGGAATGGTGAATAAAACTGGAAAGAGAGAAAAGGATTTGCCGGAAAAGTTTTGCCGGAGATGGAAGAAGAAATTGCTGGAGAAAAGACTGTCGCCGGAGATGGGAGAATCGCCGGAGGAGAAGAGAAAAACAGAGAGGCCGGAAAAAATGAGAAAGAAAGAAGAGAGGAGAGAAGAAAAAGAGAAGGAATTCCCGGAATTCGGACGGTCGCGCGCGCGGAGTCGACTTGCCCTAGGCGAAGTCGACTTCGGTCCTTCTGGAGTCGACTTCGCCTGGAGGCGGAGTCGACTTCGACCCTAGCGGAGTCGACTTCGACCCTAGCGGAGTCGACTTCGCTTCTGGAGGCGGAGTCGACTTGGCGTCCTTGGAGTCGACTTGACTCATCGACTTGATATTTTCCAATTTAATTTTCTTATTTATTTTTCCTAGTTTAGCTCTATCATCCCCATATCATTCCTAATCTTACAAAATGAATCTTTGGCTAGAGGTTTGGTAAAGATATCAGCAATTTGGTCTTCTGTTTTTACATATTCTAAGCACACATCATGATTTTCAACATGTTCACGAATAAAATGATGTCTCACATCAATATGTTTGGTTCTAGAATGCAATACAGGATTTTTAGTCAAACAAATTGCACTTGTATTATCACATCTAATAGGAATATCAACATAATCAATACCATAATCCTTTAATTGCTGTTTCATCCAAAGTAATTGAGCACAACAACTACCGGCGGCTATGTATTCGGCTTCCGCAGTAGATAGTGCAACACTTGTTTGTTTTCTTGAATGCCATGAAACTAGCATATGTCCAAGAAATTGACAAGTTCCACTGGTACTTTTTCTATCTACTTTATATCCGGCAAAGTCTGCATCCGAATAGCCGATTAGATCAAAGGTTGACCCCTTTGGATACCATAGTCCAAGGTTTGTAGTTTTTATCAAATATTTAAAAATTCTTTTTACAGCAAGTAGATGTGATTCTTTGGGACATGCTTGAAATCTAGAGCACATACAAACACTAAATAAGATATCGGGTCTAGAAGCAGTTAAATAAAGCAAAGATCCTATCATGCTTCTATAAAGCTTTTGATCGATACTTTTACCGTTTTCATCCGTGTCGATTTTGATTGTTGAGCTCATTGGAGTGTTTGCTCCTTTGCTATTCTGCATTCCAAATTTCTTGAGCATCTCTTTGACATACTTGGACTGGTTCAGAAATATTCCTTCACTTTGTTGCTTGATTTGTAGTCCAAGGAAGAAATTTAATTCTCCCATCATGCTCATTTCGAATTCATTCTGCATAATCTTAGAAAATTCTTGGCATAGATTTTCGTCAGTAGCACCGAAGATTATGTCATCTACATAAATTTGTACAATTAAAATATTGCTATTTTTATATTTGATGAACAAAGTAGTGTCAACTTTCCCTCTTTGAAATTCATGATCAATCAAAAATTTGTTCAACCTTTCATACCAAGCTCTTGGAGCTTGTTTTAATCCATATAGTGCTTTGGTCAATTTATACACATATTTTGATTGATCCTTATCTTCAAAACCAGGGGGTTGTTCAACATATACTTCTTCATTCAAATAGCCATTCAAAAATGCACTCTTCACATCCATTTGGAACAATTTGAAATTCATATGTGAAGCGAATGCTAATAAGATACGTATGGCTTCTAATCTAGCCACGGGTGCATATGATTCTTCAAAATCAATTCCTTCTTCTTGGGAGTACCCTTTGGCTACTAATCGTGCCTTGTTTCTAATTACAAGACCGCTTTCGTCTAATTTGTTCCTAAATACCCATTTTGTACCAATGACTATATGATTGTTTGGTCTAGGAACTAAATGTCATACATTGTTTCTTTCGAATTGATTTAGCTCTTCTTGCATTGAAATAACCCAATGTTCATCATTAAGAGCTTGTTCAATGGTATTTGGTTCAATTTTCGATACAAACGCATATTGGCCATAAACGTTTTGTTTTGATCTTCTAGTTTTTACTCCTTCATATACGTTTCCAATAACTTGTTCAATTGGATGGGCATTTTTGAACTTTAAATCAGTTGGAGGTTTGTAAGAGTCATTACCTTCACTTACCTCTTCCTCCTCTGGATTTTCTGGCTTGAGCTCGAGTTCCTTTGGTTGTTCTTTGCTTTTTGTCTCATCTGCATCACTTAGTTCATCCTCCTTTCTCGGACTTTGGTTAATTTCATCAAATACAACATGTATGGATTCTTCTACAACTTGGTTTCGTTTGTTGAATACTCTATATGCTTTGCTATTTGATGAATAACCAAGGAATATAGCCTCATCGCTTTTTGCATCTAATTTGCCCAAATTGGTTTTTCCATTGTTTAAAACATAGCATGTACATCCAAAAACATGAAAATAAGATATATTTGGTTTCCTTCCTTTCCATAGTTCATATGGGGTCTTTTTCAAGATTGCTCGAATGGTAACTCGGTTCAAAACATGACAAGCTGTACTCACAGCTTCACCCCAAAATTTCTTGGATAAATTGCTCTCATTTAGCATAGTTCTAGCCATCTCTTGTATAGTTCTATTTTTCCTTTCAACTACTCCATTTTGTTGTGGAGTTCTTGGTGCAGAAAATGTGTGGTGAATTCCTTTTTCATTACAAAATTCCATGAATCGTTTGTTTTCGAATTCGCCACCATGATCGCTTCTTATGGTCATAATAGTACTTTGTTTTTCATTTTGCACCAAATTTACAAAAGTTGCAAACATAGAGAAGGCTTCATCTTTACTAGCTAAGAGAATTATCCATGTGAATCTTGAAAAATCATCAACTATGACAAATACATATTTCTTTCCACCAATGGTTAGAATATCGGATGGCCCGTATAGATCCATGTGTAGCAATTCAAGTGGCCTAGTGGTGGAAATTTCCTTTTTGGTAGAGAAAGGCATTTTGGGTTGTTTTGATATTTGACATGCCTTACAAATTTTGTCTTTGTCATATTTCAACTTTGGTAATCCTTCTACCAAATTCTTTTTCCATAGGGTCTTTATATTTCCCATGTTTACATGTCCAAGCCTTTTATGCCAAACCCATGGATCATTATCAATGGCCATAAGACATTGACCATTCAATTCATCAAGTGAAACCAAATAGACATTTCCATGTCTTTTACCACTAAACATGATATGTTCTCCATCAAATACATTACATATAGATGATTCAAACACAACTTTATATCCTTTATCACATAATTGGCTAATACTCATTAAATTGTGTTTGAGTCCTTCAACAAATAAAACATCTTCCATGCATGCATTTGAGGTACTAAGTATATTTCCTTTACCTTTAATTTTACCTTTTTCATTATTTCCAAAGGCAACCATTTCATCGTTGCAAGGCTTAAGTTTATGAAACAAACTTCTTTCATCAGTCATATGCCTTGAACAACCGCTATCCATGAACCATTCATTGTTTGCCTTTGCCTTAAAACATATCTGAAAAATAAGGAAATAAATCTTATCTTTTTGGTACCCATTTTATGGGTCCATTTGGGTTAGTAATAGAATCTAATCTAAGTTGATCTAACTTTGAAAGCCCAAATCTTGTGTTTCTTGGAACCCAAACTAATTTAGCACCATGGTCATATAGTTTCTTAAAATTACATTTGTAAGTTTTATGACCCATCTTATTGCAGAAATTACAAGCCATAGGTAATCTTGGAGTAGGTCTCCAAGCATACAAAGGTTCAATCATTGGTCTTCTAGTCCACTTAAAATTTTTCTTTTGTGGCTTGTATATAGATGCAGTTTTAGTTTGATATTTCTCAAGTAATTTCACATTTGATTTGCTACTTTCTCCTTGCTCAAATGTATGATACCCAAGACCTCTTTTATGTGTTTGGGAGGTCATATTCAAAAACATTTTGACGTTTTCTCCTGGATTAGAGAACTTGGCTAATGATTCATTTAATGATTTGTTCTCCTTTTTTAGCAAATCATTTTCTTCTGCAAGTTTACCATTTATAATTATTACTGCATCACATTGTTTTTTCTTAATTGTAAACTTGCTTCCTAATTTCTTCATTTCTTCATATAAAGAATCATATGCCATTTGTAGCTCATCTAACTCAGCACATTTGAGGCATTCATGAGAGGAAGAATAACTTGAATTAGGAAGGGAGAATTTGGAACTTACCTCTTCATTGCTTGTGCATTTTGAGGTAGTTTGTTCTCCTTGCTCGATTTGTGCCATACAGCAAATTCTCGCGCATTCTTCTGCTTCGATTTCGTTGGTTGAGGAGCTACTCGTTGTAGATTCCTCGTCATTCACGTACATGCCTCTTCCTTTATATTTCTGAAATCTTCTATTGTCCCCTCGATCCTTTCTTTGTTCTTTTGCCTTGATTTCTTCGGGAGTTGGACATTGGGCTTGCATATGTCCCGAACCGCCGCATCGGTAGCACTTGGTTGATTCTTTCTTCTTCTCTCGGGGAGTTCTTTCTTTGAAGCTTCTGAAATTTTTGCCTTTCCTCACAAATTTTCTGAATCGTTTTGTGAGTAGAGCAATCTCGTCGTCATTTTGAGAAGAAGATGTGTCATCGGTGTCTTGTGCGGCTTTTAAGGCAATTGCTCTTTTGCCCCTGTGTTGATCTTCATTCCTTTTCTTAATTAGCTCATGTGACATAAGTGAGCTAATTAAGTCTTCAAGCTTCAGCGTGTTGAGGTCTTTGGCTTCTTCAATTGCAGTGATCTTTGGAGTCCATGATTCGGGTAGAGCTCTTAAAATCTTCATGACCTGCTCAGATTCAGATATTGCTTTTCCAAGACCTTTTAAAGCATTAGTAATCTTAGAGAATCTAGCAAACATTTCAAAAATATTTTCTGTTTCTAACATTCTAAAGTTCTCTAGTTCTCCAATCAAAATATTCCTTCTCGTCCCTTGGACTTGAGAAGTTCCTTCATAGATAGAGGTTAGCGTATCCCATATTTCTTTGGCGGTCAAGCAAGAGGATACTCTATCATATTCAGAAGCATTAAGAGCACAAAATAAAGAGTTCATAGCTTTGGCGTTGCTCTTAACAGTTCTTACTTCCTCATCGGTCCATTTGGAAGCTCGTTCATCGGTAGGCAATATTACTCCATCTTGGATAGCAATCCAAGAGTCCATATCGGTAGCCATGATGAGTTGCTTCATACGAAGCTTCCAATATCCAAAATTGTTCCCATCAAACAACGGTGGCCTTGTAAAGGATTGGCCTTCAGCAAATGCGGGAACGGAAGTAGATTGGGATGCCATTTCAATAAGATCTCTTTGATAAACTCAAAGACCTGCTCTGATACCACTTGTTGGTCCCGAGTTGATGGCTAAACCCAAGAGGGGAGGGGTGAATTGGGTTCTTTAAAATTTCTTTGATAATCTCAAAGATCTTAACCCCTTGAAAAAGTTAATCCCCTTTTTAAGCGAATGGAGAGCAAATAAGATAAATCAGTGAAAACAAGTAGAACACAAGATTTATAGTGGTTCGGGCAAACCTTCCCTACTCCACTCTTCCAAGCTCACACTCCGTTGTGACTTGGGTTCCACTATGTATTCCAAGAATACACTTAGAGTCACCGCTCTCTTCTAGATTCAAAGCTCTAGGGGGCATACACAACTAGAGCCACTTGCTCTCTTCTAGATTCAAAGCTCTAGGGGGCATATACAACTAGAGCCACTTGCTCTCTTCTAGATTCAAAGCTCTAGGGGGCATACACAACTAGAGCCACTTGCTCTCTTCTAGATTCAAAGCTCTAGGGGGCATATACAATCACTTGCACAAGTAGGTGATGAGTCTCACTCCAATCACACCCTACTTTGCATATACTTGATCTTAGCTACCCAAGCTAAATCAAGTTTTATATAACCAAATAAAGAAATGAATAAGAACTACACTTTACAGATTTGTGTAGGCAGTTTTGAGCTCGTGGAAGAAATCAAAAATAGCTTGAATGATGATTGTTGAAGCAACTTGCAGTTTGAAGCTCTTTCTTCCTTTGAAACACTCAATTATGGAGAAAACGTATTTGAAAGTCTTTCTTGCACTTCTTTTATCTCTTTGATCTTTAGAGTAGTGTCTCTTGTTTTTCTCACGTTCATTTGAATGTCCTTTTATAGATTGAGGAAAATATGAACGTTGTAGAAGTAGTTGGCGTGCAATAAATGAACTCCAACGGTCAAAAATTTGACCGTTATACTCCAAGTCGAAGATGAAGTCGACTTGGCCTGCGACTTGGCTTCCAAGTCGTACATGGAGTCGACTTGGCCTGCGACTTGGGTTCTTTAGAAACTCAAGTCTGAGACTTGGGTCGACTTGGCTTTCAGACTTCAACTCAAGTCGATCCTAAAGTCGACTTGGGTTGCGACTTGGCTTGGTCTATTGCAGAAACGCCTTGATCTTCTTCAAATGTCTTGAGTCTTGCAAACCATTTGAAAACTTTGAGTTCTTGCACAATTTATGTATGTTCCTTGCTTTGCTTTGGACTCACTTGGTCTTCATGACTTGGATTTTACTTCATTTGGAAGCTAGCTTGAAGATTCGCTTTGAGCTTGATAGACTTGATTTGAATGTAGAACATGATTCTTAACTTTGAAATTGACTCATTTGTTTTTCATCTTGATTCCTTGGACTTGAATGATAAATCCTCTTGAATATCTTTAAAACTGTATCTTTGAAAGTTTGAACATCTCAAGTCGTGGATGGAGTCGACCTGGCCTGCGACTTCACCCAAGTCGCACCTGGAGTCGACTTCGTTTGCGACTTCGTTATGTTCGTTTTCACTTTTCAGCTCTGGATACTCCAAGTCGATGCTGGAGTCGACTTCGTCTGCGACTTGACTTCCCAAGTCGCAAGTGGAGTCGACTTGACCTGCGACTTCACCTGTTGCCTTTTGGGATTCATTCTCAAGTCGATATTTGAGTCGACTTTGGGATCGACTTCACCCAAGTCGAAGTCCAAGTCGACTTGGAGATCGACTTGACTTCTTTGCTTTCCTTAAACATTTGTCAAACATGTTAGTACTCCTTATATACTCAAATAAGTCCTTGTTAATCATCAAAACTCAGGCTTTGGTCAATTTAAATTATTTTGAACATTGTTTCCAACAACATGGACACGACATTTAGGAGATGTATAGTGCATATGTGCATGTATGATTAGCGTTCCATTGATGGGTACTATGACTATTGTTTCCCTCGCAGAGTAGGTACGGGCTTTCCGTTCTCTGCGTCTTCTCTTCTTTCCCCACCATTCAGTTCGGGCTAGCCACGGATTCATTCAAGGAAGCTCTACCGACTGTTTGAGGATCATCGACTCGAATCGTGGAAGTTCCGAATCTCTCCATCTAAGTCTGGAGCACTGTTTTTGGGGAAATTTCGATTCAAGTAAGTAGATGTCGCCCCTTCTCGATTTAGTGATGAAATTTTATATTAAATGCGATGCGAGGCTAGAGGGAATGTATAGCTTATAACGACTCCATGGTATTAGGCGTAGAGTTCGTAACAGTTAGGGTTCATGGTGAATTTACTTTGAATGCGTGATTTCTATGATGTATAAGACTTCTTAGCAGTTGTTATATTGTTGGAATATGACATGAATTGATTTGCCCCAATCGAGAGTATGAATTGAAGGTTCTTTCATTTCGCACCTATCATGTGTTTGATCAAATGCTTGTGTGACAGATCTATGTGTTGAATCTGAATTGTGTTGATGTTGTATGCGTGGTTTGAGATGTGTATCATTGTCTGTTATGTATGATGCATTATCTCAAATAGTTGGTTGTAAGGGTTGTTCATGGCCCCTGATTGACATGAGGAGAGGGTTGTTCATGGCCCTTGATGGACATGAGTAGATGATTGGTTGTGTTGGCCAATTTGTGTGTATGATTATATGTATACGATCTTGGGAGTGGGTATTGGACCCATGTGTATTAGCTTCATCACTGTATGAGTATCCATCATTATGCTTTATTTGCACTTTGTGCTAACCACTATCTACTTACTGGGTCTATTTAGACTCATATCATTGTTATTGTGCTTTTAGATCGCAGGTCAGAACGGGAACTTAAGGATGGGACAAGTTGAAGATCAAACATGAGAGACCCTAGCACAATATGTTGATTTCAGTTCTTTTAGACTTGTGCTCTTTTGATAATCATATATGTAGACAATTACTTAGGCGGATTCGCTTTGACAACTATAATGTATTTGGTATTTCAAATTGGATTATAATCCTTGTTGATGCACATATGCATGACTATTATATCTGTTTGTTGTGTAAGGAAAATATGTAATGATTTCCTAAAATATGAATGTTCTTATTATATGAAAATGAAAGTATATAAATAGGATTGAATGTTACAGATGGAAATGTTATGAATATCAGGTCATGTATTCCATATTACCCCTTGTATGTTATGGGGAGATGCTGCCGAATTTTTCTTAGATTGTGTAGCGCCGTTGATTAGTTATTGAGTATTTTTATGAATGGGGCGTTACACTTCATATCCTACCTAGGGGTGTTAACGGATCGGGTTGGACGGGTTATAGCCTAATCCTAATCCTAATACATTTAAAATATCTCAACCCTAATCCGTTTATTAACCCATTTACAACCCATTTAATAAATAGGTTGGCGGGTTATTAACGGGTTGTATAGTAAATAACCTGAAAGCTTAAACTCTAGTAGATGATGATTTCGCAGGAAGAAACAAGAGATTGTTTTCGGCGTGTAGGGGAAATGAAAATAGGGCAGTAACGGAAAAATGGAATTATGACAGAAGTAGAAAAATGAAAATTAAGTGACTTGAGGAAGACTTAGAGAGGGAAAATAACCAAGGGATATATATGTATATATATATATATAACTTTAATGAGTTAAGCGAGTTAAATGGGTTGAACATGTTACATGGGTTACTAAACGGGTTGACGAGTTATAAAATCTCAACCCTAATCCATTTATTTAATTAAATGGTTAAACGGGTTGGCGGATCGTAACTCATTTATTCAAAAATCTCAACCCAAACCCATTTGTAAACGGGTTGGATGAGCGGGTTGACGGGTTGACCATGACCATTAACACCCCTAATCATACCTACCCTTCCTTTTCTTTTACTCTCTCCCATCTTCGTCTTCCTGTGACCAGCTTCTTCTCCTTGTCCATCGTCTACCTTTGTCATCACCATTTTTTTTTCCTTTGATGACTTCTTATCATTTTATTCTAGTCTCAACAATTTCTCTTACAATCTACTTCTAATTTGGTAACAACTTCTCCTACCATCTTATATTTTTCTTTATCCAACAACATCTTTCCTTTAAGCAATGACATCAATTTTCAATCCAAACTAATTGGCTAATTAAGATTGAATTAAATCGTTTGGTTTAATCGGTTTTCACGGGCTAAATTCTGACAATCAGAAACTAGAGTAGCGATTAATTCTCAACCAAGCCAGTACAATTCGACTTTTACAACGCTAGTCTAGATGTTATTACCTACAAAATTTGATAAATTTTTAATGTGTTGTTATTTGGTGCGCTTGTGTGTAAGAATTCATTTTTTTAATATTTTTTTGAAATTTTTTTATATAATTATTAATCTAAGGGTGTGTTTGGCAATGGATAGAAAATGTAAGTTAAAACTTTTCAATCTAAAACTTTTCACTCTCCACAACTATCATATTTTTTAATCATTTTTTCACATTTTTCTATACAACTACCATACTTTTCAATCATTTCTACACAACTATCAACACAACTAACCTATCTATTTTAACTTTATCCTCTTTACTACTCATCATTGCCCCTATTATATCACATCATTTGACAACTTTTACTCTCAAAAACTTTTCATTAAAAATTTTATTCATTACCAAACACACCCTAAGTGTGTTTAATATGTATATCAAGTTTTACAATTTTTAGAGATTTATATGTATTGTTTAAAATTTTTTAAATCAATGACATTTTTCGTTATTTTGAATCGATTGTGTTTTTTAATTGATGTTGTATTTTTTTTATCTTTTAAATTAATAAAATGGCATACGGCGGCTCATTCGTATTTATCTGAACCAATGTTGTCAGAACCGAACCGGTAATTAAACCGGTAAAGGAGCTGGTCTGGTTCGAACCGGTTCAACCGGTTAATCAAACCGGTTCGAACCGGGTGACGTCAGCATGACATATTTATGATGTCGTAAATATTATATTTTTTAAATTTTAAATAAATATATTGATAAAGTTATATTTTTTATTAAATTCTAAATATATATGTTAAATTTTAAAAACCACAATATAAGTACGAAACATGCTTGAAAAATTTTTAACAATTAAATAACTTATAATAACAATAAATTAAGAATATTTCCTATGTTCAGCAAAAAATAAAAATTGGAAGTCTATAACCATTAAATTTATATATCATTTAATTAATTATAATATTTTATTAATTATATTATATTTTTATTTGCTACATTAATTATGTGAAGAATTTTGTGCTATATAATTAATTATGAGAGTGATATTAATTACATAAGTTGCATATTATTTTCGTATGATTAATTAGAATAGACTGATTATATGAAATATTTTTGAAGACCCAAAATTTCTTAAAATTTTAAAAATCTGAGAGTCAATAATCCTCGGTCCTGTAGAAATTTTTTTATAATTACGTAAGATTTTAGGATTGTTTAATGACATAATTAATATTATAGGATTGTTTAATACTATAATTGAATCATTGATAATTTGATATTATAAGAGACGCATGTAAAAAATTAGGCAGAAAAAATTATGTATTAATGATTATGTACGTGTCCCACGAAAAGAGGATTTCTTACAAAAGATAAACCAAATAATATAAAAAACACTGAATTTCGTTAATAAAAAGTTTCATATTTGTTTTCAGTTTCTTTTTTCTTTAGACTAAAATGGGTTAAATTTTCCCACTTATAATTTGTCACTAATCAAATTACATTTTTTTTGTACAGGGATCAAACATGCAGGGGAACATTTTTTTTTTTAACCAAATTCTTCAGCGTCCGGGGTCATTGCAGATACTTTGGAATTTGGATGGAGCACAATTCCAACTCTCGAAAGTCGTGCATGGCAAAGCTGGCGTTTGCAGGATTTTCGGATGAACGGACTCATTTCCTTCTTCGAGCGGCGTGGGTGCGGGCGCGGCAGTGCGTGCGGGCGCTGAGGACGAAGCGTGGGCGGGCTCGCGGGCGGCGGGCGCATGCTGCGCTGAGGACGAGGGGCTGCGGGAGGCGAGGCGATTCGTCCGACCGGTCGAATCCGGTTGGACCGACCCTTCCGGTTCGACCGCTGGTTCGCCGGTTCGGACGGTTTTTCATATATGAACCGAACCGCACCTAATTGAACCGGAAATTAGACCGGTTCCCGGTCGGACCGGTCGGACCGCCCGGTCCGGTCCGGTTCTAACAACACTGATCTGAACTCCTCTCGCAGGCTTCGCTTTGCTAAACTCTACATTAAAAAGCAAACGCGCGAAGAGGTCGCAACCGTCCGAATGGCCGAGACGAGGTAGTAACTCGTCTTAAAAGCAGCGTCGGAAATCAGACCGTTGAAATATACTGCCAGCCACGTCAGCACCGAAATCCTAGGGACTCGTGCTCGGCTTCATCCTTCCTGCAGATGAATCTCAACCGTCTATTTTAGTATGCACCGCACGTGACAGGAATTGAAACCAATAAATCTCAACAGACAAAAATCCCTGCATAAAAACCCAATTTTCCCCTGGGCAATCCTACTTAGTGCCAACATTCCTCACCTGCAGCTTTCTCGTTTCTCCTTCTACGATTTTTGTCGAACACTTGTATGCCCTTCAATGTCTCGCTTTCTTCACTTGCTCTTAGCTCTCTCCGCCGTTGCTATTGCTGTGGCTCAAGGTACTTCTTTTCTCTCTCCTCACGCTTCCATTCGTCTCTGCTCTTTGTTTCTTCACTGGATTTCTCAGCTTTCCATCCAAAATCCTTCTTGGGATTGTCATATTTTGCTTGGTTTTATCCGTTTTACCCATGTTGTGTGAAAAGAAAGACTGTCTGAGTTGGGGAATCGTGCTTCCATCTTCTTCCTTCTTGTTTGGAGGTTGAGTTTTGCCTTTTGGTTGCTTTCTTGCATTTGGAGGGCCGATTAGTGAGAAGAAGAAGAACAGTCTCTCCGTAGAAACGTATTACCTTGATATTCTCCCATTCACTCAACCTCTCCGCTTTTCCCACTTTTTTTTTTTTCCTACTTTTTTTATTCTTTTAGCTGGACGTTTGTCTCCGGCTCATCAGCGGGTAGCACATGTACGAGCTGATATCATGTCCATCAAAATCACGCTCACGCGGGTTCCACTTGGGTGCGACGGGGGAGTAATAGAACTTTTAAATAAAAAGTTTACGAGACAAAATATTCTAAGGGTAGAGAAAAGGATGTTATATGATATAAATAATAATAAGTAAATAAAATAAAGTTAAAAAATAAGTTAGTTATATAAAAATAATTTAAAAGAAGATTATTGTATAAAAAGATGTGAAAAAATAATTTTAAAAAGATAATTATAAATAGAAAAAAGTTTAACATTGAAAAATTTTAATTTTAAAAGTTTTAATGGGAAATAATATGCCCATAAAAATAACAAGCAGAATTTTTCAGTTCATATTTTGGTGAGTGATAAAATTTTCGATAATAAATATTTGATGTCAAAGTTTCTAAAATGAAAAAAATAGTATCATAATATAGAGGTAATAATGAGTAATAAAGAAAATATAGTTAAAATAAATGAATAGATTAGGTGTATGGATTGTTGTGTAAAAATAATTAAATACTGAATAATATATGAAAAAATATGAAAAATAATTTAAAAATAAGATAATTATAAAAAGTAAAAAAAAATTAGATTAAAATTTTTTTATTTAAAAAGTTTCAAAAAACAGTGATCGCATAAAACTTCCTCAGCAAAACCACCGAAAGGCATGGATTATGCATATACCTCTGTTTACTTTTTCCTTACAAAAATAAAATTTATCTACGGACTAAGCAAGCGTCCTTTTGTTTTTGTTTTTTTCAAAATTTGCCTTCCATCTGTTGCTCTGGCCCTCGATCTTGGAAAAGCCGAAGACATGGGCACCGATGGTCGGTTTTGCTCATGGGGCGTTCCACGGTGCGAGTAGGCAGCCAGCTGGAATTTCTAGGAGGAGCATCTTGAGGGGCTACTGTGTGGGATCGGGCCTGGTCGGGCCCTAACCCAGCAAGTTCTGGAAGGTTGGAAAGTAGATTCCGGCAATAATTTCGTTTGAATGGGGTCCATCCATTCACTGGGCTATTGCCTATCGCAGGTGCCCTTCGGGTGGGTAAAGTAGAAGTGCTTCGCATGTCCCAAGTGTAACGAGGCATCACCGCGAAATCTCGGCCGTTGATTCTCTTCTCGGCAGATTTCATTTTGGTAGTGGAGAAGGCTTTCATAAGAAACGGTTCCAGAGCACTAAGGGTCTCTTTATCTCCGGTGAAAGATAGGTCAGAGAAAAAATGGGGAAAACATACCGAGACAAAAACCCATTTCTGCTCAAAAAAAAAAAAAAAAAAAAACATTAATGTTGGGGGAAAAAAATTTTCATGATTTTTTTTTAGGGTGTGTTTGGTTGAGGGTAAAACTTTTGATGAAAAGTTTTTGAGATAGAAGTTGTCACATTGATAGAAAATGATATGATATAATAGGAGTAATGATGAGAAGTAAAGAGAATAAAGTTAAAATAGATAGGTTAGTTGTATTGATAATTGTATAGAAATGATTGAAAAGTAGGATAGTTTGTATAGGAAAATGTGAAAAAATAATTAAAAAATAGAGTAGTTATGGTGAGTGAAAAGTTTTAGATTGAAAAGTTTTGGTTGACATGTTTATATCCCAAACAAACACACCCTTAGTTTCGACATGGATAGCAGAGCTTCCGTGATGGATGGCTCGTTTTGACGAAAGCCCGTCTGCATTTATTGACATCTTGCACAGCCACTTGACCTGCCTTCATATGGATAGTAGACCCACTTATCAAGATGAAATGAATATTTTTGGGATTAAATGCAAAAGTATATTTGAAATTTTGAAAACTCGTGAGTATATTTAATATTAAGATCAAAATGTAATAAGTATATTTAAGAAAAACTTACTAAAAGCATTTTTGACATTTACGAATACTAAACTTAACGGTCAATAGCAAATGTGTGTATTTAGAATTATGCGAGTATATTTAATATTAGGATTAAAATTTAATAGGTATATTTGGGAACAACTTACTAAAATCGTTTTTAACATTTAAGAGTATTGAACTAATGGTCAATGACAAAATGCATGTTTTGGAATTAAATGCAGAACTTGTGAGTATTTTGGAAATTTCAAAACATCATGAGTCCATATGAGATTAAGGTTAAACGTAACGAACATATTTGAAACGGTTCACCTTCTATGTAAAATTTTAAAATTTTGATGTTCAATGGAAAATCCAATCCATTCATTGAATTTAATATCATTTATTTTGGTCACGAGACCAAATTTCATTTAAATCTAATATGTACATAGGCTACATTTGCTCAAACATAGGATACATTTAGGTGTAATTAGGGAAAATGCAGAGATCCATTTACATATGTATTGGAATGTAGTAATACTTTATAAAATCATTTATCTATATAATAATGATATCTTAGATTGTTTAGATGTTAAAAATACTACTTAAAAATTGATATTTAGCATTAAATCATTTTATTACATTGATTTTATATGTTTGTAGATGGAGCCCATATATAGTGATATTAGACAAATGAAAGAGTTTTCTTAATAGTATAAGTGATGCTAAACACAATAGATAGAGTGAATTTTGATTGACTATCTCGATGTTAAAAATAGAGGGGGTTTCATAGAAGCATCCTCATATTTGAAAAAAGCCCCAAAAAATGGAAAATGGAAAATGGAGACACAATCCATAAACGTTGGTATAAAAAAATATTTTTTAATTGGTATTTTTTGGTCTTCATATGGATAGCAGAGCTTCCATTATGATTCATGAATGAGAAATGATTTTCGTGATTTTGACTAAAGGGAATGTGAACTTGACATCTTGCACCTGCCACTTAACTTGCCTACCTACTGATGATAAACAGGCTCATACATAAAGATGAACAAACTGATAAACCAACATTCCCTATCTAGAACGCATGATTCCAACATGATTTGGTTAAAATCAATTCTAGTTTTAACGTCACCAGTAAGCGACGTACACTTATAATTGCAGCCAAGCACAATGAAATAAAACATTTGCAGTCATTACTACAATAATACTGTCGATGTACCGCTTCTGAACCCTTGCTTCAGGGGTACGATGCATGGCCAATTGACTGGCGCGTTGGGGTATCAACGCACAACAGCTGCGTCCCTTGCATGTAAATGAGTGCTCCTTGAAGTTTATGTGGGTCCGCTAGTTGAATATTCGCGAATTATCGTGAGGAAAGTTGGAATCTTGATAAGATGTTTGCATAATAGTATTAGGAAATTGTAAGAACGTCTCAGAACTTGATTGTAATATCAATTGAGATGATCTAACATATGAATACCAATCAAAAAATATTGTTGATGTACTACAAGCCTTACAATAACAAATATTAATCACCGATTGATTCTACTTTTATAGCATAGGCACTAGAGTCACAAAGATTGATTGTCTTTTGCTTTACTTCTCTTTTCCCGTTCATATCCAAGTAAGTGTCCTATGCTAATTGTACTTTTCCAAGATTATTGAAAGCCCGGTGACACGTTCCAAGAAAACGATGAACACATGCATGTGACTTTACCAAGAATCATAGATGTCGTGCACATGGTCAATAAACATTACATAAATTTGTGCCATCTTCAAGCCTATGCATCAGTCAATATCCATTATTTACCATCAAACCCATTATGAAAGCATGAAAGTGAAACAAGCAAATGGCCACAAACATATATGTACGCATTACCTTCGTGTATGGTCCAACATATAAATATCAAATTGACCAAGCAAATCAAATAGCAATCCACACAACACAATAGGTACTAGTATGGTGAAGAATTGTTCATGTAAGGTGTTAGAATAGTGATGAGAGCAGTGATGTTATCATCGACTATGATTATCTAATAGTTGAAGTATAGTTAGGTGTTTGGAAAGTAATAAAATTTTTGATGAAAAGTTTTTAGTGTAAAAGTTTTTGAAATTTGAGAAAATAATGCGATGTAACAGGGATAATGATGAAGAGTGAAGAGAATAAAATTAAAATAGATAAGTTAGATGTATTGATAGTTGTGTAGAAATAATTGAAAAGTATGGTAGTTGTATAGCTGTGGAGATAAAAATTTTAGATTGAAAAGTTTGGAACCTGATTATATGCACCTGGGTGCACTTAGCTTTGATGTACCCGAGTGCAAATGCCTATTTTTCTAAAAATTTTTATGCAATTATTAATAATCTAAGTGTATTTAACATGTGTATCAATTTTTTTCCATTTTTGAAACTTTTTTTTAATTTTTAAAAAATCAATAATGTTTTTAGTAATTTAAATACACTTAAAAAATTACTAAAAATGTTACCGCTTTTTAAAAATCCAAAAAAAATTATGAAAATATTCAAAAATGGTAAAAATTTATCAATACATGTTAAATACACTTAGTTTTAAAAATGGGTTAAATGCACTCGGGTACATTGAGTCTAAGTGCACCCGAGCGCAATTAATCAGATTTCGAAAAGTTTTAGTTTAAAAAGTTTCTATTGTACTCTAAAGAGGATTAGCCGCTAAAGGTATTTATCTAGCAAGGGACTCAAGAAATATATATTCTAAAATAAAAATAGGACTTTCAGCGCTAGCTTAAAAATATTTGGATTGTTTTCTTTTTAATATATTGTCATTAACAATGTGATTTACTTCTGTATAACAAGTTTGTTGAAACCTCGTGAATGGCCCCATTTGAAAAATAATTTGAAATACTTTGCCTACACGCTGATGATGATGTGAAATTCACTTCACATTTGCATTTGTAACTTTATAATCATTTATTTAGCTAGGATTGAGTTTAATCTCAATCAAAGATGTCTATGATCCCATTTGAAAAATATGTTAAATATGAACTCCTTTTAACTCAGATATCAATTTCAAAGTTGTATTAATTTAAATCATTTAAAAATCATTCAATGTAGATAAATAGTTTTATAAAATAGATGACATTCTATTGTTCATAATTTATGCTTGAATATAATTTTAAGTAAATGTGATCCAACCGTAGCTCTAATCAAGATGGTTATTTGGTCCTATGACAGAAAATGATGTTGAGTGACGTGAATAATTTATTTTTGATTTCATCATCAAATGTGCCTTGTCCATAATGTTTCATTGATAGCACGCCCCGTATTTAATGTGGTGTGAAAAATTATTTCTATGAATCAAGTGTGAAGAATATCTCAAGAGAATGTTTCAATGCAACTGGATGGACTCCAATTTCAATGCATCTGACTAGAACTTCCTTTTTTTAATATTTTTTTAAATTTTTTTTAATAAAACTCTTAATCTAAGTGTATTTAACTTATGTATTAAGTTTTACCACTTTTCAAAATATGTATATATGTATTTTGATTTTTAAAATAGGGGGTTTTAGTACTTTTTATATGAATTAAATACCCCTTGTTTTCAAAAATAAAAAATATATATACAAATTTTTAAAAATGATACAACTTAATGCATAAGTTAAATACACTTAGATTAAAAGTTTTATTAAAGAATTTTAAAAAATTAAAAAATGAAATTTCTAGCTAGTGCCTTGAAATTTAATGCATCCGATTGCATCGAAACAGATCCCAATATCTCAATAGAGTTGTTTATATTTGAAAAATATAATTAATTATTAAAAATTAAATTAGTATTGAAATCTTTGGTTTTTATTTGAAGGGCATGTTTGGATACCATGAAAATTTTTCAAACAAAAATATATCAATATAAAACTTTTTATTCTCTACAATTACCCTATTTTTGGATTTTGATATCATGTGCACCGGGTGTATTTAACCTATTTTCTGTATTTGTTTTTGAAATTTTTTTACACGAATGTTATTCTAAGTGTATTTAACACGCACATCAATTTTTACCATTTTTGGAGATTTTTTTAGATTTTTTAAAATCAGTGACATTTTTAGTAATTAACAGCAATATAAAAAATGAGTACTTGCACCTGGGTGCACCGAAGCTAAGTGCGCACATTTGATCATTTTTTCACATATTCCTATATAACTACTCTAATTTTTAATCATTTCTACATAATTACATATACAACTAACCTATCTATTTTAACTTTATTCTCTTTACTCTTTATCATATCACATTGTTTTCTCCCAATTCAAAAACTTTTATACCAAAATTTTTCATCCAAAAGTTTTATCACTTTTCAATTACACCCCAAAGATCTTTTTTCTATTTGAAAAATATGAAAAATCATATTTTTTAACACATTTTTTTTATTATCAAGGAAGATTGTGTTTATAATATAGCGTATTTGTTATTGAACAAATAAAATTAAATATATGTTTGATACCTTGCAAATTGACCAAGGGTGGGTATTTGGTTTTTAGCCCCTCGCACTAGATGGATATGTTTACTAATGCCCAAGTTGCCTAGTTGGCATGCATTTACCATTGATAGAAAATGTATTATGCCTATACATTTGGGTTTGTATAGAGGATCTCATGCCTAGATGGGATACAACAAGCCACTCTTGTAAGAATGGATGTAGTAGTGCGTGACGTTGGGTGATGCAGCAACATTTTATTATTTGTGTAAAAAGGATTGGTGCTACAGTCCCCTTCTAATACGCACCTAACTCTTCTTTTTTTTTCTTTTTTTTCTTTTTTAAAAATCATGTCACCTTCTTGGATGACCAAATAATTGATGGAGGAAACTTCAGGGGAGGGGTAAAGGAGGCAAATGCCTTTACTCAACTGCAAACTGTGGACCTCCCACCTTATACACCTTTACACACACTTACGTCAACCACTTGGTCATTCAAGTGGTGACAAATACACACTTAACTTAACTAAGAAAAAAAGTAAGATGGTTACAGTATTTTCTATGTTAAATCAATAGAGACATGAACTTTCCATTTCCATTTCCTTTTCATGGAACCAAATGGGGAATTGCTGGTGAGGCTTATTATTTAAGGATTCCTACTCTGGTGTCTTCTTAACTTGTTATATTGGGATTATGTCAATGGAATTGCTATTCTTTAAATAAATAAAAAAAAATTCTTTAAGACCCACGGTGTTGAGAACAGATACCTCTTGTGACAACTGTTGCTAGTGTGGAGTTTATTTATTGAGATTAGTGTTTTTGCTGGGGAATGATGTGCACAGTTAATATAATGGCATACGGATATTGATTCCTATCAATGTAGACAAGCTATCTGTACTGTAAACATCGTATAGGAATGCCGCATCATTAAATATTCTAGTTTGCCTTTCTAGGAAAAGACATTGGGGTAAATTGGATATCCAGCATTTTTCTCATGAAATTTGAACCTCTCGTCCGATTGCTAGTCCATAAATGGTTTGTACATAAGTATGTCACTGATATACCATCGACGCTGTGAGGATAAAAATGGATGTGATTCCTCTCAGTTGTATAATGGCAATTTGATATCGATTCCTTTCAATATGAACAAGTGATCTGTACTGCAAGCATTATATAGCAAGGCCCTAAGCATCATTGAATATGCTAGTGGCCTTTCTAGGAAAAGCATCATTGAATATGCTAGTTGGCCTTTCAATACAGTCTATTTGCTTGCTTCTAATTGGTTTGGACATAAACATGTCACTGATATACCATCGACGCAACAAGGATGAAAATGGGTCTGATAGGTGGCAGGACCCTGTATGCTGATAGCATTTATTCTCTCTTCATAGATCCTGTAGTTAGGATCTTTAAATGCTTCCTCCTGTTGTCTATTTGCTTGCTACTAAAATGGTTTGGACATAAACATGTCACTGATATACCATCAATGCTTCTGGGATGAAAATGGGTGTGATGGATGGCAGGACCCTGAATGCTGATTGCGTTTATTCTCCTTTGATAGATAGTTGAGAGCTTTAAATGCTTCTTTTATGTCGTCCTAGGTGCTCCACATGTTTGAACATAGACAACATTGGGAAGACAACTTTTATTACATTTGTATAAATAAGTTAGCCATCTCCAGCAAGTTATAAATAAACAACCCATTGACTGCATGGTTACATTTGCATGCCCCAAATGTTTGAATATTAGACAACAATTTGAAGACAAACTCTGATTACATTCGTATAAATAGGTTACCCATCATCCAGAAAGTTATAAATAAACAACCTATTGACTGCATGCATGACTGCATGGTTACATTTGCATGCCCATGGGAGGATCCAACACAGTGACGCTCTGGATCTGGATTCACATCATATGCTCATTCCATTGGCTGGGAAGGCTTACGTATCTTGGCCGTTACATAAATAGCTTGCATTTTTAATAGCAACTGTCATTGAATCATATTGAACTTGCTTTGTATGAGCTTTAAATGACTTGTTTCATGGTCTACTGATTGGATTCTTGGAGATTATGTTAACAACTGTAACAAGAGACTGTAGACACTAAGAACTTTTCTTTCCCTGCACAGCTTTTCTAGGTAGCTTATGAGTTATGAGCCGAAGTATTGTCCTCTTGAATTTCCAACTTTAGGAGCTGTTCAGTTGGGTTAGAATGGAATTTGAGATTGGAAAAGTAGGATTTTTATGATAGGCATATGTTACATCATATGTATGTTGGGAGATGAAAAACATAGGTAACGACGAGGAGAAAAATAGATTTGTTAGGATATTTTACATGAGAATTGGAAAAAATTCAAATTTTCCTGGATAGGAATCCCATTCTTGAGTAGCCAACCAGAGATTTCGTTGGCTTTCATTGAAGTATTGCACCAGGAGATAATACTCTTTGTAAAGCTTCTAGGGTAGCTTAATGGGGAAGAGAAAGCCTTTGGCTTGACATTGCTGCAATAATCTGGATGTTAGGAGACTAACCTTGGATGTAAACTAATAGCTTTTGAAGTTTCGGAGCATCAATCCAATCTCTAAATGTCGTCTTTAACAGCATTCAGTCACCAATAAATGAATTCTTAGACAGTATCCAAATCAATTCCAAAACATTTGTATTCATTTACCCCTTTCAGGTCAATTCTAAGTCATTTTGTTTCCTATGCAGATCCATTTATTGGTGTGAATATCGGTACCGAACTATCAGATATGCCTGATGCCACCCAAGTTGTTGCCCTTCTGAAGCAACAGAATATTCATCATGTCCGTCTCTTTGATGCTGATCGTGCAATGCTTCTTGCCCTTGCCAACACAGGCATTAAAGTTACCATCTCTGTCCCCAACAATGAGCTCCTTGCGGTTGGCCAGTCTAATGCCACAGCTGCAAACTGGGTTTCCCGCAATGTAGATGCCTATGCCCCTGCCACAAACATCACTGCTATTGCAGTTGGTTCTGATGTCCTCACCACTCTCCCCAATGCTGCACGAGTGCTTGTCTCAGCAATGCAATTCATACATTCTGCCCTTGTTGCTTCCAACCTTGACAAAGTTATCAAGGTCTCCACCCCACTCCCTTCCTCCATCATCCTTGACTCCTTTCCACCCTCACAAGCTTTCTTCAACCGTTCCTGGGAACCTGTTATAGTACCCATGCTCAAATTCCTACAGTCCACTGATTCCTACCTCATGCTCAATGTGTATCCGTACTATGACTACATGCAATCTAATGATGCAATTCCACTAGATTATGCCCTTTTGAAGCCCCTCCCTCCCTCCAAGGAGGCTGTTGATCCCAACACCATGTTACATTACACCAATGTCTTTGATGCTGTCATTGATGCAGCCCGCTTTGCCATGACCTCTTTGAATTTCACTAATATACCAGTTGTTGTCACTGAGACAGGATGGCCTGCAAAGGGTGACTCATCTGAGCCTGATGCGAATGTTGACAATGCAAACTCATACAACAGCAATATTATAAAGCATGTGCTGAACAAAACTGGTACACCAAAATTTCCTGGTGTGCCTGTCAGCACATACATTTATGAGCTTTACAATGAGGACTTGAAGCCTGGACCAATTTCAGAAAAGAACTGGGGCCTGTTTGATGCAAATGGTCTGCCTATTTACATATTACACTTAACAGATGCGGGCGTTGTTCTGGCCAATGACACTACAAACCAGACATACTGCAGGGCAAAGGATGGAGCAGATCAAAAGATGTTACAGGCAGCATTGGATTGGGCATGTGGCCCTGGGAAGGTGGACTGTTCACCATTACTGCAAGGGCAGCCATGCTATGAGCCAGATACAGTGGAGGCACATGCAACTTATGCTTTTGACACATATTATCATAAGATGGGAAGGGCTCCTGGTGCATGCTCATTCAATGGTGTTGCTACAATCACTACAACAGATCCAAGTGAGCATTCTATCTGCCATATCACTGCAAGTGATCTTTGTCTATGAATAGTGTGCAATCATTATTCAGGCTGTTTGTCTCTATTAATGTAATTCTTTTGGTGCATACGGTTTATCCATGAGAAGGTTATTATACTAGCACCATCATTTCTTAATGATTCTCGAAAGAACTTGAGTAAAAATGAATTGTCATATTTTTATCATTCATAGTAGCTACATTTATATAATTCTTTCAGATAATCTTTCTAGGAATACTTTATCAATCATTATTCAGGCTGGTCTCCGTTACTATAATCCTTTTGGTTCTTTTGGTGCATTAATGGTTTATCCATGAGAAGGTGGTTACCACACAAGCATCATCATTTCTTAATGATTCTTGAAAGAGTTTTGAGTTCGAAATGAATTTTGTATCATGTTTTTCTCATTCATAATAGCTACATTGATGAACATAGTTCGTAACGACAATTTATAAATATAGTTCATAACAACAATTTATGAATATAGTTCATAACAACAATTTGCTGGGTTCAATCAGTTGACTAGAACACTTCTCTAATGAGAGGTTTTGTTCTGTAGACACCTTGTTCTCATCTACCATGCAAGCCTTCATGTCAGTCTCTCTCCATAATATGACAAGCTGCAACCATATCATGGCTCATTAAACATTAACCCATGACGCAAGCCGTGAACCACTTGTGCTTAGCACCATTTTATATAGGCTTGATCATTTCAGACAGGTCTAAAAAACATTTTTTTTGTTTTTTTAAAACTGTTAATTTAGGTATATTTAATTTATAAACCAAGTTTTACCATTTTAGGAGGTGTATATATGGATATTGGATTTTTAAATACAGGGGTATTTTAGTCATTTTAAATTGTTGAAATATGACTAAGATACCCTTATGTTTAGAAATTCATATATAAACATCTCTAAAAACAGCAAAATTTTGTGTATTGATTAAATACATCTAGATTAACAGCTTTATAAAAATGTTTTAAAAAAATAAAAATATGTTTTTTGGACCAGTTTGAAATGATCATTTCCATATATTTTACATGCTTGCCTATTATTTCTGGATCTGATTCTGTTTAATGCCTTCTTGGATTCACTACTCTTTCTATGGATGTTTCTTGATGTGTTGTGGTTACTGAGTGTTGCTGATATGTCTAGACATTTTTATGGTGCAGGTCATGGTTCTTGCATGTTTCCAGGAAGGTATGGCAAGACAAGTTCCAGGCGCTGTTTATTTAAGGGACAAAACTTTGCTTTTAGGGGATGATATTGGGCAGCTCATTTTTTGACTTTTGCTGATTCCATAACCATAGCCAATTAATTTCTGCTTTTCACTTTACTGAATGACCAACTGGGGTGCAATCTGCCTGTTGAGATAAGGCATGATATGCTTGCGAAATTCTACATTAGTCTTTTAGTATGTGTGTTTGCATGGATTCTAACATATCGTTGCCATCAATGATGCCACACTAGCTTCAACAACTTGAGAAATTGTATCAGGGCATGGCAATGACCATAAACCTGATTGTACATTTGTCTTTGAGATGAAGATTTGGGTTCAGCATTTGAGTTGAAAGGATGCTAGCATACTGCCATCGACAATGTCATGCTGGCCAATGCCTAGTGAAATTGTTTTAGGGAATGGCTAGAAGTTCACCACAACCCCCCAGTTGCACATTTATCTTTGACCTGAAGACATGGGTTTAATATATGGGTTTGCAATGCTTCATGTGGACAATTCCACAAGTAGCCGAAGCCAGCATGACATCTTCCATAATGATATGCTGGCGTCCTTTTTCACTTGGCATGAAATTCATTCCTACTGCTACATCTTTTATATATATATATACACAGTTGCACGGTTTAATATATGGGTTTGCAATGCTTCATGTGGACAATTCCACCAGTAGCCGAAGCCATAATGATATGCTGACGTCCTTTTTCACTTGGCATGAAATTCATTCCTACTGCTACATCTTGGCTATACATAGGACTGTTTCATCCCCAAAAAAAAAAAAAAAAAAAATCTTATATATAAGACTGAAAATTTGAAGTCACAAGACTTCACAATGCTTGTTTTGAAAGTACATATCTATCTTTCTTTTGTGCAGCGATAACAGGAATGGGACCGTTCTGAACAACACAGCAGTGGCACCTTCTTCCTCTAATCTAGCATCATCCTCAGCCACTGCTCGATGTATCTGCTGTGGCGTGAAGAATTGCCTAAGTGTGATTCTTCTGCTTGTTAGCTTCATGATGTTGTAGAATGCTGCATTGCCATCTTGTGCTGTAGAAAATTACATAGTTGAGATTGATGAATGGTAGGTTGCCTTCCATGGCTGGTGCAATAGTTGAGATTGATGAATGGTAGGTTGCCTTCCATGGCTGGTGCAATAGTTGAGATTGATGAATGGTAGGTTGCCTTCCATGGCTGGTGCATCCAAATTTTGTTCAAACGGGGATCACAGAAGCCAGAGAGGAGGAAGGTAGTTTTTTTGTTAAAATGTTTTTTCTTTCTAAATTTATGGGTTTCCTCCTATTGGTGAGGGAGTCTAAACGCTTGTACAAACTAACCAAAAGGATTTGGTAGAAAACCAATGTTTGTATTCTGTTCTTTTCCGGGAGAAAACCAATGTTTGTATTCTTTTAATCTTAGCGTTGTGTTTTTGTTTTTGCTTGGTCCAGGAAGCTCTTGCAAGGCACTGCCATGCCATGCCACGCCTTGTCTATACGTTTAATTATAAATTTATAATCGTACTGATTCCTGATTGTCATCGGTTTATATCAAAATTTTCCTTGATTCAACTTCACGGAGGTTGTTTACAGGAAAATCATTCTACGAAACTGGTCCCACAAAAGAATTGCAAATATGTGACAAAGCCTAAATTCTTAAATTCATATAACAATATGAAAGGTAAATGCCTATCTCTTCGAGCGCGGAAAGGTAAATGCATATGACAATGATTGTTAATGAGGAAAAAAGTGTTAAAAATTGGGTGAAAGTGAGAAGGGAAAAAAGTGACAAAATAGGGAAAAATTTTCATATGGAAATAGAGATAATGAGAAAATAAAAAGTGGTGAAGCAGTTAATATTAGAAATAGAGATAATAATGAGAAAATGTGAGGTGGGGAAGCTCTGCTTCTATAAAAGCGGTTCTATGTTTTTAGCATTAATTAGAGATTAAGGATGTGTATTTTTACTTAATTATTTCAATTTCTACAACTATCTTATTTTTTAATTATTTTTTAATATTTCTTTATAACTAGTCTACTTTTTAATCGTTTCTACATGATTACTCATATAATTTTTTGATGTAACTACTCATATAATTAACCTATCTATTTTAAAACTATTTTCTTTACTCCATGTTATTAATGTTATTATATAATATCATTTTCTCTTATATCAAAAATTTTTAAATGAAATTTTTTATCTAAAAGTTTTATCACTTCTCATATATACTAAATTTTACCTTGGTCAAATATATGCACATATATAGATATTATTTAAGTATATTCGGACTATATTATAATTATGGTGCAGTCTGCTATAAAATGAGATTCACTTGATTATGTAATTAATATATTTATGATGTAGTTTGTGCGCACTAGAAGTATCCTATACACATATATTATACACATTGAATTATTTAAATTGTACAATTATTTATGACTCTCCCACTCCACACACACACACACATGACTATAAAATGATAATCTATTACACATGTTGTATTTAGCACTATTTATTTTATTAACATACGTATTTTCATCTAAATTGGATATATGTGTAAGCCCAATTTGAAAATAATACAAGATCAACGTAATACAAATATTTTAATTTAAATAACAATTTCAAAATAGTTTTTTAAACACATAAACTATGTATGATATAAATTATATAGAAATAAATGGTTGTATAAAGTGTAGGGTCTCTTTGAAGTGAAATGGATCATAATTTATGATATATAAATGTATATGATCATATCTATCTATGTATACATGTAAATTATAAGAAATGCTCACATCCATTCACATTTGTATTAGAATATAGCAATATTTTATAAATTCACGTATGTATTAAATATAACAATATTTTATAAAATCATTTGTTCAAATAAAAATTATGTTTTTATATGGCTTAAATATTGAAAATACAACTATGAAATTGATATTTAGCATTAAACTATTTTATTGCTTTGATTTCACGAATTTGCCGATGATGTTTATATATAATATTACTAAAAAAATAAAAAAAATTTCCATATTAGGGTGTGTTTGGCAATGTTAAAAAAATGTAAAAGTTAAAACTTTTTAATCTAAAACTTTTTACATTCATAGATACTTTATTTTTTAATTATTTTTTTATATTTTTTATATAACTACCTTGTTTTTAATTGTTTCTACACAACTATCCACGTCATTAACTTATCTATGTTAATTTTATTCTTTTTACTTCTCATCATTACCCTTAATATCACATCATTTTCTTTCAATTCAACAACTTTTATATTAAAAAAATTTCATTTAAAACTTTTATCACTTTCCAAATACACCCTTAATATAAATAATTTTAAAATAAAGTGGTTGAAGTAGATTTTTCATTAATCATCAAAGGTGAAACAAAAATAGGATTATACAGAGGCAAAGTTGTTGGAAACAATGTTCAAAATAAAACAAATTGACCAAGGATTGAGTTTTGATGATTAACAAGAACTAATTTGAGTATATATATATGACTAATATGTTTGCCAAGTGTTTAAGGAAAGCAGAGAAGTCAAGTCGATCTTCGAGTCGACTTGAACTTCGACTTGGGAGTGAAGTCGATAGTGAAGTCGACTCCACTAACGACTTCAAACAAGCCAAAACTGGACAAAGTTGAAAATGGAATTCTGACGAATCAAGTCGCAGGCCAAGTCGACTCCACAAGCGACTTGGGTAGTCAAGTCGCATACGAAGTCGACTCCAGCATCGACTTCAAAGTGCACAAAAATGTTCAGCGTTGAAATCTGGCTCCCGAAGATGCGAAGTCGCAGACGAAGTCGACTCCAAGTGCGACTTGGGCGAAGTCGCAAACCAGGTCGACTCCAACTTCGACTTGAGAAGTTTTGAGGTCTAAGCTGAAGTTTCAAAGCATATCCAAGACATCCATTTGAAGTTTCTCACATACAAATGAGCTTTAAAGACTATTCTTAAAGTGACTTAAGATCAAAGCAAGAATCCAAGTTCAAGTTCAAATCAAGTCTATCAAGCTCAAAACAAAATCTTCAAGATAGCTTCCAAATGGAGTAATACCCAAGTCATGAAGATCAAGTGAGTCCAAAACAAAGCAAGGAACACACATATTTTGTGTAAGGACTCAAAGCTTTCAAATAGTTTGCAAGATTCAAGACATTTCAAGAGTATCCAGGCCAAGCTCTTCATCGAATCACAAGAACTACAAACATAAAGGCCAGTCAACATTCATGAAGACTAAAGGGAGAAATCTAAAGCAAACTAAGTAAGGATCAAGGCGTTTCTGCAATAGATCAAGCCAAGTCGCAACCCAAGTCGACTTCAGGATCGACTTGAGTTGAAGTCTGAAAGCCAAGTTGACCCAAGTCTCAGACTTGAGTTTCTGAAGAACCCAAGTCGCAGGCCAAGTCGACTCCATGTGCGACTTGGAAGCCAAGTCGCAGGCCAAGTCGACTTCATCTTAGACTTGGAGAATAACGGTCAAATTTTTGAACGTTGGAGTTCATTTATTGCACGCCAACCACTTCTACAACGTTCATATTTTCCTCAATCTATAAAAGGACATTCAAATGAACGTGAGAAGAAGCAAGTGACACTACTCTAAGGATCATAGAGAGAAAAGAAGTGCAAGAAAGACTTTCAAATCCCTTTTCTCCATATTTGAGTGTTTCAAAGGAAGAAAGAGTTTCAAACTGCAGGTTGCTTCAACGATCATCATCCCAGCTGTTTTTTGATTTCTTCCTCGAGCTCAAAACTGCCTACACAAATCTGTAAAGTGTAGTTTTTATTCATTTCTTTATTTGGTTGTATAAATCTTGATTTAGCTTGGGTAGCTAAGATCAAGTGTATGCAAAGTAGGGTGTGATTGGAGTGAGACTCATCACCTACTTGTGCAAGTGATTGTATATGCCTCCTAGAGCTTTGAATCTAGAAGAGAGCAAGTGACTCTAGTTGTGTATGCCCCCTAGAGCTTTGAATCTAGAAGAGAGCGGTGACTCTAAGTGTATTCTTGGAATACATAGTGGAACCCAAGTCACAACGGAGTGTGAGCTTGGAAGAGTGGAGTAGGGAAGGTTTGCCCGAACCACTATAAATCTTGTGTTCTACTTATTTTTACTGCTTTATCTTATTTGCTCTCCATTCGCTTAAAAAGGGGATTAACTTTTTCAAGGGGTTAAGATTTTTGATTTACCAAAAGAAATTTTAAAGAACCCAATTCACCCCTCCCCTCTTGGGTTTAGCCATCAACTCGGGACCAACAAGTGGTATCAGAGCAGGTCTTTGAGTTTACCAAAGAGATCTTATTGAAATGGCATCCCAATCTACTTCCGTTCCCGCATTTGCTGAAGGCCAATCCTTTACAAGGCCACCGTTGTTTGATGGGAACAATTTTGGATATTGGAAGCTTCGTATGAAGCAACTCATCATGGCTACCGATATGGACTCTTGGATTGCTATCCAAGATGGAGTAATATTGCCTACCGATGAACGAGCTTCCAAATGGACTGATGAGGAAGTAAGAATAGTGAAGAGCAATGCCAAAGCTATGAACTCCTTATTTTGTGCTCTCACTGCTTCCGAGTATGATAGAGTATCCTCTTGCTTAACCGCCAAAGAGATATGGGATACACTAACCTCTATCTACGAAGGAACTTCTCAAGTCCAAGGGACGAGAAGGAATATTTTGATTGGAGAACTAGAGAACTTTAGAATGCTAGAAACAGAAAATATTTCTGAAATGTTTGCTAGATTCTCTAAGATTACTAATGCTTTAAAAGGTCTTGGAAAAGCAATATCTGAATCTGAGCAGGTCATGAAGATTTTAAGAGCTCTACCCGAATCATGGATTCCAAAGATCACTGCAATTGAAGAAGCCAAAGACCTCAACACGCTGAAACTTGAAGACTTAATTAGCTCACTTATGTCACATGAGCTAATTAAGAAAAGGAATGAAGATCAACACATGGGCAAAAGAGCAATTGCCTTAAAAGCCGCACAAGACACCGATGACACATCTTCTTCTCAAAATGACGACGAGATTGCTCTACTCACAAAACGATTCAGAAAATTTGTGAGGAAAGGCAAAAATTTCAGAAGCTTCAAAGAAAGAACTCCCCGAGAGAAGAAGAAAGAATCAACCAAGTGCTACCGATGCGGCGGTTCGGGACATATGCAAGCCCAATGTCCAACTCCCGAAGGAAACAAGGTAAAAGAACAAAGAAAGGATCGAGGGGACAATAGAAGATTTCAGAAATACAAAGGAAGAGGCATGTACGTAAATGATGAAGAATCTACGACGAGTAGCTCCTCAACCGACGACATAGAGGCGGAAGAATGTGCAAGAATTTGTTGCATGGCACAAATCGAGCAAGGAGAACAAATTACCTCAACAAAAGACACAAGCAATGAAGAGGTAAGCTTTAAACTCTCTCTTTCTGAATTAAGTTATTCTTCCTTTCAAGAATGCCTCAAATGTACTGAATTAGATGAACTACAAACTGCATATGATTCATTATATGAAGAAATAAAGAAATTAGGAAGCAGGTTTACAATTAAGAAAAGACAATGTGATGCAACAATAATTGTAAATGGTAAACTTGCAGAAAGATTAGACAAATTGAAAGATGAAAATGATCTGCTAAAAAAGGAGAAAAAATCATTAAATGAATCATTAGCTAAGTTCTCTAATCCAGGAGAAAGCGTTAAAATGTTTTTGAATATGACGTCCCAAACACATAAAAGAGGTCTTGGGTATCATACATTTGAGCAAGGAGAAAGTAGCAAATCAAATGTACAAATATTTGAGAAATATCAAACTAAAACTGCATCTATATACAAGCCACAAAAGAAAAATTTTAAGTGGACTAGAAGACCAATGATTGAACCTTTGCATGCTTGGAGACCTACTCCAAGATTACCTTTGGCTTGTAATTTCTGTAATAAGATGGGTCATAAAACTTACAAATGTAATTTTAAGAAACTATATGACCATGGTGCTAAATTAGTTTGGGTTCCAAAAAACACAAGATTTGGGCTTTCAAAGTTAGATCAACTTAGATTAGATTCTATTACTAACCCAAATGGACCCATAAAATGGGTACCAAAAAGATAAGATTTATTTCCTTATTTTTCAGACATGTTTTAAGGCAAAGGCAAACAATGAATGGTTCATGGATAGCGGTTGCTCAAGGCATATGACCGGTGAAAGAAGTTTGTTTCACAAACTCAAGCCTTGTAATAATGGAATGGTTGCCTTTGGCAATAATGAAAAAGGTAAAATTAAAGGTAAAGGAAATATACATAGTATTTCAAATGCATGCATGGAAGATGTTTTGTTTGTTGAAGGACTCAAACACAATTTAATGAGCATTAGCCAATTATGTGATAAAGGATACAAAGTTGTGTTTGAATCATCTATATGTAATGTACTTGATGGAGAACATATCATGTTTAGTGGTAAAAGACATGGAAACATTTATTTGGTTTCACTTGATGAATTAGATGGTCAATGTCTAATGGCCATTGATAACGATCCATGGGTTTGGCACAAGAGGCTTGGACATATAAACATGGGCAACATAAAAACCCTATGGAAAAAGAGTTTGGTAGAAGGATTACCAAGATTGAAATATGACAAAGACAAGATTTGCAAGGCATGTCAATTATCAAAACAACCCAAGATGCCTTTCTCTACCAAAAAGGAAATTTCCACCACTAAGCCACTTGAATTGCTACATATGGATCTATACGGGCCATCCGACATTCTAACCGTTGGTGGAAAGAAATATGTATTTGTCATAGTTGATGATTTTTCAAGATTCACATGGATAATTCTCTTAGCTAGTAAAGATGAAGCCTTCTCTATGTTTGCAACTTTTGTAAATTTGGTGCAAAATGAAAAACAAAGTACTATTGTGACCATAAGAAGTGATCATGGTGGCGAATTCGAAAACAAACGATTCATGGAATTTTGCAATGAAAAAGGAATTCACCACACATTTTCTGCACTAAGAACTCCACAACAAAATGGAGTAGTAGAAAGGAAAAATAGAACTATACAAGAGATGGCTAGAACTATGCTAAATGAGAGCAATCTATCCAAGAAATTTTGGGGTGAAGCTGTGAGTACAGCTTGTCATGTTTTGAACCGAGTTACCATTCGAGCAATCTTGAAAAAGACCCCATATGAACTATGGAAAGGAAGGAAACCAAATATCTCATATTTTCATGCTTTTGGATGTACATGCTATGTTTTAAACAATGGAAAAACCAATTTGGGCAAATTAGATGCCAAAAGTGATGAGGCTATATTCCTTGGTTATTCATCAAATAGCAAAGCATATAGAGTATTCAACAAATGAAACCAAGTTGTAGAAGAATCCATACATGTTGTATTTGATGAAATTAACCAATGTCCGAGAAAGGAGGATGAACTAAGTGATGCAGATGAGACAAAAAGCAAAGAACAACCAAAGGAACTCGAGCTCAAGCCAGAAAATCCAGTGGAGGAAGAGGTAAGTGAAGGTAATGACTCTTACAAACCTCCAACTGATTTAAAGTTCAAAAATGCCCATCCAATTGAACAAGTTATTGGAAACATATATGAAGGAGTAAAAACTAGAAGATCAAAACAAAACGTTTATGGCCAATATGCGTTTGTATCGAAAATTGAACCAAATACCATTGAACAAGCTCTTAATGATGAAAATTGGATTATTTCAATGCAAGAAGAGCTAAATCAATTCGAAAGAAACAATGTATGACATTTAGTTCCTAGACCAAACAATCATACAGTCATTGGTACAAAATGGGTATTTAGGAACAAATTAGACGAAAGCGGTCTTGTAATTAGAAACAAGGCAAGATTAGTAGCCAAAGGGTATTCCCAAGAAGAAGGAATTGATTTTGAAGAATCATATGCACCCGTGGCTAGATTAGAAGCCATACGCATCCTACTAGCATTTGCTTCTCATATGAACTTCAAATTGTTTCAAATGGATGTAAAAAGCGCATTTTTGAATGGTTATTTGAATGAAGAAGTATATGTTGAACAACCTCCTGGTTTTGAAGAAAAGGATCAATCAAAGTTTGTTTATAAATTAACCAAAGCATTATATGGACTAAAACAAGCACCAAGAGCTTGGTATGAAAGGTTAAATAGATTCTTGATTGATCATGAGTTTCAAAGAGGGAAAGTAGACACTACTTTATTCATCAAGTACAAAAATAAAAATATTTTGATTATACAGATTTATGTGGATGACATAATATTCGGTGCTACTGATGAAAATCTTTGTCAAGAAATTTCTAAGATAATGCAGAGCGAGTTCGAAATGAGCATGATGGGAGAATTAAATTTCTTCCTTGGACTACAAATCAAGCAACAAAGTGAAGGAATATTTCTGAACCAGTCCAAGTATGTCAAAGAGATGCTCAAGAAATTTGGAATGCAGAATAGCAAAGGGGCAAACACTCCAATGAGCTCAACAATCAAAATCGACACGGATGAAAACGGTAAAAGTATCGATCAAAAGCTTTATAGGAGCATGATAGGAACTTTGCTTTATTTAACTGCTTCTAGACCAGATATCTTATTTAGTGTTTGTATGTGCTCTAGATTTCAAGCATGTCCCAAAGAATCACATCTACTTGCTGTAAAAAGAATTTTTAAATATTTGATAAAAACTACAAACCTTGGACTATGGTATCCAAAGGGGTCAACCTTTGATCTAATCGGCTATTCGGATGCAGATTTTTCCGGATACAAAGTAGATAGAAAGAGTACTAGTGGAACTTGTCAATTTCTTGGACATATGTTGGTTTCATGGTATTCAAGAAAACAAACAAGTGTTGCTCTATCTACTGCGGAAGCCGAATACATAGCCGCCGGTAGTTGTTGTGCCCAACTACTTTGGATGAAACAACAATTAAAGGATTATGGTATTGAATATGTTGATATTCCAATTAGATGTGATAATACAAGTGCAATATGTTTAACTAAAAATCCTGTACTGCATTCAAGAACTAAACATATTGATGTAAGACACCACTTTATTAGAGAACATGTTGAAAAACATGATGTGTGCTTAGAATATGTGAAAACAGAAGACCAAATTGCTGATATCTTTACCAAACCTCTAGCCAAAGATTCATTTTATAAGATTAGGAATGATATGGGGATGATAGAGCTTAACTAGGAAAAATACATAAGAAAATTAAATTTGAAAATGTCAAGTCGATGAGTCAAGTCGACTCCAGGGACGCCAGGTCGACTCCGCTTCAGAAGCGAAGTCGACTCCACTAGGGTCGAAGTCGACTCCGCCCCAGGCGAAGTCGACTCCAGAAGGACCGAAGTCGACTTCGCCTAGGGCAAGTCGACTCCGCGCACGACGTTTCGCATTCGGCCGACTTCTCTTCCTTTTTCTTCTCTTCTCTTTCTTTTCTTCCTCATTTCTTTCCGGCTTCCCTGCTTCTTCCTTATCTCTCTCTTCTCCGGCTATTTCCATCTCTCCGGCATTCTCTCATTTCTTCTCCCAACTCTCTCAATCCGTCTCCTCCATCTCAGTTCTATCTCTCTCCCTCAACTACTCTCTCATTTCTCCTCCCATTCTCCTCTCTCAATCTAAGTTCATTTTCCTATTCCAAAACTCCCATCTCAATGGCCCCGAGGAAAGCCGTCTCCAAACCATCAAAAAGGCCTGTGCCTAGACCTCCCACATCTCACACTGAGGAAGAAGTCCCTAGGAGAGCTAGGACACCTGCAAAACGGGTTCGAGAAGAGCCCTCAACTTCTACGGGTAGAAGGGTTCGGTTCCAAGCTTCTACTCACACATCGGAACAAGCTACAAGGTCGGAAAGCCAACCTCATGCCCAAGCTTCACAGAGCACACACTCCGGAGCAAGCAGAAGGGGTACTGCGGCAACGGGCAAAACTCAAGTTTTGAAGATGCCCACTACATACTTCAGAACCGAAATCAATCACGGCCGGTTCTACAAGAACTTCTATGAACGAAAGGTATTCATACCGAAAATCATAGATTTCAAATTTTTGAAAGATTATGGGTCCGACATAGAAGACCTATTAGATTTTCAAGGATGGACCAAATTGCTCAAGGAGGATGACAAGGTCTATCCAGATCTTACCAGAATATTTTACTATGAATGGGATGAAGAAAATTTTGGCACACATGTCAAAGAAGTAGATATAGATTTTGGAATCGGGTTAAATCCAAGCCAGACCAGAGCAATGAGTCATTTAGGACAAATACTTGGAGTCCCCTATGTTGAAGAACCTTTTCCTGAGGATCTCACAATGGATCAGATATACAATCAGCTCACCCGGAGTAACAAGTATCATCCGGGCATCAAGTTCCTTCGATACATGGATTTGTCACCCAGACTTCGGGTCCTAAGGCTTCTCATTGCCCACTGCATCTACCCCAAAGGTGGTGGTAGAAATCAGTTAAACCCACAAGAAGCTGGGATCTTATGGAAGGTAGCAAACAAAGTCAAAGTGAGTCTACCTAAATTATTTCTAGAAGCCTTGGCAAGTCGAAAGGATAATCCAAGGGGCGTCCTTCCTTACGGCACTTGGATCACAAAGATCCTCGAACATTTTGAAGTGGACATTGAAGGCGAGCCATTCGAAGTGCTCAAGTCCACCAATGCAATCAACAAAGCACTAATTCAGAGGATGAAAATCAATGTACTTGAACTCCGGCCCGATGCTCCAGAAGAAGAGCATCAAGAGGACCAAGCACAAGCTGAGGGGGAGCAACCTCCCGAGGCACCGGCTGCTCCAGAAGAGCCACCATCACCTCAATCCCACGGCTCCTACTCCCCACAAGGATCCGTTGTACGAGAATGGGTACCTCCAACCTCTTCTGAGGAGGTCACCCTAAGGGATCTCAAAGATGAAATCATTGCCATGAGGGCAGAAATGGGCTATCAAGAAAACCGGATGACAAGTCTTGTCACCGGTGTCCTTAATGCGCTTGAAGATATGCATTCCCGACAAGATAGAATCGAGCGGAAAATGCGAAAAATCCGCTATCATCTTGCCTCAGGCCATCATAAGAAGAGACCCATGCCTGAACTCGATCCCTACGAGTCGGGTTCAGTTCATAGAGAGGCAACTCCCGATCACGCTTCTCTTGTTTACTCCTCGGCCCATGATTGTCCCATCAAACCTATTTCATATCCGATCTCTCAATTTCAATTCATCAAATCATTATTTTTGCTTGATTGACAAAAAGGGGGAGATAGAATAGATAGAATAGGAATTGAGTTGAAAGTTTTTTTTTTAAGTTTTGGGTTGGGTACATTGTATTTAAGGTTTTAATTGCTGTTCTCTGTAATGAAACTTAATATATATATATGAAAAGATGTTTTATTGGTTTTTGATTGATATGATTGAAATATTTGATAAGTGATTGCAATTTTTATAAATACAAAGTATTCTTAATGATTAATACTCAATATATGGCTTGAAAGGTATTCAAGCATACTCTATGCCAAAATGACTAATGTTCTGAAAATATTCTCATTTAAACTCAAAACTCTAAATTATATGTTCAAGGAATATGCTCTGTTTTCTCAAATGAACATGTTTGAATTTTTTGAAAGGTATCAACTCAAATGAAGTTTTGTCAATCATCAAAAAGGGGGAGATTGTTGGAAACAATGTTCAAAATAAAACAAATTGACCAAGGATTGAGTTTTGATGATTAACAAGAACTAATTTGAGTATATATATATGACTAATATGTTTGCCAAGTGTTTAAGGAAAGCAGAGAAGTCAAGTCGATCTTCGAGTCGACTTGAACTTCGACTTGGGAGTGAAGTCGATAGTGAAGTCGACTCCACTAACGACTTCAATTAAGCCAAAACTGGACAAAGTTGAAAATGGAATTCTGACGAATGAAGTCGCAGGCCAAGTCGACTCCACATGCGACTTGGGTAGTCAAGTCGCATACGAAGTCGACTCCAGCATCGACTTCAAAGTGCACAAAAATGTCCAGCGTTGAAATCTGGCTCCCGAAGATGCGAAGTCGCAGACGAAGTCGACTCTAAGTGCGACTTGGGCGAAGTCGCAAACCAGGTCGACTCCAACTTCGACTTGAGAAGTTTTGAGGTCTAAGCTGAAGTTTCAAAGCATATCCAAGACATCCATTTGAAGTTTCTCACATACAAATGAGCTTTAAAGACTATTCTTAAAGTGACTTAAGATCAAAGCAAGAATCCAAGTTCAAGTTCAAATCAAGTCTATCAAGCTCAAAACAAAATCTTCAAGATAGCTTCCAAATGGAGTAATACCCAAGTCATGAAGATCAAGTGAGTCCAAAACAAAGCAAGGAACACACATATTTTGTGTAAGGACTCAAAGCTTTCAAATAGTTTGCAAGATTCAAGACATTTCAAGAGTATCCAGGCCAAGCTCTTCATCGAATCACAAGAACTACAAACATAAAGGCCAGTCAACATTCATGAAGACTAAAGGGAGAAATCTAAAGCAAACTAAGTAAGGATCAAGGCGTTTCTGCAATAGATCAAGCCAAGTCGCAACCCAAGTCGACTTCAGGATCGACTTGAGTTGAAGTCTGAAAGCCAAGTTGACCCAAGTCTCAGACTTGAGTTTCTGAAGAACCCAAGTCGCAGGCCAAGTCGACTTCATCTTAGACTTGGAGAATAACGGTCAAATTTTTGAACGTTGGAGTTCATTTATTGCATGCCAACCACTTCTACAACGTTCATATTTTCCTCAATCTATAAAAGGACATTCAAATGAACGTGAGAAGAAGCAAGTGACACTACTCTAAGGATCATAGAGAGAAAAGAAGTGCAAGAAAGACTTTCAAATCCCTTTTCTCCATATTTGAGTGTTTCAAAGGAAGAAAGAGTTTCAAACTGCAGGTTGCTTCAACGATCATCATCCCAGCTGTTTTTTGATTTCTTCCTCGAGCTCAAAACTGCCTACACAAATCTGTAAAGTGTAGTTTTTATTCATTTCTTTATTTGGTTGTATAAATCTTGATTTAGCTTGGGTAGCTAAGATCAAGTGTATGCAAAGTAGGGTGTGATTGGAGTGAGACTCATCACCTACTTGTGCAAGTGATTGTATATGCCTCCTAGAGCTTTGAATCTAGAAGAGAGCAAGTGGCTCTAGTTGTATATGCCCCCTAGAGCTTTGAATCTAGAAGAGAGCAAGTGGCTCTAGTTGTGTATGCCCCCTAGAGCTTTGAATCTAGAAGAGAGCGGTGACTCTAAGTGTATTCTTGGAATACATAGTGGAACCCAAGTCACAACGGAGTGTGAGCTTGGAAGAGTGGAGTAGGGAAGGTTTGCCCGAACCACTATAAATCTTGTGTTCTACTTATTTTTACTGCTTTATCTTATTTGCTCTCCATTCGCTTAAAAAGGGGATTAACTTTTTCAAGGGGTTAAGATTTTTGATTTACCAAAAGAAATTTTAAAGAACCCAATTCACCCCTCCCCTCTTGGGTTTAGCCATCAACTCGGGACCAACAAAAGTTTCATAAAAGTAGAGCACATTTATATAAAAAGTGTAAAAATTATTCAGAATTTTGAAATAAAACATGATCTAGTTAGAGTTAGCTTGGGTCAAAAGTCATATTTTTAGTTTTTAATAAAATTATTAATTTAGCAATATTTAATCTATAAATCAAGTTTTACCATTTTTAGAGAAGTGATTAAAATAACCTTGTGTTTAAAAAATATATAAACATTTTTTGAAAATGATAAAATTTGATTTAAAGATTAAATACACCTAAATAAATAGTTTTCCAACAAATTAAAACAAATATTTAGAAAAATATGTTTTTTGGCCTCGGCTGGCTAACAAGATCATGACTCTTGTAAAATAAAATATTAAGAATACTAATAATCGGCAAAGACTCGATTTATGAACGATTGGAAAAAAATATTATTTTTCGTATTTTTAAAAATCCTCTTTTTATTTTTTAAAAATCAAAATACAATATCAAATAAGTTAAAAATTGTTAAATTTCGCAAGGTTGAACATCTAGTGGAACTTGACCACAAGCTAATAAATAAATGCAATGATGTTGTTGGTCCCGAGTTAATGGCAAAACCCAAGAGGGGATGGGTGAATTGGGTTCTTATAAAATTCTTTGGTAAATTAAAACTTAACCCCTTGAAAGTTTAGTCCCATTGATTGATGAAATGAAATGAAAAGCAATATAATGTAGAGAGCAGAAATATAAATCTAGCACACAAGATTTTTATAGTGGTTCGGGTAACCTCCCTACTCCACTCTTCCAAGCTCACACTCCTTGTGACTTGGGTTCCACTATCGTATTCCTCAAATACAATTAGAGTCACTGCTCTCTTCTAGATTCCAGCTCTAGGGGGCTTCAACAAATCTCAGCACAAGTAGGTGATGAGTTCCACTCTAATCACACACTACTTTGCTTACACTTGATCTTAGTTCTTCAAACTAAATCAAGTTCAATACAGCAACAATAATAATAACGAAAGAATCTACACGTTACAGTTGTGTAGAAGCAGTTTGGCGCAGAGAAGAACTCGTAGAATTGGCTTCGAAGATTCAGAAGTTGAGCTCTAGCAGTTTGAAGCAAAGTTCTTCTTCTTTGGATTGGCTTGATCTCTTTAATGCTCTTGAAGATGGGAGTTATGCACACTTAATGATTTTCAGCTTCTTCCGTTGTCCACAATGAATGCCTTTTATAATTGTGGAGGGAATCCGAACATTTGAAGGTAGGTGGCGCGCATTTAATGCGCCAACGTTCGAATATTTTCCGACCGTTGCGACCCAAGTCACAGGCGGAGTCGACTTCGGGTGCGACTTCGCCCAAGTCGCAGATGGAGTCGACTTCGGGTGCGACTTCGCCTTCCGTAGCAACTTCAAGTTCCAGATTGGGTCGACTTGGGCATCGACTTGACCCAAGTCGCAGGTGGAGTCGACTTCGGTGTGCGACTTCACTTCGTCAGGTGGCTTGATGAACTTGAAAAACTCCGGGATGCTTTGTTTTACTTAGGCTTCTCCATTCCTTTAGTTCTTTTATATTTTTCATATCTTCTTGAATCATTGTGTCTTCTCTTTAGCTTGCTTTCATTTGCTCCCATGTTTTGCAAGCTTTGAATCCATGAGACTTGAACAATTCTTCTTGGTTGAGTTTATGCATCCTGCTTGGACTTGGATTAATCTTCATATGTTTCAGTTTGAGCATCTAGGTTGCCTTGATCTTTATCTTCATACAGGTTTGTCTTGAAAATTGGTTAATCCAGCTTATCTTCTGAAAAATCCCCTCTGCCCGATCGAAGTCGATGCCGGAGTCGACTTCGTCTACGACTTCACCTCAAGTCGCAAGTGGAGTCGACTTGGGGTGCGACTTCGGCACTTCGGAGTCTGGACTTCAACTCTGGAAGGTTTTGTCATGTTGAAGTCGATACTGGAGTCGACTTGGTCTGCGACTTCGACCCAAGTCGCATGCGAAGTTGACTTCGTTTGCGACTTAGGCAGTTCAGCTCTCCATTTTCAACTCTGGAAGGATTTGGCCCATTGAAGTCGATGTTGGAGTCGACTTGGGGATCGACTTGGCCTTAAGTCGATGCCTGAGTCGTCTTGGAAATCGACTTATCCTTCCATGATCTATTTTCTTCAAATGTATGTCCCTTAAACACTTCCACAAACATGTTAGTAGCCAAGACTTACTCAAATTGATTTGTTAATCATCAAAACATAGATTTAGCTTATTTTCCACATATTTCCAACAGATGTGCCTTGGGTTCGATTTTTATCTGTGTTTCATTGAAGTTGAAGAAGAGGAGGTTGCTGCTTGCTAGTGGGCGTCAGTGGCTTATGTATCTACTGTATAGTCGAGGGATGATAATGATTCTATGCATCCCGATGTACGATTGCTCTCGTATGTCTGGCCGAAAAATCCGTTTTTAAAATATATTTTGTTTTCATTTTGTAAAACAATTATTGTAATTATGTTTAATCTTTATAATAAATTTTACTATTTTTAAAGATGATATGTGTTTATGTACGTGAATTTCAAATATAAGGGTATTTTACTTATTTTGCCGACTGAGCCGTAGATCAATTGGTAACACCATTGACCACCATAGTTGATGTTGGGTGTTCAAATCCTCTTTGTGGGAGTAAAAAAATATTTCTCCCCTTCAAGTGTAGAAAAATATGCTCCTGTTAATAAGAGTTTTTATAGTTGTTCCCCCAAGCGTGGGAGCAGTTATAAGATATTTGTGAAATGGCCTAATTTATAATATTAGATGTCACGGTATATATAGTTTTAATAACAAAGAGTATTTTAGTTGTTTTTAAATAATCAAAATACTTCTTTGTTTGAAATTCAAAATATATATATGTTCAAAAATTCTAAAACTTGTTATATAGACTAAATATTTAGAATAATATTATTATGAAAAAATTAGGGAAAATTGCTCTTATACCAACAAATTTTGCCCATAATTTATATGATATTCATGAAGTTTCAAAAATTCCGTTTATACTCAAAACATTTCACCCTAAATTCTTATCATAACTATTTAGTCGAAACAACCATTAACTACTCTATTGAAAAATGATTTTGCTCTTTCATAATTTTTTATTTGAAACAATTCCACCTTATATGATTCAATTAATATTGGTCAATTATTAATATGCAACATCAAGTGATTCGAACATCATATTTGGGCTAAATTGTTTCAATTAGAAAAAATTTGAAGGGGCAAAATTGCATTTTCAATAGGAGAATTAACGGTTGTTTTGATTACATGAGTATTGATAATAATTTAGAGTGGAATATTATGGGGTATTTTCGAAACATTATAGGTATATTAAAAATTAGGGACAAATGTTATGGATATAAGAAAAATTTTCCTAAATTTTAAAAATATATGTTTTGGCTAGATGCATGGTTGTTCCCATATCATGCATCCTGATGTATAGAATCATAACACTACATACTCGAACATGCATTTGCCCGTCTAGTTCGGCGACTTGCGCTTGTTTCATTCGGATCAAATTGTCATGCAACGTTTCACGTGGGCATCCATTTCACCAGGGCAATCTATGCAGGTATTGCCCAGTGTTCCTAATATCTGTAAATGGATATTTATCTGTCTGTCATAAAAAAAGATATTAATATATCCGAGATAATATCGTTTTTTACAAAAAAAATTATTGAAAAAGTAAACATATATTCAAATTTTCTCATTAATTAAAATAAATATAAATAAGTGTTCAAAAATTTTAAATAATGAAAGCATTCATTTAATGAACAATAGAAACTTCATTAGCAATGTGTTTGTTTAGTCTAAAACTTTTCACTCCCATAACTATCCTATTTTTTTAAAATTATTTTTTACATTTTCTTATATAATTGTCTTACTTTTCTATCATTTCTATACAATTAACCAATCTATTTTAACTTTATTATCTTTACTTCTCGTTATTATCTCCATCGTATCACATTATTTTTCCATTTCAAAAACTTTAACACCAAAAATTTTAATCCAAAAGTTTTATTACAACCAAAACACACCCTGAATTTAATTTAATATCATTAAATCATTCTCAAATAAATAAGAAAAGATAGCCCACTGCACCTCGCAACACCTCGTTACACTTTTAACGTAAATAAAACAGTTATATATTTTGCAGTATGCGGTACACTTTATAAAAAATAAAATTATTATTAACTTTTTAACTAGAACAACTGATTAAAAATATTTCTAATATTAATTGACAAAACAACTATATATCAGTAGTTTCGTTCCCAAAATCAATATCTCCGAAGGTATTAAATAATATACAGTAATATGTTTCCATTTGAAAACAATTTAGACTTTTTCCCTAAAATTTGTAATTTTTGAAAAATATTTAAAAATTTATGTCAATCATTTGATGTTGTAGATCGAATATTATAGACATATTCTTAATAATTATTTAAGGTGGATTTGATTTTAATTAAATTATTTGGGATTTTTTTTCCAAAATTTATGTCGATCTTAAATCCTTATAGAAATTTGACAACAATATGTTATTTTTAAAATATATTCTAATTTTTAAAATTAAATAATAACATCCAATATTTTATTTTAGTGTAAGTTTTGAAGAGAAAAATAAGAAACGTATTTTTACATACTTATAAATCTTGCAACCCATCAACTCCTTATTCAAGATGGAAATAAACCAACTGATTTTTATGGAAAATTAGAAAAAATTGTTTGTAAAAATAGGGACTTAAAAGCTGCACTCCGATCATGGTTTTTTTTTTTTTTTGTTTGCTTGCTATGTAACGAGCAATGAAAAAGTGGAAGATGAATGGAGTGAAAAGTGAAAGAGAAATGATCGATATTATCCTGCAATATTTTCAAAATATCACGATATATTCAATAATATCGATAATATCCACAATATAATTGATATTTCAAGAAATGTCGTTTTCTACTAATATAGCATATTAATAGAGACCGAAACCAAAGTTATCGATGGTATTAGGGACCCAGACCAAAATTATCGAGGATAGTATCCATTTTACGAACACTGATATTGTCATCAGCAAGACCCATTGAGCTGCTACTCTCGCAACTCTTGCACTCTCTTTCTCATTCACTTTCTAGTCAAGCATTCTGATCATAATTTTATTTGACAATTTTCTTCATTTTAAGCTTTTTTTTTTTTATTAATGTCAAGTGTTTATGTGCCTAGAATAGGAGTAGGTTCCTATTGTCTTATAAAAAATTTTTGTTTTAACATGTGTAAAATGAAACTTCAATTTGGATTCTTATTTATTTCACTTAATTGTTGCTTCTTCCTCATGTACAGGACCAAGAAGTTTAAGATAAATTTCTTTCATTTCCTAAAGAACCTATCAATTACCTCCCACTTACCAAGTTTGCCATTCCAAGGTTGAATACTTGCATCAATATTGGCTTCAACAAGTGGCACAACAACTTTATCTTATTTAATCTTACTTGGGTTTATCTATGCTCTCATCACTGAAAAGTAGAAGAAAGAGAAGGTGAGATGCTATAAGAAAAATGTAGAAGAGTGAAGTGGGATATGAATGGGGCATATTTACAAAAGTCACATCTTGAGTTACCAGAAAGTGACGAGGTATATAACAACTTACAAAGTTTTTCCGCAACGGCTGCGGCGAAAACCCCTAACCAAGAGAAACTCACCTCTTTACCATGAGATAACCTTCACCTGAGAAAATCCTAACAAAAATATTCGTCACTTTGGTTTTCCACTCGAGAAGACACTCTATGTTAGAAGAGTTGCATCAAGCTTATGATAAAACTAAAGGATGCGTATTAAATATGTAGATAGTGTTATGTTATGCTACTATCATTGTGAATGGAAAATTGATTGAAAGAGTTAAATCTCTAGTTGAGAAAGTGAAAATTTTGATAAATGAACTAGAGAAATTAAAGAAAGAGAACCAAACTGTGGAACCCCGATCTTTGAGACGTGTACAAAATCCTAGGGTTGTAAACCCTAGGTAATATATTTGAGAAATATATATTGATGGATATGAAATATATGGAAATGAAGGTTAAAATAATTATGCAGGAAATTCGGATGAATAGTGCGCGTGAATAGTGCGCGTGAATAGTGAAATATGAATAGTAATGTGGGATTAAGGAAATATGTTAAGTTAATCACTTTGGATTAATTTAATCATAAAAGACGAAAAAGGAAGCTTCCCACTACAGGACAAAAATGTTTTTTGGATTAAAATATGAATTTTCGGATTTTTAATAGATTTTTGAAGAAAATGAAGAAAAATTCATATCTTGCAATCCGGACATCGGATCAAGATGAAATTTTTTATGGGTGGCCAAGATATGATGATGGATATGATGAATGGTCCAAGATTAATCAAGGGTCATGAATTAAGGGTCAAGATTAAATGTCATTTGAAAAGGGAAAAAGTAACTTTACTTTTTCATTAATGGCATTTGACTTTGATTAATTTTAATTAAATAAAATTAATGCAAAGCCTGCAATTGCTGCTGGAGCATGGACTTTTGGGGCATGATCCAATGGCCCATGATCATCCTTATCAAAGATCAATGGCTAGAATTAATTTAGCCTAAATTAATTAATTTTAAAAATAAAAAAAGGTAAAAATAGGGCTGCAATAGGGCTGCTGGAGCAGGCCTAGGGGGGCTGCACAATGCTCCATGCACCTTTTAAAATTAGAAAAAAACACATTTGCAAATTTACACCTCAAGCAAGAGGGGGTAAATTGCAAATATGTGAAAAATCAAAAAGTATAAATAGGGGGCAGGGGTGGACGTCCAAAGGCACTCCAAGCTTGAGCAATTCAAGCATTCCCACCCCCAAAACACGTTTTGGCCATAGAGAGAGAAGGAGAGAAGGAAGGAAAGAGAAAATGGGAAGGAAATGAGAAGTTCTCCACTTGAGGTAAGCAATTTCTTCCCAAATTTATTTTGGATGTTAAGTAGGGTAAAATCATGCTTAGATAATTCATAAGCATGAGAAAATAAGTAAAGTTATAATGCTTAATTGGAATCATACCGAAACATCGAAAATTTGGAGCAAAGATAGAGCATTCGGGGAAATCATGTATGATATATGGAAATAATGCTCCAAATTTGATAAATGATGATTTGGGATGTATGATTATGATAAATATGATTTTTTAATGATGATATATTAATTTCATGATTTTTGAAATTAAGGATTATGCTTAAGTGAATTTATGATGATTTTTAGTACATGGAGAAAATGATTTATTTAGCCAAGTTAATGATGATAAATTCATAATTCATGAATTTCCCATGATATACTAAGCATAAGCTATGTCATGGTATTTTTTATTTTTGGGAAAAATGTCAATTTTTGGAACCCATGAACAGTAACCCACGTGCTGTGAACAGTAACCACGGGTGAACAGTGATGATGAACAGTAATATGCTACAGTGACATGAACAGTAATTATGAACAGTGAACAGCGTATTTTGGGAAAAAATTGAGATTTATTTTTATATTTTATGAGGATATATGGATGAAATTTTCAAAGGATTTATGGATAAAAATCCATATAAATGAGTAATGACTAAGTATGTTTATACTATTAACCTCTATGGAAATAAGGTAATGGATAATTATAAAGCATGCATGGGAAGTACACTAAGACATGATATGATATAGATAAAATATCATTTTTCCTTGTATAGGAAAAGGAAAGGAAATGGTGGAAGACACAGACTGAGGAGGTAAGCAAGCGAACTTTTTTAAAATATGATTTTATTACTTTATTGTAAGCAAGCAAACCCTTTTGAAAATATGATTTTATTCCCAAGTATTTATGAAATGTGTTTAAGGATGGTCATTCCTATAATGTTTTGAAATGATGAATGTTTATGAGGTTTTATGAAAAGTCATGCCGGCATATTGATATCATGTGATGTTCATGGACATGTGCACATGTATGATGTATAAGGAAGAGGCTTTGGTGGAGGTAGAAAGTGGATCAGAGGGTCCCCCTTCATTATTGCCGAGTTGTATGGGCTGTGTGCCGACGGCGTCCTCCCCAGAGGTGGAGGCAAAGGAATGTTATGTTTGAATGAATGCATTGCATTTTCATACATGGATTGAAAAGGAAAGCATGGATTTGAAATTATGTTTTTAAGGGATGGTGCAAATAATTCTCTACATGAGAATGACAAGTTACCTGGTGTAAGAGGTATATAACGCTGGGGAAATCAAAAGTCATGCATGTAGGAACCATGTAGGCGTCAAGAGGAAGAGAGGTTCCTCTTGATGAGGCCAAGTCGGAGACAGCCGGCGTATTGGACCATGTTATGTGAGATGTTCCCTAAGCTAGCGTACCCGCACACGAAGGTTTATGTCAGGAGTGGAAAGGAAGCATTTGCACATCCAATGTTTATGAAAAGGTTTCTATTCCATTGATAGTTGATCACTTGCTAAGTGTCTCCTATCGAATGGAGAGAAATGCATTTACGAATGATTTACATGAATGGTTTATGAAAGGTTTCGAAATATGGTTTACGAAAAGGTTTCTATTCCATTGGTAGTTGATCACTTGGTAAGTGTCTTCTATCAAATGGAGAGGAATGCATTTAAAATGAAAAATGCTTGCTTATTGAGTTTCGACTCATGTTTTGTTTTCCCAACCTCAGACAGGTGTAGGGAAAGACAAGAAATGAAGGGCACGAGTTGCTAAAAAAAAAGAAGAATCTACAAAGGTTAGTAGATTTTTGTATGAACAGATTCCCTAATGGGATATGATGAGAAAGGACATAGATTGTATGAAATTATAAAGTAATGAATAATATGAGAAGTTGATGATTTATGATGTTATGGATAAGTCCATCATGAATGATGATATGATGAAAGAAAAAGAAATGAAAAAAAAATTGGACGAGATCCAATTAAGAACCCGCCTCGTGATTAGGGCAACAATCCTGATTCACACTTACCAATCGACAAGATCCCGGAGTAAGGTCAAATGTGTCGCCTCGGTTCGGGGCGCCACACAAACACTAAGTGAATCAGTGACTAGGTTCTCTAACTTAGGAGAAAGTATTCAAATATTTCTTAAAATGACAACACAAACTGGTAAAAAGGGACTTGGATACTCAATATTTGAACATAGTAAATGCAGCAACACTAAAACACCAAAAATGGGTACCAAGGACCACATGGGTGAGAAGACCCACTTGGCAACCATCAAATATTTGGAGTGCCCTATAGAGAATTCAAAATGTATTTAATTTTTGTAACAAATTTGACCATAAGATTTACCAATGCGAAGTTAAGAAATTGCATGTAAGAGGAGAAAAATTGATATGGATACTAAAGAGTCTAGGATGTGCACCTCCTACGCAAGATCAAGTGACATTAAGGTCATATACTAACTCATGGAAAATTTCTTAGACATAAGAGGTTTCAAAGACATAAATATATAAAATATAAAAACCTTATGGAAAAGAGCTTGATTGAAAGATAACTAAAACTCAAATATGATGAAGATAAGATATGCAAATTGTGTCAGATGTCTAAGATAACCACACGAAAACTATTCATGGATCCTTATGGACCATCTAATATCCTAAGTCGTAGAGGAAAAAGATATGTATTCAATGTTTACCTAGATAATGCTTTTAGCTAGCAAAGATGAAACCTTTACTATGTTTTCTAGCTTCTCTAAATTTGTGCGAAACGAAAAATAATCTTCAATTATATCAATTAGAAGCAGTGTTATTAAAACCGGACCGGACCGGCCGGTCGGACCGGTCCGACCGGAAACCGGTCTCGTATCCGGTTCGAATACTAGCGGTTCGGTTCAATTAAGAAAAACCGCTTGAACCGTCGAACCGACGGTCGAACCGGAAAGACTGGTCCAACCGGGTTCGCCCGGTTCAACACTCCCGCGTCGTCTTCCTCGCGAGTCGCGACACGCCAGACGCCACCCCTGCGCTGCCCGTCCGCCCGAGCCTCTTCCTCGTGTCCGCCCGCCCGTGCCATTGTCGCACGCACTTTCACCGTCCGCCGGGAAGTCTCGCCGTCTCTGACTCTCTGGTCGCACCCACTGCCGGCCCCGTCTTCGACCTCATCGCCGTTAGCGTCCGCCAACGCCGCCTCGTCTTCCTCGCGACAGTCGCCCCCGTCCTCGCCGAGACCAGCAACCGAAATACCAGCAGGCGAAACAGCGGCGACCTCCATCCCAAAATCGATTTTTGCACAGCTGCAGAGCCGTCGCCCTCCGTTTTCTCTCAGCAGACGCAAAATTGGAAGGAGCATGCTCTTAGGGAGTGACGCCAAAAACGGAAAACTCATTATTGTGCCAACCTGCTCGTCGATCATCCACCTTTCTCGTTTTCCCTTTTTTCATATCGATGCAGAAGCCATTAGCGACCTTGCGAATGGGAGGAGAAGAGGAAAAAAAAATTTTGGTGGTCCAGCGGACCATTGAATTCGTGTATACATAGATCGTTATTTGCAATATAGAGCATTCAAAATAATTTTATAAAAATTCCTTAATAATCTAATAGAATCTCCAAAGTTATGTAAATATAATTTTTGTGTAAAAAATTTAAATATCACTAAGTATTGCATCAAAACCTCAATTTCAATATAATTTCTCTTAAAACAAAGTGAAAATGATATAAAATAACTACAAAATGATGTAATTTTCAATAAAGTTTTTATTTAATAAAAATATTAATTCAATTAATAATATTCTATTTTTAAATTGACATTATCTTCCATAAGATATGAATTATTATAATCACATGTATCTTTATACCGACGAGTAATAAATAAGAAAATTAGATTTTAGGTGAATTTCTTAGTACCTAGGACGATTTATGTGCAATCTGGAAATTTATTTTTAATATTTTATTTATGTCATAAAATTTGAGTGTCTCTTAAATGTCGTTAGATGCTATTAGATATCGTTAGATGCTATTAGATTAAGGTAGATTTCATTAAATTATATTATCTGGGTTTTAAGTTCTATAATTAACGTATAAATGACCTTATAAAGAGCTGAAGATCATATTACATGTGCTAAATTAGGATTAACTTATTGATATTAAAAGCTAAATGCTGTTAGATGTCGTTAGATCTGGTTAGATGCTGTTAGATGTCGTTAGATGTTGTTAGATGTTATTAGACGTTGTTGGATAAGGTAGATTTAATTAAATTTTATTATCTGGGTTTCAAATTCTGTAATTAAAGTATAAAAAACTTATAAATGGCTCATAATCATATTATAGATGTTAAATTAGGATTAACTTATTAATATATTTACTTAAAATTTAAAAATAATTTAATATTTATGACATCATAAATATGTCATGCTGACGTCACCGGTTCGAACCGGTTCGCTTAACCGGTCGAACCGGTTCGAACCAGACCAGTTCCTTTACCGGTTCAATCACCGGTTCGGTTCTGACAACACTGATTAGAAGTGATCATAGTGGTGAATTTAAAATAAATGATTATTGAATTTTTCAATGAGATAAAATTCCACAACAAAATAACGTAGTTAAGAGAAAGAATAAAACAATATAAGAGATGACCAGAACTATGATAAATGAAAGTAAATTATCGAAAATTTTTTGGAAAAGCGGTTAGCACTGCTTGCCACATGTTTAATCGAGTTACAATAATAGAAATATTAAAAAAGATCTCATATGATATTTGGAAAGGTAGGAAACCAAATATTGAATACTTTCATATTTTTGGTTGCCCCTGTTATGTATTGAATATGAGAAAGATAACCTTGGAAAGCTTGACACAAAGAGTGATGAGGTCATTTTTAGCACAATAATAGAGAAGTCAATTCATGTCACCTTTAATGAATTTAACCAACTCCCAAGAAGAATGATGAACTTAATGATGCAGAAAATTTGTCAAATAAATTTAAGAAGCTACAAATGAAAAAGAAATGAGTAGAAGAGCTCAAGTAAAGTGAGGATGAATACAAGTCAAATCAAGAAATAAGTAAAGGTAATGTTACCTACAAACCTTCTATTGATCTTAAATTTAGACATGATCATCCAATTGAACAAGTTATTAAAAACATATATGGTGTAAAAATAAGAGGGTCGAGCAAAAATATGTGTGGACATTTTGCGTTTATTTCAAAAATTGAGCCTAACATAATTGATCAAGTTCTTAATGATAAAAATTGGATAATATCAATGCAAGAAAAGCTAAATAAATATGAAAGAAACAAAGTATGAGAACTTGTTCCAAGATCCAAAATTCACTTGGTAATTGGAACAAAATGGATATTTAGGAATAAATTAGATAAAAGCGGAGTAGTAAGAAACAAAGCAAGACTAATAATAGATATTCACAATAAGAATGAATAAACTTTGAAGAATTTTATGACCCGTAGCTATATTGGAAGTCATACATATACTACTTGCTTTTGCAACTTATAGTAGTTTCAAACTATTTTAAATGGATCTCAAGAGTACATTTTTGAATGGTTTTCTTAACGAAAAAGTGTATGTTGAACAACCTCTTGATTTTGAAAAGAATGATCAATCTAATTATGTATACAAGCTATCCAAGGCGTTATATGGATTAAAGCAAGCTCCTAGAGCTCAGTATGAGAGGTTTAGTAAATTCTCGATTAATTATGGTTTCAAAAGAGGAGAAGTAGATGCCACCTTGTTCATGAAAAGTGAAAGGCATAACTCTAATAGTTCAAATATATATTAATGGTATCATATTCAGTGCTACTCAAGAATTATTATGTAAAAAAATTTCTAAGTTAATATAGAATGAATTTGAAATGAGCATCATGAGTGAACTCAACATCTTCCTTAAATTGTAAATCAAACAACTTAAGGAAAGTATATTCATTTATCAATCAAAGTATATCAAAGAAACACTCAAGAAGTTTGAAATACAAAATTGAAAAGGTACTACTACACCAATGAGCTCGTTGATTAAAATGGACAATAATGAAAAAGTAAATCTATTGATCAATGTCTTTATAAAGTCATGATTGGCTCATTTTTGTACTTAACTGCTTATAGATTTTACATTTTATTCAATGTCTGCGAGTGTTCAAGATTTCAATCTAATCCTAAAGAGTCTCACATGTTAGTAGTTAAAAGAATATTAAATATTTATTCAATAAAATAAACCATCCTAGAGGTTCAACTTTTGATAATAGGATACTCAAATGTAAACTTTGCTTGATACAAAATGAATAGAATCACTAGTGGCACTTGACAGTTCCTTGGTAGTATATTGATATCATGGTTTTCAAAAAAAAAAACTAATGTTGCTTTATCTACTATAGAAGATGAGTATATAGCTACAGGATGTTGTTATGCATAATTACTTTAGATGAAGCAACAATTAAAAGATTATGTGCTAAATTATAAAGATATTTTAATAAGATATGATAATACAAGTGCAATTTCATAAGAGAACATGTAGAAAATCATGATATTTGCATATAACATACTAAAATAAAAGATCAAATTGCAGACGTATTTACTAAACTATTACAAATTGAATCATTTTATAAAAACAGAAAAGAAATGGACATGATGGACTTAGATGGATAAACATCAAATTGATAACCTATGTTGGGTGTGTTGAATGAGATGATGTGCTAAATTATATTTGATTTATCGAAATTAAAATAATAGTATATTGTGAGAAGGAAATTATATCAAAATTAGAAGTCTGAGCTGACAAGCCAAGTTGACCTCGCACAGGCCAAGTCGACTTCAAGACCCTAATGAGTAGTGTTTCAGTTGCCTCTTTTAAAAGGTTGATTCCTCCATTTTTTGTTTCCATTTCTACTCTCTCACTCACTTGGTTTCCTTCCCTCTAAGCTTCCAACTTCATGGATTTCCATTCTTCCACCTATAAGCCTCATCAAGTCACTTGCGTTTTTATCATATCATCTCGTTTCATCAATGGCTCCTAAAAAAGCAATGAGTAGGCCCTCTAAGCTCTTCGTTTCAAGGCCATCCATCTTAAATACAAAAGGAAATGTGCATAGGAGATAAAGAACTCCTGGTAAAAGGTTGAGAAAAGAGGCTACAACATCTCAACCATCTGCCAATTGGAGAGTTTGATTTCAAGAAGATAATTCATCTTCTACTCAACCTTAAGAGGAGGAATACATCTCTAGTGAAGAAGAAGAAATAGAAGTGAGAACTAATAAGAGGAAAGGAACCTTGATTCAAAAGGTAAAAGTTATTGAAATGTCCATAGAATACTTTAGGACACCAACTCAACATAAAAGGTTTTATAAGTATTTTTATGAAAGAAATGTGTTCCCACTAAAGATCATTGACTTTGAATTTCTAAGGGAATATGAGTTTAAGATAGAAGAGTTTCTAGATTATTAGGGTTTGACCAATTCACTAAAAAAGGAAGGAAGAATATACCCTTATCTAACCAAGTAGTTTTACTATGCTAGAAGCATTGATGATTTAAACACATTTGTCAAATGAAAAGAAATAAATGTAGGGCACAACAAATTCCTCTCAAGAAGGAACACTAAAGCAAAGCTTGCAATAATTTTGAGAATAACATGAGATGAGGAGCCCATACTAAAAGGCCTAACACCAAGCTATAATGTATAACTAGAAGCAATAAATATGTTGAGAGTAGGAAGTTTTTACGGTACATGGACTTGCCCCCACTACACAAGGTCCTTCGTTTGCTGGTAGAATGTTACATATTCTCAAGTGCAATTCGATCTCAAACTTGCGACTTGGAAGAACAAAACAATATACACATGTTTTGTGCCAAGTATGGAAACTGAAGTCGCATCTCCAAGTCAATTTCACATGCAACTTGGATGAAGTCTAAGTTCAAGTCGACCCATATTTAAGATTTGGAGGAAAGAGGAGGAGATAAAGGAGAAGCTAAGGATCAGAAGCCCCATGATATTATGAAGTCGACGGTAAAGTCGATGGAAAAGTCGACTCGATTTGCAACTTGGATGAAGTCTCAGTCCCAAGTTGACTCTATATGAAACTTGGAGTCCAAGCCTTGAAGGAAATTCTCTAAAAGCATATGAAACACTGAAATTAATACCGAAGATGACTCCAACTATGACTTTAATCATAACAATCAGAAAGTTTGAATGTTAACGCTTTAAATGTGCATCGCCTACCACAAAACATTTAAATTTCCTTCCAAGCTATTTAAGAAACATCAAGTAAAGTTAAGTGGGTTATTTAGAGAATTCGTTGTGCTTTCACTTTCTCATCCTCAAGCATTTAAAGCTTCTTTTTATAGTTTTCAAGTAAGCACCTCAAGTGTATTGAAAGAAGCTTCAAAATCGCACATTTTTTCCAACTTCAAGAGCTTGCTTCTATAATACAAAGTTCTACACAAATTTGTAATGTGTGGATATTCTTGTTTCAATTTCTCTATTGTATTTATATACTTGACTTGGTGTTAGAGATCAAGGCTAAGTTGAGGGACAAGTAGGGTTGGTTGGAGTGGTACTCGCCAAGTACTTGTGAGCTGTCATAAAGGCCCACAGAAGCTAGAAATCAGAAGAAAGCTGAGGCTCTAAATTGTATTCGTTGAAGTGTTAGTAAACCCCAAGTTTGTGCTTGGAAGGGTGGCGCAGGGGTATTGCCCGAATCACTATAATTCTTTGTGTTTTTTTTATATATTTTCTTCGACTTCCTTGCTCTCTTATATCAGCTCTATAAGCTTCATTTAAGGGAACTTAATCTTCCAAGGGTTTAAGTTTTTATTAGCAAAATTTTTTTAAATAACCTAATTCATACCTCTTCTCTTGGATTAAGCTAGCTATTTGTGATCAACATAAAGGTGATCCATCATTAGGTTAGACAACATCATTTAAGGAGCGATTAGAAAATTTTAATTAAAGCGATCTAGGTGGAAATGTTAGCACCTTTCTTTAGCGGGATGAGTAACTTTTTAAAATCAATACCATCTATTAGGTTACGTTATGTATTGCAAAATTTGAAGTTCTTAATATCCATGTGCAATAATATTGACAGAATGAGTAGGGCATTTATTTGTGAAAGCATTGGGACTAAGAGGAAGCTACATCTTGTTAAATGGGATGATATATACAAGTAAAAATATTTCGGCAAAATCAATAATTAGAAAATGGAGGAACTGAACAAACTTTTAGTGAGAAAACTAAGGGCGTGTTTAGCAAAGGGGAAAAAATTTCCTGCTTTTTTTACACACTTTTCTATATAACTATTGTATTTTAAATTATTTTTTATATCTTTCTATACAACTATCCTATGTATTTCAATTTTATTCCTTTTACTCGTAATCATTTCTTCATTATATCATATCTATTTAAAAATCTTCCCTCCAATTCTTTTCTTCTAAGATATCTCCTAGGTTGTCCTTTTCTTATAGAACTATCTTTTTATGGGCTTTTTATTGTGAGGGATAAATACCATATGTAATTTATAGAATGATAATGAATTTTCATGATCATCTTCATCCCAATCTTACATTTGGAAGGGAATGGTTTGAAGAGGAAAACTAGTGAAAGATAAACATCCTTAGGTGATAGGAAATTCTAAGTCAATAAGGTTTTTGTGAAATTCTTAGGTGCATTGAGAATTTTTCATCCATTCATTTCTTGTAGCATCTAGGATAGTGATTGTTGTAAGGTAATAAAGGATTACTGAGATGATGTTCATGGATAGAAGTAGGACTTGTATTTGCTAAACAATATGATCTTCAAAATAGCAACAATCAAGTTGAAGACTCTCTAAGTTTGACTTTATCTAGCAATAGAAAATTTACTATTAGACCAACTTATTAGTGCCTTTATAATTGAGATTGAGGAAGAAGAGGATAAGGTGTAACGTTTGACATGGAAACTTAAAGTCCAAAAATAGATTTGATACTTGTTATGGCTAGTTGTAAGAGATAGGATTATAACTAATGTTAATAGAAGGTGCAGAGGATTCACATAACTTCATGTCTTAGATGATCTAAAGTCGAGGAAATAATTGAGTATATTTTCAGAGGATGAAGCCTCATAATTGAGATGTGATAATAGTTGATGTCAAGCAATCTATGGAATGTGTTCTAGTGTGGAAGTTGAAGAATTAGACTAGCAAAAATCTTAAGTATATGTCTATTATTGTGTTTAATATGTCCTAACTTTTTTGTTTATTGAAATTTTATGGTGGTTATAAAACTGATGCAACAAACTAGTTTTTGAAAGGAAGGACTAAAATAAATTAAAAAATTATTGAATTATTCATAGAGTATAAAAAACTTTTCTCACAAATGGGCAAAATATATATCTTAGTGCCATAAAAACAAGAGGTTCATACGCATTAGATAGCACCTTCGAAATGTTAGTTATGTCTTAATATAAATGGTGTATTAAGAGGATTTCTTTCAAATCATGTAAGAAGAGGACCTATTCGCTTCATTTACAATGGTGGTATTTGCATGATATTTAAAGCAAGATTATGGACTTCGGGTGATAAAGTTTTTCTTACATGATATTTGAGATTTTGGCAAGTAACAATTGAAGTTAACTCATAGTTAGTGATTCAAAGTTTGAGATAGGAGTATTATAAGAAAAGTCTAAGACAGAAGGTGACAATCTCACTTTCATATATAAAATTATTGAGCTATAAAGTGTTATTTGGCTCAGATTAACACATTAAATTTCATCACATTTACCAAAAAGATAGATGAGAAATGGATTGTTAGTGATTTTACTTTTTTGCAGTCGGAGTGCCATGTACTTTCATAGACCCTATTGGGTATTTAAGATATCTTATTTCATGATAAGAAAGAATTTAGCTAGCTTAGATTTTCCTTTATATATTTTTTATTTGATCTTTTAATAACGTTCCAAGGCATTTGCCTCTTTCTAGTAGGATGCAGAGTTATCTATTATTTTTGGCAAATGAAAAGACATAGTACTTACCATTTATAGCATATATGTATATAAATTTTATTTATTGTTATTTTATTTTGTATATGGGAAGAAGTCAAGATCTATTTTCTCAAGCTTTTTTTTTTAATAGAGAAGAATATGATATATTTTTCTTACACATGATAAACATATTTTTAAGGTTATTATTACCCTTTCTTTTTTTTGATGTAAAAACATTCTAGTTCCACTTCTACTAGCCACATCTTTTCCCTGAAAAAAGAGAGCGAGGGTGAAGAAGGGGTCCACTAAAATCATTCACTCATTCTTGTAACAGACTTACATAGGGCCTTTATAGTACAATTTAGTGGGTTTCCTCATGAACAACACTCATGTTCACCCATTAACATAGCAACTTCAACTACCCTGTGAGCTACCTAATTGCCCTCCCATAATACATGGATAAATATACAATGTTTAAATTTTAAATTACAACTGGTTATCCTATCTGTCAAAAATACCAAGATTTGAAATTTATCAAGACAAAAAAGTCTCTTTCGACCTGAATTCCTGAGTGTTACAAATCAAAAGTCCAATTAATATCTATAAGAATTGCTTGTGATTCCATAATAAGTGGGTCCACAATCCCCTACCATGACCATCCTTTCCCAGTTACAAATTCACCATTTTATTCATGAATGATCACTCCTAGCCCCATACAACCTTTTACAAATTAAAGCCCGCATCAACATTCAACTTTATCCTCCATTCCATTAGTTTAATCCATCTTGCTGAGCTATGAGGCAACAAGTACTTCCCTTTCATAATCATATGAGCTAAGTTGAGATCTTGCACATACTCCATACACCACTTTTTGGTATTTTAGAGAATTGTGGCTTGATTTTCTCAATATAAAATTTATTTATGGCATATCATAACTTCTAACAAGTAATTAGATACAAGACCATGAGGCATGACATCTTCACCTTCAAAAATTGTCTAAAAATTGATAACACTTTAGTATTAGATGTATCAAGGAGGTGAAGCCTCAATTGTGGTACAATAGCTTCAATTTGCAAAAAATTCCAAAACAACTATATTTTATTTTCCTCTCCATTGATACATAATCAACAGTTAGCTTGAACTAGAATCTCTCTCCTTAACAAAGTTGACCTTGTGGGGAAATGAATTTATCCGTAACCTTCATAAAAATAAAACCTTTTTAGGAAGTTTGATTTTTCATAAAGCTCTAATTATCTTCTCACTGATGGTCGCCCAAACAAAAGAGTCAAATCTATTCTTCCTTAATTTTTCCATGCGAATTAATTGATTAGTTGATTTGATACTAGATTGTCCATCAGGTTCTAACATCCAATGTATATTATCCTCCTTCCCTAATGATGATATTAACACATTCTCACATCACCCTAGCCTCCTCACCTACTACCGCTCTTATCTCTACCTTCTTCCATGTTTGACACTCCCACTTGATGAAATGTGCCATCAGAATTTTGTATGAGATACATTATAGGAGTGGTCTAGCTTGTGTCTAAGTAGTTGGTGCTCATTTATCTATAAAGGTATTTATTTTTTGTTCTTTATCCACTCTCCATTTACAACTGATCCATAATATATTTCTAGCCTTCACAATGTTTTTCCAAGTGTAAGAATTGGATGGATTTTCTCTATCTATCTAAAACTCGCCATTTAGGAAATATATGGCTCTAATTACCCTATTGCAAAAGTTGTTTAGATTTGTTTGGGAAGTGTTAAAACTTTTGGTGTAAAAATTTATGAAATGAGAAAAATGATATAGTATGATAAGTGTAATGATGAGGAGTAAAGATAATAAAGTTAAAATAGATATATTAATTGTATAAGTAGTTGAGTAGAAATGATCGAAATATAGGATATTGTATATTAAGATGTGAAGAAAAAATTCAAATAGGGTAGTCGTGGAGAGAGAAAAGTTTTAGATTGCAAACTTTAACTTTTCAAAAATTTCTTTGTGTAGTGAAACATGCCCTTAATCTCTAAGCTTGTTTTTTTACCAATGCTAAGTTGAAAGCTACTAGATTTCTTAATCTGGTAATTTAAGGCTATTCTCACGTAGTTTGATCATAGCTACAAATATATCCATAAAGTTTCAAAAATTATAAATCTCTATATATTTTAACCATAATTACAAATACACGCTGTTAACGTTGTTACCATACTATCACAACATGAGTATATTTGCAAAGATATGCAAACTACTTAGGTATATTTACAAAAACTAAGTACAGTCTTCTAATTTATAAAATAGTAAATATACTCACTTAGTTTGCATCATTTCACAAGTATACCCACATTGTAATGGTACAATAATGACATTATAATGTGTGAGTGTATTTACAATTATGGTTAGACTATGTGAGATTATTTACAACTTTTAAAAATAATATTTTTGAATTACCCTTTCTGAGTCTCATCCCTCCTCATGCTTTTAGAATGTGCATTTTGTTGTATCTTATCCAATTCATTTTCCTTTTTGTCATCCCTCTCCCCCACTAGAACTTGCTGGTTAATGAATTTATATCATCACAAAAACCCTATTGTAATAAAAATAGGCTCATTATGTAGGTGATTTTGGGTTTAATCACATCTCAAATGGGACATGGATGAGATAAGCATAAGCTAAAATCCACCCAATACACCTCATATTTTCAACAACCAATAATATTTTTTCCTCTTCCAACCTCATCCAATTGGTTGGAGTTGATCTAGCTTTAACGTGAATTTGAGCTACCTTCTATTCATAATTTTTGCGAGACTATGCTTCTATGAAACTCCTTTTCAATATAACATCTTTCACTTGTAGTATTTTAATACTTGATAAAATAATTCACTCTGTTTATTGTACTTGTTATCATTTATTTATCATAAAAGCTCTTTTATTTGTATAATATCACTATGGATGGGCCTCATTTAGACATGTGAAAAATCAATAAAATAAAAGGGTTTAATGTTAAATAATAATTTTAAATTATATTTTTAATATTTAAATTATCTAAAATATCATTACTATACGTATAAATGATTCTACAAAGTATTACTACATTATAGTACTTGTGTAAATAAATACGTGTTTTTCAAAATTTACGTTAGATATGTTTTTAAACAAATGTAGACCATGCACAGTCAATTTGGATGAAACTTGATTTTTTAGCTAAATAAATAATGTTAAATACAATGAATTTATTAGATATTATATCAAGAGTGTGTTAGGGAAGTGATAAAAATTTTAGATGAAAAATTCTTAGTGTAAAAATGTTTAAATTAAAAGAAAATAATATAATATGATAGAAGTAATGATGAAAATTAAAGAAAATAAAATTAAAATAGATAAATTAGTCATATGGGTAGTTGCGTAGAAATGATTGAAAAGTAATAGGAAAATGTGAAAATGGTTAAAAATAGTGTAGTTATTCAGAGTAAAAAGTTTTCGATTGAAAGTTTTTTGTTTAAAAATTTTTTTTGGTATCCAAACATGTCTAAAATATCAAAATATTAAAATTAGAAAGGTCACATGAAACCATTTTCTAGCAGAGTGCCTCTTCACATGTGAATATTAGGTCTTACAAATGTGAAACAAATCTAGTAGCACAACCAAGTGAATATATGAGAATCTATGAATGTGAAAGAAAACATGTAATGGAGAAAGTTTGTTGTATGGCGAAATTGATTCTGGGGAGTGCCAGCTTGAGAACTATGTGTCAACATGAGTCACAGTGGGGTTTTTCTATAGAAAGTGAACATTATCTATCCCCGCATCCGCTAGGATAAAATATAACTAGAGGATGAAGGAATAGAATTGTCCCTGGTATCCTTGGCAAAAAATTATTTGTATATAGTTTATCTATGATGAAGGTCCTGTTGGGTCCCGAATAGATGGCAAAACCCAAGAGGGGAGGGGTGAATTGAGTTCTTAAAAATTTATAACTCAAACAGAAACTTTACCCCGGATTAAGCTAGTCCCCTTAATGAAGAAACAGAATGGAAAGCAAAGTAATGTAGAGAGCAGAAATAAAAACAAGTAGACAAGAATTTTTATAGTGGTTCGGGCAACCTCCCTACTCCACTCTTCCAAGCTCACACACCTTGTGACTTGGGTTCCACTATTGTATTCTCTCAATACAATTAGAGCCTCTTGCTCTCTTCTAGATTCAAAGCTCTAGGGGGCATATACAACTAGAGCCTCTTGCTCTCTTCTAGATTCTAGCTCTAGGGGGCATCAACAACTAGCACAAGTAGGTGATGAGTCACACTCCAATCACACACTACTTTGCTATCACTTGATCTTAGCTACCCAAGCTAAATCAAGTTCAATACAAACAAATAATCAATAAAAGAAATTTACACTTTACAGATGTGTAGAAGCAGTTTGGCGCAGAGAAGAACTTGTGGTAGGCTTTGAAGAATCTGAAGTGAAGCTCTTGCAGTTTTGAAGTGTAGTTCTTCCTCTCTTGATTGGCTTGATCACTTTAATGCTCTTGTAGACAGGAGTTATGCTCACTTAATGTTTTCCCTGCTTCTTCCCTCGTCCACCATGAATGCTATTTATAATTTTGGAGGGAATCCGAACGTTAGAAGGTAGGTGGCGCGCATTTAATGCGCCAACGTTCGAATTAATTCCGACCGTTGCGACCCAAGTCGCAGGTGGAGTCGACTTCGGATGCGACTTCGCCCAAGTCGCAGATGGAGTCGACTTCGGGTGCGACTTCGCTTCTCCGTCGCAACTTCAAGTTCCAGTCAGGGTCGACTTGGGTTCTCGACTTGACCCAAGTCGCAGGTGGAGTCGACTTCGGCTTCGACTTCACCTCGTCAGATGGCTTCACGATCTTGGAACTTGGAAATCGTTTTCTTTTGTTTTGCTTAGTCTTTCTTCCTTCAGTCCTTTTGATTCTGGAATGGCTCCTCATACTTATAGATCTTGTGAACCTTGAAGAACTTGACTTTGATTCTTCCTGGATTAGCTTGAACCTTGTGAATCTTCGAAGGAATTGAGTCTTGCTTGGAATTTGAAACACTTGAGTTGATAATGAGCTTGTTTTCTGAAAAATAGCTTCTGCCCGATCGAAGTCGATGTCGGAGTCGACTTCGGCTGCGACTTCACCTCAAGTCGCACGTGGAGTCGACTTGGGGTGCGACTTCGGCATTCTGCTGTTTCGAATTCAACTCTGGAAGGTTTCTCCCGACTGAAGTCGATGGTGAGGTCGACTTCGTTTGCGACTTGGCTACCCAAGTCGCAGGTGGAGTCGACTTGGCCTGCGACTTCACCTTCCCTTCTTCCGTTTTCAGCTCTGGACGTTCTGCATGTTTGAAGTCGATCTTGGAGTCGACTTGGGGATCGACTTGGCCTTCCATACTTGTTTTTCTTCAAATGGTTATTCCTTAAACATTTCACAAATTTGTTAGTAGCCAAGACATACTCAAATTGATTTGTTAATCATCAAAATATGGATTTAGCTATATTTCCAACAATCTCCCCCTTTTTGATGATTGACAAAACCGATTTGAGTGGATACCTTTCATTTAAAAATAATATGCTCATATTGCATTTTAAAATCATGCTTATGCTCATGCAAATAGAACATTCACATATAAATATCATGTAAGCATATCCAACTCTCCTCCCCATTCTTACTCTTCTCTTCTTACATCTCTCTCCCCTTTAATCATCTCTCTCCCTTTTAATCATAATGACTTATACTCAAATCCTCTTCTTCTCCCCATTCTTAAATCTCTCTCCCCCTTTTTGTCAATATATCAAAAAGATTAGAGGGTATTCAAAGAGATAGGTGGGTTAGCTCCCCCTAAATGGGTGCTCCCCCTCAATTTATGCTTTAAGTGAGTTCAAGCATTCCCATGTCATTTCTAATCTTATAAAATGCTTCTTTTGCTAGGGGCTTAGTGAATATATCTGCAACTTGATCCTCTGTTCTTACATATACCAAACATATGTCATGATTTTCTACATGTTCTCTAATGAAATGATGTCTAAGGTCTATATGTTTGGTCCTAGAATGCAAGACTGGATTTTTGGTTAGACATATGGCACTGGTATTATCACATTTGATAGGTATATCTTTGAAATCCATGCCATAGTCCCTAAGTTGCTGTTTCATCCAAAGTAATTGGGCACAACAGCTCCCGGCGGCAATATATTCGGCTTCCGCCGTAGATAGAGCAACACTAGTTTGTTTTCTTGAAAACCATGAAACCAACATGCTTCCAAGAAACTGACATGTTCCACTAGTGCTTTTTCTATCTACTTTGTAACCAGCAAAATCCGCATCCGAGTAGCCGATTAGATCAAAATTAGAGCCCTTTGGATACCATAGTCCTAAATTGATAGTGTCTACTAGATATCTAAAAATTCTTTTCACAGCTACCAAGTGTGATTCTTTTGGGCATGATTGAAATCTAGAGCACATACACACACTAAACAAAATATCTGGCCTAGAAGCAGTTAGATACAATAAAGAACCTATCATGCTTCTATACACTTTCATATCAACTAATTTTCCCTTTTCATCTTTGTCCATTTTGATTGTGGAGCTCATGGGCGTGTTTGCTCCTTTGCTGTTCTCCATGCCAAACTTCTTGAGCATCTCCTTGATGTATTTGGACTGGTTTATGAAGATTCCTTCATTTAGTTGCTTGATTTGCAGTCCAAGGAAGAAGTTTAGCTCTCCCATCATGCTCATCTCAAACTCTTTCTGCATAAGCTCAGAAAATTCTTGGCAAAGAGTTTCATTAGTAGCACCAAAAATAATATCATCTACATAAATCTGAATGATCAATATATCCTTTCCATTGTACTTGATAAACAAAGTGGTGTCTACATTTCCTTTTTGAAAATCATGATCAATTAGAAATTTTCTTAGTCTATCATACCAAGCTCTTGGAGCTTGTTTTAATCCATATAATGCTTTGGTTAGCTTGTAAACATACTTTGATTGATCCTTTTCTTCAAATCCAGGTGGTTGTTCTACATACACCTCTTCATTTATATAACCATTCAGAAATGCACTTTTGACATCCATTTGAAACAATTTAAAGTTCATGTGAGATGCAAAAGCTAGTAAGATGCGAATTGCCTCTAATCTAGCAACCGGGGCATAGGATTCTTCAAAATCTATTCCTTCTTCTTGTGAGTATCCTTTTGCCACAAGTCTAGCTTTGTTTCTCACTACAAGTCCACTTTCATCTAATTTGTTCCTAAAGACCCACTTGGTGCCAATAACAATACAGTCATTTGGTCTAGGAACAAGGTGTCAAACTTGATTTCTTTCAAATTGATTTAGCTCTTCTTGCATTGCTATAATCCAGTTTTCATCATCAAGAGCTTGATCAATATTAGAAGGTTCAATTTTGGATACAAAAGCATATTGTCCACAAACATTTTGCTTTGACCTTCTAGTTTTTACACCTTCATACACATTCCCTATAATTTGTTCAATTGGATGTGCATGTTTGAATTTTAAATCAGATGGAGGTTTATAGGAGTCATTACCTTCACTTACTCTTTCCTCCAAGAATTCCTCTTGCTTTTCCATATGCAATTTTTCAAGATTGCTTGCTATGTCATCTGCATCACTTGAATCATCCTTTCTTTTAAAGCATGGGTTAGTTTCATCAAAAACAACATGTATGGATTCTTCTACAACTTGGTTTCGTTTATTGAAAACTCTATATGCTTTGCTATTTGATGAATAACCAAGGAATATTGCTTCATCACTTTTAGCATCAAGTTTTCCCAAGTTGGTTTTTCCATTGTTCAGAACATAACATGTGCATCCAAAAGTATGAAAATAAGATATGTTTGGTTTCTTTCCTTTCCATAGCTCATATGGGGTCTTTTTCAAGATTGCTCTAATGGTAACTTGATTCAATACATGACAAGCTGTACTTACAGCTTCACCCCAAAACTTCTTAGATAATTTGCTCTCATTTAGCATAGTTCTAGCCATCTCTTGTATAGTTCTATTTTTCCTCTCCACTACTCCATTTTGTTGTGGAGTCCTTGGTGCAGAAAATGTGTGATGAATTCCTTTTTCATTACATAATTCTATGAATCGTTTGTTCTCAAATTCACCACCATGGTCACTTCTTATAGTCATAATAGTACTTTGTTTTTCATTTTCCACCAAGTTTACAAACGTCGCAAACATAGAGAAGGTTTCATCTTTGCTGGCTAAAAGAATTATCCATGTGAATCTTGAAAAGTCATCAACAATTACAAATACATATTTCTTTCCACCAATGGTTAAAATGTCGGATGGCCCATATAGATCCATGTGTAGCAATTCAAGCGGCCTAGTGGTGGAAATCTCCTTTTTGGTAGAGAAAGGCATCTTTGGTTGTTTAGATAATTGACATGCCTTACATATTTTGTCTTTGTCATATTTCAACTTAGGCAAGCCTTCTACCAAACTCTTTTTCCATAGGGTTTTTATATTTCTCATGTTTATGTGTCCAAGCCTTTTATGCCAAACCCATGGATCATTATCAATGGCCATTAGACATTGACCATCTAGTTCATCAAGTGAAACCAAATATATATTTCCATGTCTTTTTCCACTAAACATGATATGCTCACCATCAAATACATTGCATACAGATGATTCAAACACAACCTTATATCCTTTATCACATAATTGGCTAATGCTCATTAAGTTATGCTTGAGTCCTTCAACAAACAAAACATCCTCCATACATGCATTTGAGCTACTGTAAATATTTCCTTTACCTTTGATTTTACCTTTCTCATTATTACCAAAGGCAACCGTTCCGTCGTTGCAAGGCTTAAGTTTGTGAAACAAATTTCTTTCTCCAGTCATGTGCCTTGAACAACCGCTATCCATGAACCATACATTATTTGCCTTTGCCTTTAAACAATTCTCATTATTGCTTGTACATTTGGTTGAGGTGGATTGTTCTTCCAAAACTTCAGTCGTGTTTAAGCATAGCAAGTCCTCTTCTTGCTCGATTCGTGCCATGCAACATATTCTTGCACAGTTGGCTGCATCATTTTCGTCGGTTGAAGAGCTGCATGTTGATGAAGTCTCCTCGTTGACGAACATGCCTCTTCCTCTTGGCCTTTGGTATTTTGTTCTTTCATGACTCTCCTTTGGCCTTTCTTCTGGTGTAGGACATTGAGCTTGCATATGTCCTACGCCCCCGCATCGGTAGCATTTTGTAACCTCCTTTTTCTTTTCTTTATGTGGTCTTTCTTTGAAGTCTTTGAGGTTCTTTTCTTTTCTCACAAATTTCCGGAATTTGCGAGTGAGAAGAGCAATGTCTTCATCATCGTTGTGAGATGAAGAGGTGGATCCATCTGAATTGTGAGTGGCCTTGAGTGCAATGGTTCTCTTCCCTTTGTGATTATCTTCGTTTCTTCTCCTAATTAGCTCATGTGACATTAATGAGCTAATAAGATCTTCTAGCTTCAAAGTGTTTAGGTCTTTGGCTTCTTCAATTGCCGTTATCTTTGGAGTCCATGAATCCGGTAGAGCTCTCAATATCTTCATAACCTGTTCGGATTCAGAAATAGCCTTTCCAAGACCTTTTAGAGCATTAGTAATCTTAGAAAATCTAGCAAACATTTCAGAAATATTTTCTGTGTCTAGCATTCTAAAACTTTCCAATTCTCCTATCAAGATATTTCTCCTAGTCCCTTGGACTTGAGAGGTTCCTTCATAAATGGATGTTAGAGTATCCCATATCTCCTTGGCGGTTAGGCAAGATGATACTCTATCATATTCCGAAGCCGTAAGAGCACAAAATAAAGAGTTCATAGCCTTAGCATTGCTCTTGACGGTTCTTACTTCCTCTTCGGTCCATTTGGAAGCTCTTTCATCAATTGGCAAAGTTACACCATCTTAGATAGCAATCCAAGAATCCATATCGGTAGCCATGATGAGTTGCTTCATACGAAGCTTCCAATAGCCAAAGTTGTTCCCATCAAACAATGGTGGTCTTGTAAAAGATTGGCCCTCGGCAAAAGCGGGAACGGAAGTAGATTGGGATGCCATGATAATGGATCTCTTTGATTCAATTCAAAGACCTGCTTTGATACCACTTGTTGGGTCCCGAATAGATGGCAAAACCCAAGAGGGGAGGGGTGAATTGGGTTCTTAAAAATTTATAACTCAAACAGAAACTTTATCCCGGATTAAGCTAGTCCCCTTAATGAAGAAACAGAATGGAAAGCAAAGTAATGTAGAGAGCAGAAATAAAAACAAGTAGACAAGAATTTTTATAGTGGTTCGGGCAACCTCCCTACTCCACTCTTCCAAGCTCACACACCTTGTGACTTGGGTTCCACTATTGTATTCTCTCAATACAATTAGAGCCTCTTGCTCTCTTCTAGATTCAAAGCTCTAGGGGGCATATACAACTAGAGCCTCTTGCTCTCTTCTAGATTCTAGCTCTAGGGGGCATCAACAACTAGCACAAGTAGGTGATGAGTCACACTCCAATCACACACTACTTTGCTATCACTTGATCTTAGCTACCCAAGCTAAATCAAGTTCAATACAAACAAATAATCAATAAAAGAAATTTACACTTTACAGATGTGTAGAAGCAGTTTGGCGCAGAGAAGAACTTGTGGTAGGCTTTGAAGAATCTGAAGTGAAGCTCTTGCAGTTTTGAAGTGTAGTTCTTCCTCTCTTGATTGGCTTGATCACTTTAATGCTCTTGTAGACAGGAGTTATGCTCACTTAATGTTTTCCCTGCTTCTTCCCTCGTCCACCATGAATGCTATTTATAATTTTGGAGGGAATCCGAACGTTAGAAGGTAGGTGGCGCGCATTTAATGCGCCAACGTTCGAATTAATTCCGACCGTTGCGACCCAAGTCGCAGGTGGAGTCGACTTCGGATGCGACTTCGCCCAAGTCGCAGATGGAGTCGACTTCGGGTGCGACTTCGCTTCTCCGTCGCAACTTCAAGTTCCAGTCAGGGTCGACTTGGGTTCTCGACTTGACCCAAGTCGCAGGTGGAGTCGACTTCGGCTTCGACTTCACCTCGTCAGATGGCTTCACGATCTTGGAACTTGGAAATCGTTTTCTTTTGTTTTGCTTAGTCTTTCTTCCTTCAGTCCTTTTGATTCTGGAATGGCTCCTCATACTTATAGATCTTGTGAACCTTGAAGAACTTGACTTTGATTCTTCCTGGATTAGCTTGAACCTTGTGAATCTTCGAAGGAATTGAGTCTTGCTTGGAATTTGAAACACTTGAGTTGATAATGAGCTTGTTTTCTGAAAAATAGCTTCTGCCCGATCGAAGTCGATGTCGGAGTCGACTTCGGCTGCGACTTCACCTCAAGTCGCACGTGGAGTCGACTTGGGGTGCGACTTCGGCATTCTGCTATTTCGAATTCAACTCTGGAAGGTTTCTCCCGACTGAAGTCGATGGTGAGGTCGACTTCGTTTGCGACTTGGCTACCCAAGTCGCAGGTGGAGTCGACTTGGCCTGCGACTTCACCTTCCCTTCTTCCGTTTTCAGCTCTAGACGTTCTGCATGTTTGAAGTCGATCTTAGAGTCGACTTGGGGATCGACTTGGCCTTCCATACTTATTTTTCTTCAAATGGTTATTCCTTAAATATTTCACAAATTTGTTAGTAGCCAAGACATACTCAAATTGATTTGTTAATCATCAAAATATGGATTTAGCTATATTTCCAACAGGTCCATGGATTGCGGCGCCAAACATGTGTAGATATAATATTATAGAATGCAAAATTAGCCAGATAATAGATTATACCATTTGCATTATGTAAGACATGATGAAAAGAGATAAACTAGAAATTTGAAGCTTTCTCTTGAATTTTCTTGATCATTGTTCCCATCAAGGATAAAATTTGGATGCCATTTCTCAAAATATTGATAAGATTTAACAAGTTACATTCCATCTAGACTTGCTTGAGGTGACTGTCCATAGCCAATTTGGTTCCCAAGAAAAAGAGCAATAGCTTCTATAAGCAACGCTTCCACTACACCTTTCCATTATCATCCCTTGGCTTCAATGAAATGGCCTCTCGAATCTCTTATGATAGCCCCAAAACCCATGCAATCTTTTATCACTTTCTTTCTACCATTTATATTGTTTTTGAACTTACCTCCACTTAGCTTTGTCCATTTCGCCAATAATGGCTTGTCTAGGATGCTTAACCCCATTGGTGCATGGCTCTTTATGCTTAATCCAAAAAAGTAAGCACCACTTAGTCATGTCCTTAAAAACAGTTGTGTTCTCTCCTCCTGCAATAAGTTCCTCAAATGCCATATTTGACTGCAAAATAGCATAAACACACCGAGGGCTTTGGTCCTCTTTACTGCACCTAGAGACTAAAAGACGATCTCCACTGCATGCATTAAGACCCATGATGGGTTGTAAGCAGCCACCTTCCTTTTTTCTTCCCTAATTTTTTCATAGCAGTTAGTGATAATTTAATGCCTATTCATATTTAACATGTTGGCAAGACATCTTTGAATGATCTCTAATCAATATGATTTTGTAGACTACAAAATCAAGGCATCGCACAACATTCTCTCCATGTTGCTCCTTTAGAAACCTGTATATAGATTTAACTATGAACACACCATCAAGCTCTTTCCCAAGTACCACTTGTCTTCTTCTGTTGTAGTAGTTGACTAAATTTACTACTCTCCACTAGCCTCACCCCACCATTTCTAGATCCTAGTCTAATAATTTGTGAAGTGATTCACTTAGACATCATCTGGTATGGAGGCTAGCAAAGGACTGGAGTTAGAAAAATCAAGAATTAATCTAATCAAATAAATAGTAGCCTACCTTTTAGGAGATCGTACCGTGATGTAGGGTTGTGGAAGTGGATTGATTTGTGTCTCAAAATTTCTCACTTGGTCAAGTTGGAATCATGTATCGAAAACCATCCAAAATTTCCACCACCTAAATGCTCGTGATTTGGGAATGTGAGATTAATATTTTTCATGCACTCTAGAGAGGATCCCAAATGCCTCTTTTATAGTGGAGGGGAGCGAAGAGTCTTGGAAATTTCTCCTGTAGTGGATTCCTATCGATAAGAATAATCCTCAGTAAAGATACTTGACTTTTTCTCTGTTGCATTGTAATCACAATTATGTCTGAGAATGTAACCTAGTAACATAAATAAACATAATTGGCCAACTAATGAATACAATCAAGTAATGTAAAATAAAATAATCTTCCCTTTGCACATATATCCTTTGATCGTAGGCCAACTACTTTCCTAGAAATATCCTACAAAGTTGCATCACTTATGGCTTGTAGGCAACATGCTAAAGTAGAAACATTAGACTACAATCTCAAAATATAGCTAAAAGTCACATAGGGTATGAAACCAAAGCACTTCTTGCTTCAAGGGCTCGCATAGTGATGGAATAGGGATTATCCAAAAAGGAACTTAACCCACTTTTCTTATGGGTCATTGAGGATATGTATGAAATACATGCTATGGTGGAACAACTCCAAACTAATAAGGAGTGCATGTAATTAATTTTTCAATACTATACAGATCTTAGTTCAATTATTGTCAAGTGCTTAATCTGAGTCCTTAAAGTGCCCACGCCTTCTTTGCACCAACTAAGGTCTGACATGTGTCTTTAACAAATTCTAGTGAAATGTGGAGCTCCCTCTATGGTCAAGATCTAATATAATACAATTTCATCTTAATTCTCTTATCAAGGCAACAAACATCTTAAATTTGTGCTCGCATAGAACATCCAACTTAAGTTGTATCATCTCTACACACATTCCCAGGATATCAAAGGTAATTGCCCATGGAGAGGGTCAATATCTGACTTCGTTGACATATTTTGATTGATTACTTAGCATTTAATCATCCATCCATACTAGCATTTTCACAAATAAAAAGTGTATCTAAATGTTTTCAAAAATTATAAATATTCTAATAAACATCATAATCTGCACAATTCTAAAGATTTTACATGTGATAAAAATACATCTCCATGTACTGGTTTTGAAAATAAGCCAACAACCCTTTGATATGTTGATATATATGTTGCAATCAATTATTTCCATGATATGATGTCCCTTACAAAATTATGTTTATCATCAATGTGTTTAGTTCTACAATAGTATTTGAAATCCTTATATACACAATAGCTGCTTAACTATCACAATGTATAGTTACAGGTCTAACTATACTCTCCATAACACCCTAATGATGCTGGACCTTTTGAGCCAAACTACTTATTGCATTGCAGTTGAACATGCTATGAATTCAAATTTTATATTTAGCAAGGCCATATGTTTGTTTCTTGCCGCTCCAAAAGATGGTGCTTCTATTCAACAAGAAAATATAGCTCGATGTTGATTTTCGCTCATCTAGGTCTTTGCCCCAATCAGCATCTAAGTATCCCTTTAAGCGCAAATCACTCCCTTGGCAGCAGATAGAATTGACTATAATGCCTCTAAAATATCTAAAAATCTCTTGACGGCTAAATAATGTGCTTGTCTAGGATTTGACCAATACAACTCATCAGATTAATAACTTAATAGATGTTAAGGTGAGTATATATAATAACATACATCAGGCTCCTGATCACATTGGGATAAGGAACATTTTTCATCTATCTTTTGAGCTAATATCTTTGAATATATTTCAAGGCTCAATGATTCGCCTCTTGAAATGGGGTTGTTAATGGACTTGCAGTTCTACATGTAGAATCATTCAAATACCTTATTAATTTATGTTTCTTAAGAGATAGACTTAAAAGCCTTCTTGAATGATTGTTGAGTTAGTTTCATACCTCACACATTAAGCGTTTTCATGTTTTAAATAGTGATTAAATTATGATTTTTAGAGATTTAATTCCAAAATTAGCTCGGTTTAGTGTAAGTGCTCAGGTTCAAGTATTATTTGTACAAATAGATAAATTAAGCATAAAATTAGTATGAAGCGGTGAAGTTTTGAAAGCCAAGAGGATATACAACATCAATAAGGAGAATTTGAGGAGCTTAATGAAGTTAAAATAGAGACTAAAATAGCTTAAAATGTAACTAGGAAGTTTTGACACTGTTTAAAGTGTGTTATATGCGAAACAAGCAAATATTGGAGCAAAGTGACAAAATCCAGAGGCCAACACCATTTGAACCGTGTCAGCCTCGAAATTCTTGGGCTTTGTGCAATTTTAAGTGGAAAACTATATAAACATGAATTGGGACATCTAAGGACATGGTTTTAAGCTAGATTTGGTGGCTAGAGTTTCGAGAAAAGAGAGAAGCTAAGGAGAGAAGAAAGAAGAGGCAATTTGGCATGAGCTATTCAAGACATCATTCAAGACTTAATCCATAAGCTTCTTTTTCTTATTTTATTTATTTATATTTTCTTGGAATTGATAGATTCTTTTAATAATCTGATATCATTATTTAGATTGATAAAAATCATGTTTAGCTAAGTTTATATTCTAGGATTTAGGATGTAAAATGTGACACTATATCTTGGTGATTGGTTTCTACTTGTTTATAAAGGATATTTGTGTTAATTTAGTATCTTGTGATATAAATGCTTGCTGAGTGTTTGAGCTAGTACTTTGACATTATTTCATATATTAAGAGTTAGAAGTCTAATATACGATAATCAAAATATTAAACCTAAAAGTCTAGACTATAAGAATAGGCATGACAATCTTGAAAAATTTCATGAACTGCTGCAGAACTTAATGGATTCTAATCAACACAATCTCATAAGAATAGATGGTTAGAGTATGTATTTCATACCTTGGAAGAAGATGTAAGATTACCTTAGGATTAATTCTCCTTTAACACAAATTATTTGAATTAAATAGCAAGCTAATTATCGATTGCAGAAATGTCACATGTGAAACCCTAAATCCTGGATCTCCAATATTCCTTGTTCCTAAATCTTGTTCATGTCATTAGATTAGCAATATTTTCTCTTTTCATATATTAGCCATAGGTTTTTATTAAATCTTTTTATTTTCCATTGCCTGAGATAATTGAATTCGCTATAGTCTAGATTCCATTGCTCCACAGGGTTATGTCCTTCTCTGATCTCATCCCAAATCTCTTCACCTGGCCTGTGATCTATAGACAAAGTAACAAACCATGTGAGCCTAAATAGACTCAGTAAGTAGATAGTAGTTAACAAAGGAAATGAATCAATTAAATTTCATGTCACATATGCCATGATCATGATGCAGCAAAATAATTTCTAAATGACCATACATAATATATAGATTCAACACCCACACCCAAGAATATATATAGTCTCATTTCTTTAGCGGGCCATGCACAACCCTCCCCTTATGTTAACCAAGGGTCATGAACAACCTTATATAATCATTTAACTGCACGACCCATCACTCTATACACATAAAACAAATGTTGTAAACCACACACACAACATTAAAACCATCAATATGAGTTTACATCATGTTTAGTGTACCAACTATCACATAAGCATTTCATCGAATACATGGTAGGCATTGAAAAGAGAATTTTTAGTTCTCTATATGAATGCAACTATTCAAGCTATATCGCAACTCATTAGTGAGAAACTAGCAACATGTCATCTGTTTCACAAAACCCACACAATGATCCTAAACATTCCATGAATCCAACTAATCTTAGCTTGCCCTAAGTCCTGAAAATACTCCATCCCGCAAAGCTGATGGGTGATGACCATTCCCATTAACTCTATAACGTATTTAATTTCAGATACAACCCTTCGCTTGAGAAAAGGAAACATCTACTTACCTAGATCATGATTTTTTCAAATATTAGCAACGCCGACCTTGAATCGTTGGAATTTTGAATTGCCTTTGATGCAAAGCAGCAATCCCTGACGTGATCTACCATGATCTTGTAGAGGTATAATGTCAGATTGAATGCTGAGGAGACGAGCAAGAAGAAAGAAAAGAAAGGAAGATGCAAGAATTAGAAGGGAAAGGGAAAATAAACCCTAATCCCGTGCCCCCCTTTTCAAATGAACTCGCCACTTGGTGGGCTGAGCCAGACGCAGGCCCAAGATCTAACGTATACCCCTTTTCTCTTCCCACATTATTTTATTACCTAAAATTTTTTTTAGAGGTGCTGTCTTCACTCCTGTGACTGACTGGGCAGGTCGAATCCCATACCTACTCTGCGAAGTAGAAGATAGTCATAGTACTCCAAATAATGCATCGATCATACACCTCTAAATCACGTTATAACCAAGGGCTGCAGTTACTGAAAAAAGTAAGTGCATGAACTCATACTCATGTCTAACATGCTCGTGAATGATGTCCCATACAACCCTATGTGCTAAGGTTATAATATATGCATGTATACATTATTCGTCCTCCAGATATTATATCTATATACGTTGTGCACCACACTAACATCATTAATTCTTAGCAACATATTCATAAATTATCTCATGGACAGGGAAGGGTTATAATTTAAAAAATACTTGATCCTTAGGGCATCTCAGAATGTGGCTTGAGCTAAGGTTTGAGGTCCGAGAGCTAGTGAAGGCAAGGAGCGGGACGACTAGTGGTTTGAAGCATTTAAGACACCATTGAAGCTTCTAATTAATAAGCTTTCTTTTTCTTTCTTTCCTTTGATTTTAATTTTTTGTTTAAGATGAATTCTTCATACAATATTATTTTCTTTTGAAATTTTATTTTGAACATGCTTGACTAAGCCCTTAATCTAGGGTTTAGGATGTAGCGTGTGTACAATGTAGCGAGAATTATGGTTATGGTTTATTTACGATGGATATTGGTTATTAATTTAATTTCTTGTGTTCTTAATACTTGCTTTGTACATGGGCCCATACTATGGCATGATTCCATATATTAGGTGACGGAACTGAAAGATGAAAATCTAATATACAATAATCAAGATACTAAACTGAAAATCTAAGACCATGAAAATAGGCATGACGACCTTGAAAATTTTCATGAACTTCCATAGAACTTAATAAATTCTAATTGACTTAATCCCATGAAAATAAGTGGTTAAGAAGATTATGGTATGCTTTGTAGGTTTTGAAAGAAGAGGCAAGAATAAAATAGGGATTATTCTCCTTTAATAACTAATATCTTAATTAAATAAATTATATCACATATCCATTACAGTTGTTGCATGTGAAACCCTAAAACTCTAGATACTCTTCTTTGATTTCTATTCTCTACTCTACACTTCTACTCTCTCTATTCTCTCCTCCTTATTTGATAATTTTTTCTTTTATTCTATTACACTCTCTTTCGGTTATTCATTAAAGCGTGTAGCAAATAATATTCTAAATTTCAAATACTCTATGAGAACAATATTTATATACTGTAAGCTATGACCTGTGCACTTGTAGTAAGAAAGCTAACACAAGTTAATCGAGAAGGCCCTCTCTGCCTAACCTATTCATTCTATTTTGTCCAATATGACCTAATCTAGCATGCTATATATGTTTATAAACATTTGCATCCGAAGATGAAATAAATAAAATACAACAACCATTATTCAATGTAAAAATATCATAGTTAACCTCTAATGTCATGAAACCATCTTGAATAAAACCAAAACCATAATAAGTTATTGTCAATTTAATATCAACACAATCATCATGAAAATTCAAAGAAAAATTCAAATTAAGAAGAGATAAGATAAAGACTAAGTTGTGTTCGATCTCTGTAAAAGACATCATGTAGGAGCAAGATTCAGCCACTACCCAATTCAATTTTGCAGGTTCCTATCCCTTTTACTTTCACTCTGAGTTATTTTCTACATAGATCCATCTCCTTCTAACTGGGACTTGACAATATGAATGCTCCTCGATCCTTCGCTACATTATCCATTGCTCCTAAGTCTATAGTCTATAAAGGATGTGATTCAGTTAGCATGAATGAACTATAGTTATTATAGTTAGACAATATCTTCTTTACCTCAATACCGTCATGAGTGAAGTATCCCTGACTCGAGATTATTGTAACACTTGATTTTTTTCGTGACCCTTTTTCTTCCTCCTATGGGCCTTGATTGTCCTTCCCCATTTTATTGAAGAACCCAATTTCTTTTGTGCTTGGAACCTAAATTTTTATGCGAACCGAAACTAGCAACATATGCTTGTTTCAAAGAGGACTTTGCAGCCTCCAAGCACTCTTCCTCTAATTTCAAGTGATGCATGATGCCATCAAAGGTCTTGATATTATCATTGTGTGTCATGTTAACCTTCATATGTTCCCAATTATCAAGAAAAAACCTAATCACTTCATGTATCTACTACTCGTCCATGAGAACATGCCTAGTTGTCTTGAGCTCACAGATCATGTTTGACATTTTCTAAGGTGTTACCTCACGGTGTGATTATGAAGCTTCTTATAGATAACAAACTCAATGGTGAGTCTCCTCACTTTGTGGCTAAGGTGCCTCCAGTATTTTCTTTTAGAGCAATTCATTCTCTTGAGTTGTGATATACTATTAAAATTCACACATTAGGTCATCCTGTATACTTCTCAGCAATATGATACGAGTGATACTATTCTTTCTCTTATAAGACTGGTAAGCCTCTTCATCTCTTTTATGTTGAATGGTGTTTCCATGCTTGGGTTCATTTATGATATTTGTCAACACTTATAGTACCTCCTATTCTTTCAAGAGATATTAGACCTTACTATGTCAGACATCATAGTTTAAATATCTGCACAAAATTAATTCTAGCATGAAATATTATGTGTCATAAAAGACTGACTAAGCTAATGGTAAAATAACATAAGGAATAAGTTCGAAAGTTCAATATATGCATAATTAACATTCGTCTCATAAGTGTTGAATTTTTATAGTTTGATCACGACATATTTTAGTTCTAATGAGTATTCCTAAATCATACCAGCATATGAATTTCCACTCAAAAAATTCTTTTAATTTTTTGGCTATTCACTTAAGTATAATTAAATTCTATGCATAATTCCTTTGATCAAGTAGGTAAGAGGTTAGGTCGCAGTAGACTCCCTTTGCTTTTGCAAAGTCTTAATTAAATAATCATGATTCTACCTAGTACTATAGTAATCTTTAGCCTAGACACTAACCATTGGTCATGTCATAAAACTCTAATTTTGCACCACAAGTGAATCCTAAAAAAAGGTTAAATAAATATAAATACAATTATATAAATCCTTGTCTTTTTAAATACACCAAAGAAAGATAAAAAGGGGAAAAACACATCTCCTTAATTTTCTTTTGCAAGATGATTTCTAAGTGTCTGACACGCACTAGATTGACGTCACTCTAAATTGTGGTGTTGTCTATGTATAAGGCTCTATTTATAATCCTTTTCAACTAAAAAGCATATCTTCTCATTCTAACTCATGCAAACTTTGCATCATGTAAAATGGGACAGATATATAGAATGATAGATTTTTTTAATATCAGAAGTGATCCAATGCTCTTTCATTTTCTTTAATGTACAAAAACCATCAGAAATAGTTTTGAATGACTCATTTCTCCTTCTAAGAATTATCTTTTCAATTTTCATTATTTTTGGCAGGGTGTTGATAAAGCCACATAGCTTGTGCCTTAGGGATGGTTTTTTGCCTTTCATGTAAAATCGTTCTATGAATGTTTTCATAGCCAAAGAATGTTCATAGAGAACATTTGTTGGATTCATCTTGTATTTGCATATAGGCGAAATGGAGGGTACTTAAATGCCTTTAAGCTTAGCCTTCAATTTATCAGATAATGAGTTGCCATTATCCACTTTCTTGTTTATCTCATATAATGAAGTACTTATTAAGCATATAATGTGTAAATAAATAAACAAAGCATATAATATGGAACATATATACATTTTACATAAATGTCAACAATTAAGTCTCAGACAGAAAATCCAACTATACCATTTGTCTGGAATTGCCAAGTTAGTAGAAATTGACTATTAAATCATTAAAATTAAATTTAAAATAGCCAAAATCCATCGAAAATAAAATATCAAACTTAGTCTCAAACAAGAAATCTAACTGTGCCATTGTGTCCAGAATATCCAAATTAAAAGTGACTATTTGATCATTAAAATTGGATTTATAATGGCCAAGATCCATAAAAAATATCAAATTTGAGTTTCAAATAAGGAACCTAACCATACTATTGTGTCTAGAATGTCAAAATTAGTAGAAATTAACTATTAGATCATTAAAATTGAATTTAAAATGACTAAGATCCATCAAAAATAAAAAATAATAAACTTAAGGGTGTGCTTAAGAAGTGATAATACTTTTAGATGAAAAGTTCTTAGTGTAAAAGTTTTTGAATTTGAAGAGAATTATGTGATATAGTAAGGGTAGTATGAAGAGTAAAGAGAATAAAATTAAAATAAATAGGTTAGTACATGGATAGTAGTGTAGAAATGCTTAGAAAGTAGGGTAGTTATATAAGAAAATGTGAAAAAAAATTAAAAATAGTATAATTATGGAGAGTGAAAAGTTTTAGATTAAAAAGTTTTAGCTTAACTTTTTTTATTATTATCAAACACACCTTAAGTCTCAAATAGGTAATTTAACCATACCATTGTGCCTAAAAGTGAAAATTAGTAGAAATTCACTATTGGATTATTAAAATTGGATTTAAAATGGTCGAATCTATCAAAAACAAAACGAACAGCTTAAATTTGGCCTCGTTAATGTCGAACAACCTCCGTTACGGCCGTCTTAGTTCACGATAAGTCAAAATTTTTCATGTATTTTTATTTTAATATCATATCTTTAATGATGAAAAAAGCTAATTAAATATGGATTTTATATAAAATTTTATAAAAACTATATTTTTCATCAAATTTTTGTAATTGTTACAAAACGAGTCATTTTATATTAAAATTTTGAAATATTAAGTATTATAATCTATGATAAAAAAAAACTACGCATAAGAAAGTTGAAAAAAATAGTTACAATATTTGCTAGCTACCTAAGTGTAAAATTACAAAGGTTTAAATTGATTGAACATGGACTAATATGTAATATATTAAGATAGTTTATCACAATCAAATATGATAAACATCTATTATAATCATCATTATAATCAGATGCAATAATTCATATAATGATTTTTCTAAAAGAAAATTGCTATCCACAAACATACAGAGATCCTATTAACTCTTAGGGGTTTACGAAAAGATCAATTAAGTGCATATTTGTCGATAGTATAAGCATATGCATTTGAAACACTTTAAATTTCATAAAATAAAATAAAACAAAAAGAGCTACAAACCAACATTAAGTTAGTTCTCTTAAGATAGTTGGCCTGAAAAAATACTCATCATCATATGCATTCACTAACAAAAAATCTAATCCATTCATCATAGTTAGAAAAATCTTATCTTCAAAATGAGATATGATATGAATATTTTTTAACTTAGTTATGGAATAAAATAAAGCATATTTAAAAAATTGCTTCCCAATAAACCATGTTCAAATGCCACTCTCACATGAATATATAAAGAAAAATGCATCATACAACATCCAAAATTACGCCGTCAAATATTCATATACATATATTTTAAATCACTATACCAAGTACTTTAATACAAATATATACATATAAATCTAGTAATATATATAATACCAAAATTAATGCATATTTGGAAAGTTATGACATAGTTTTATGGCCCTGATACCAATGTTGAAAAATTAGGAATCAATCTAATCAAATAAATGGTGGCCTAACTTTTAGGAAATCATACCATGATGTAGGGTAGCGAAAGTAGGATCGGTGTTGCCCCTCAAACTTTCTCGCTTGGCCGAGTTGGAATCACGAATCATAAACCAACTAAGAATTCCACCACCTAAATGCCTATAGTTTAGGAATGAGAGCTTAAGGTTTTCTATGCACTTTAAAGAGGATTTTGGATGCCTCTTTTACAGTTGAGGGGAGTGAAAAGTCGTGGGGATTTGTCCTATGGTGGATTCCTATCTAAAAAGATCTTCCACAAAGATAGTTATTTCAAATAAAGTGGGAGCTTATCATTCCTAATGGGATAGGCCTTATCCTAGAGAAGCCCACATGGGTGTAAACTTTAATAACTAGTGTTGGAATTGTATTAGCATACGAGTATCCCCATAATGAGTATCCTCCTTGTACTAGGAAATTCAATCTTACTTGGATACAAAGTTTATGGAAATATAGCAATAGTGGGATAACTCTTACATATTCATTCCAAGATAGTTTATACATGTATAAGGTGTTTAGGAGAAACATCAAAGTACGCATGAGAAATTCCTAGAGAGTTTTCCTAAATCCTTTCAAAAAATAATGACATTTAGGTAGTAAAAGTTGTTGGAAACAATGTTTAAAGCAAAACAAAATTGACCAAAGCATGAGTTTTGATGATTAACAAAGTTAAAATTGAGTATAAGGTGATTACTGATGATTTTGCTTAATGATTTAAGGAATAAATTAGCCAAGTCGATATCCAAGTCGACTTGGACTTCGACTTAGGGTGAAGTCGATCCCAAAGTCGACTCCATATTCGACTCCAAAACAGACCACACAGCCAAATTCAAAATGGAAGGAAAAGCAGGTGAAGTCGAAGGCCAAGTCGACTCCACTTGCGACTTGGCTTCCCAAGTCGCAAACGAAGTCGACTCCAGCATCGACTTCAGACGGCAAAAATACTTCAGAGCTGATTTTGGGGTACAAAAATGCCGAAGTCGCAGACGAAGTCGACTCCAGGTGCGACTTGGGTGAAGTCGCAGATGAAGTCGACCCCAAGTTCGACTTGAGTTCTTCAAAGTCCAAAATACAGACTCAAGCTCATTTTCAAGATCAACTTGGAATTTTTCAAATCCAAATCAAGGGTACAAGCTCATTATCAAGTCAAAGGCACAGCTTCGAACATAGTTGAAGATGAAGAAGTTCAAGTCATGAAGACTACTATGGAAAGCAATCTAAGACAAGTCCTTCAAGAAGATTTACAAATATAAGAAGCCATTTCAGAAGTAAGAAGATTCAAGAAAGAAAGCTAAGCAAGCTAGAGGAAATCAAACAAGGACCAAGCAAATTTCAGCACAAAGACAGGTCAAGTCGCAACCCAAGTCGACTCCAATATCGACTTGAGGTCAAGTCTAAAACCAAGTCGACCCAGACTCAGACTTGAGAAACGCGGAACTGAAGTCGCAGACGAAGTCGAATCCAGTTGCGACTTGGGAAGCCAAGTCGCAGACGAAGTCGACTCCACCTGCGACTTGGGGAACCAACGTTCGAATTTTTGAACGTTGGAACATTTATTGCGCGCCAACCACTTCTATAATATTCAAATCTTCCCCATTCTATAAATAGACACTCAAGCAAACGAAAATGATACACGCTACATTGTCTAAAGAGAGAAAAGAAGTGCAAACAAGAGCCCTCATTTGCTTTTCTCTAAATTCGAGTGATCTATACATTTTCAAAGGAAGAAAGAGCTTCAAGTTGCAAGTAGCTTCAACGACATACAACCGGTTGCTTCTACAAATTCTTCCTCAAGCTCATTCTTGCCTACACAACTCTGTAAAGTGTAGATCTTCCTTATTCTCATTACTCTTTGTTATTGGTCTTGGTTTGAGTTTGTTGTAACAAACCAAGACGTTGCAAGTAGAGTTGTGATTGGAGTTGAACTCATCACCTACTTGTATCAAGTATACAAGCCCCCTAGAGCTGGAATCTAGAAGAGAGCATAGGCTTTGTTTGTATATGCCCCCTAGAGCTGGAATCTAGAAGAGAGCGGAGTCTCTAAGTATATTCGCGGAATATATAGTGGAACCCAAGTCACAACGGTGTGTGAGCTTGGAAGAGTGGAGTAGGGAGAGGTTGCCCGAACCACTATAAATCTTGCCTGTTGTTTTACTTCATTGCTTTCTTTACTTCATTGCTCTCTATCAGTTTCAATCAAGGGGATTAAGTTTACAAGGGGTTAAGTTTTAATTTTACCAAGGAATTTTTAAGAATCCAATTCACCCCTCCCCTCTTGGGTTTTGCCATTAACTCGGGACCAACAAAAGTGTGCTTGATTTTTGATCTTATGATTTGAATCCGATAGAGCGACAAAGTTTGAGATGTAGCTTTTCGATCATTCTGCTTTTCCTTCAACTAAATAAGATATGTGATGAATACTTATTTTTCCAACAACTGGCCTCGTGCAGATCATTCTAAAGTCATTTGTCTTTGAAAAATTGGACTTTTTTTTCATTCCTAATTTGCCATTTTGAAGCCATTAGATACCATAGCTCTGGCTTTTAGAGTAAACTTGAAAAATCTAGCCCTTGTCAGTGCAGTTCCACACGTTATCATTGGAAAAATACTTGGCTCTTAAAGTTTTATAACATAAAGAGTTTGAAATAGAGCTTAGTTGAAAGTCTTAGAGTGTGTTAGGAAGTGATAAAACTTTGGATGAAAAGTTTTTCGTGTAAAATTTTTTAAATAAGAAAAAATGATGTAATACGATAGAAGTAATGATGAGTAGTAAATAGAATAAAGTTGAAATAGATAAGTTAGTTGTATAGATAATTGTGTAGAAATGATTGAAAAGTAGAAAAATTATATAAAAAGATGTGAATAAATAATTAAAAAATATGATCATTACGAGTAAAAAATTGTGATTTGAAAAATTTTATTTATAAATAAACATACCCTTAATGTTTCTAAATTCAAGTCCCCCTGAGTCCTTTGACATGCGCATATAACCCCACGCCATTGAATCACCAACCTAATTTTCCTTTTTTGGTTTCTTTCTTCAGTTTCTTCCTTACCAAAATTGGATGGTGAATAGCGAATCATACGACACATCCGCTTACATGGAGCTGCGAAATGCATTCAATCGGAGCAGCAGAAGCAGAGGCTGAGAAGTGCGGCTGACTGTAATTGAAAAAAAAAAAAAAAAGAAGCGTAGCTGACGTCACCTTCCTTTGTTAACAAGTAACGACCATCCAAGTTTCTCAGGAAAAAAAATAATGACCATAGATTTTTAAGATTTTTATAATAAAATTAAATATATATTTAAACAATTAATTTTATACACGATGTCAAGTCACAAGTGGAACTTCATATGGGAATTTCCATAGCAACGGTTCCACGAAATAAGTTCCAGGAGAGAGAGTCATTTATTTCTCATCGGATAATTTGTATATCGTTAAAAATAAGAAAATGAGTATTGAGTTTTTTTTAATTACCTGTAAACCGACGTCTCAACTACTATGGAAAAAATTGAAAGTTTAGATCTGGTACACCTGATACGGTAAATTCCGTGTTTTTGCTATCTTTAGAACTCAGATTCATCATCGTCTAGAAAATCAGGGAAAGTTTAGTATTCGTATATGGGAATACAGATTCCTAAGCTCATTAATTCTTTAATTAATAATCATATTTTTATCCTTTTACCTCTACATTTCAACTATTTTTCTTTCTTATTATACTTCAACTACTCTATTTATTTCATTTTTACCTTTATAATTTCATATCAATTAAACAATTCTTAAAATATTCTATTTCTCACTTCCCACTTCATCCCACAATTCCCACAAGAAGACGGAAATACATAATGGATCAGTGTCGCGTTTCTTTTGTCCAATATCAAGATAGCTCGTGTATGAGGGTAGGTAGACGCGCTGAGCAGACATGGATTCTTCACAGATTGGATGAGTTAATCCAGGAATGGAATTTTTCATTATTCAAAAATATATTTTTCTATTTTAAAAAATAATAGTTTATTTTGTCATTTTTAATTCCAATACAATTTTTCTTAATCTCAACACATTTTTTCATTCTCGATATGCATTTTTCATTCTCAATACACTCCATCATAAACTTTCGTGTTAACCTCATCCCATCTTCATTCTATCTATGCTCTCAACTCCTTAATTCATGTGAAGGAACTCTAGAAGTGGGCAAATCTCTTATTTATGGTGAAAGTTTTCTCTACCTATTTTTCATACGGTTATCTTATTCTAATGTCAATTTTTCTTATTTTACTATACAATTATCTGATATATTTTATTTTTATTTACTTTACTCTTAGTGTGCTTGGTAATAAACAAAATATATCAAGCTAACACTTTTCCATTTTAAACTTTTTACTCTTTATAATTATTATATTTTTTAATCAGGAACACTTCTATATAACCAGGTTATATAAAAATAGTTCCAAGTAACCCTTTCAAATTTTAAGATTGTGGCACCCCCAACCCGAGGCGTCACACAAAGCTTTACTCCAGGATCATTATTATTGGTAAATATGAGTTAAGATTGTTGCCTTGATCACACGGCGGGTTCTTAAATTGGATCCCGTCCATTTTTTTTCATCACTTTTTCCTTCATCATTTATCTCTTCACATTTCACTTTATTCATTTTATAAGCAATGATACACCTATAATTCATTATAAATTGCATTTTCAAAACACTACTTGATTCCCCTTTCTTATACACATTTTCATCATCTCACCTTCTGGCAGTTGTTATCAACTACATATATCATTCATAAAATTTCATCTTGTTTCCTTACATCATTGGTTTAATCAACCTAACCATATCATAATCATGTAAAATACACTTGTCATTAAATATTCAACATACAGACTTGGATACATACATTCAATCATCAATTCACATACAATTTAGAACTATCGATAAGTTCCCATATATTAACATTCCTTAAAAATTCCAATCATACCATCTCATACATCGTAGCTAATCATTTTCTCATACATTTCCTCAAATGCTCAGGTTCTTTACCTATTGAGCTTCCTTGTACCTGTCTAAGATTTGGAAAAACAAAACGTAAGTGGAAACTCAATAAGCAAGTATTTTATCGTCAAGCAAACATTTTCCTATAAAATATTTTCGTAAACATTTTTTTCATGTAAACCTTTTTATATCCTACGTCTGGGCTTTGTCAAAGGCAATGCATATGCATATAACATTTTTTAGGTAATTCCCTTTGTTCTTAAATGAATATTTTTATGTCCCAAGACATTTTCCTTGTAAATCATTTTTCATGACCTCATTTTAGGGTTTGTTTAAAACAAACAAAACATATGCATGTAATTCCTTTTTCATGTATGCATTTGCATAGAATTCATTTGATCTCAACCTTGATATTTACACTTTTTGTGTAAAACACTTTTATGACCCTATTTAGGGTAAACTTTGATTGTATAAACCTTTATAACCCCATTTAGGGTAATCTTTTCATATAAATAATTTCATATCCCAGTTTCTGAGTTTTTCAAAAGCAAAACATATGCAAATGCATTTCTCTCCATCCAGTAGTGACACTTACCAAGTGATCAATCTACCTTTTGGAAAAGAATTCATCATATAACAGCACACTAGCCAGGGGCTCTTCCTTGAACCTGCTCCTACTCAGGGAAGGCGTCGTTGGCCTGCTGTCTTCCCTTAGCGACTTGGTCATATGTAGAATGGACCCCGGTCCATCCGCGACCATCTCTACAATTGACCTGTTTATTATTCTGGTGCATAATACATTATCGTATATGTCCATATGATAGCATGATTTCATGAAACATCACAGACCGCAGTTCGTGTTCTTTTTAGCAACTTGAAAAGTGGGCACACCCACTTTAAACATGTTCTCATAAACATCATTTGAATTTTAGTTTTAGGATAACCACCATTCAAAATTTTTTAGAAATATTTAAGTAAAACATTTTGATAAGCATTTGTAATATTCGAGAAAACAGTTTTTCTAAAAATTTTGCTTGTAATGAATCTTAAAATCATCATGATAAAGGGATTGCGAAACACTTCAATAGTTAAGAAGAGAAAACTTTTCTTACTACCATTTTCTTTACCTCCATTTTGGGGCTTTTCGTAAGCAAAAGATATGCAATTGCATTATCTTCCTTTATCCTCCCTTGGTATCATATACATGTCCACATATCATCTTCGTCATTTTTATGTAAAAAAGAGCTTGCGTACTCTTTGAATACTATTTTAGAAAATAAAAATCAATTCATTTTGTATAGTTAACTTATCGGGTTGACCATCCTTAAACCCTTTTTTAGAAACATCCGTATAAATATTTTCGAAGTATTTTCATATTAAGGGAAATCAAAACCTTTCTAATAAACCATTTCGAACAAATGAACCATTTCCAAAACATCATTTAATTTCATGTGTCATGTCAAAGAATAAACAATTTCTTTCTATAAATCAAACCCCTTTTTCTTTTCTTTCAAAAACGCACTTGCTTTTTCACAAATCCTGTGGGAGTAAAATTCTAAACTTGTTTGCAAGTATTCCTTTGTGGAAAAGTCAAAATCCATTTTTTCATAAAACCCTTTAGAAATAGCATCTTAAAGAATATTCTTACTTGTAAGCAATTCTTAAAATCATCAATGTAAAGCATTTTCAATCATTGCAACACTTGAGATAAAATAAATATTTTAAAATGTGTTGCTTGCTTACAATAAAGCAATTCTTGAGGCATTTCATTAAAGCCATAATTTTCAAGACATGTGCTTGCTCACTTGTAAGAAATTTCTTAGAAGCATCAGCATTAAATGCTTTCAATCATTTCAACACTTGGTATGAAATTAATAATTTCAAAAATTTACTTGCTTACCTGTGATAACTTCAATCCCTTTCTTCCCCCTTTTTCTTTGCCTTTGCCTAGATAAATAAAAATGACATTTCTTTGATATACATAAAATTTCATATGCTTGCACATCTTATAGTTTTCCAAACCACATACATTCACATCAACTTACTTAACCCACTTGTCTTTTAAGTTGGGTGTCAATTTTTCAATACACACATTGGTGAGACGTGGGCTTCCATTGTGACCATTCTTTTCATTTTATTACCCTTATTTATGGTAAGCTTTCAAATTCATTATAACATTTATGTTTAACTCAACCATATGGAAGTCTAATACCTCCCATTTCTCATTTATCATCCATACTTTGCATTTTCACATTGGTGCTCATTCAAGACACCTATTTATGAGTTAAGGCTACTAATTTCAATTCCATATTTTGAGATTTCATAATTTTTTCAAAACAGCCATCTCTTTTCTTATTTTACCATGTTTTCCTTTCATTTTTGCACATTAGTTAAGTATACATGTTCATTCCCCTTCCTTGTCATTCATACCCTTTATGTGCCCCTTCTAATTATACATTCATTATGTGTTAAGCAAGTTCATATAAAATGGAATTTTTCCTCTCTATTTTGGCTTAGTTTAAATACTTATTTGCACATTAATTAGGGTATAATTATGTAATCAAAGTTCCCCAATTAATTTTTTCAAAACAGCAACCTTTCTTCATGAGTCTCATCATCAAGGCCGTATAAAACAGATTTTTGATTTTTATATTTCAACCCTTAGATGTACCACTTGCTCCATATTTAGGGTATTTTACCTTTATAATTTCCCACATATCATATTGCTTGAGTCATGCATCAATTCCATCTTAAATGAATGAAATTTTCACCTAGTTGTCAAACTCAAGTTTTACCCAATTAAGGTTCATCAAACAAGCTTGGTTTAACATAAATTAAACATAAAAATAATTCACATAATCCATACATTATAAATGATTAAAACAACAACATATAACTGAAATTAATCAAAATTTCAGCATAGTTATCATGTTCATATCAATCCAAAATCACACGTATCTTTTCTTGAAACTTGAATTAAACATTCTATCTCATTTATCATTTAATAACCCTAACAAAGGCTGTATAAACCATCAATAAATATTCATAATTGCATCAAATTTATGAAACCCTAATTGAGCTAGAAAACTTGAAAATTTTCAAACCAAACTTGGTTTAAACACTTACTTGGAGTTATTAGATTTCACTTGCTTCTTGCCAAGCTTGAAACCTCCCTTTTCTTCTCTTTTTTTCCCTCCTTTTTCCTTCTTGCTTGGGACATCACCTTGCTGAATTTTTTTTTAGATTTATGCCATGCCCCAAAAATGTCCCTAGTCGTCCATGTTGTGCCCTTTTATAAGGGTGCTTCTAATGCCCATTTTCTACCTCATTTTTGAGGTTTAATAAATCAATGTTTATCCATCATTGAGCTGTCATACTTATCCCATGTAATTTCCTATTTTATATGCATTTTAACATAAAAAAAAATCTGCCTAATCAGTCCACCATCACGTCCACATGGAATTGCCCCATTTTTGGCATTTTGTGAGCACAAAACTGCCCAATATTGCTGCCCTATTAATGTACCTGCATATAGCCCCTACATACAACCCCTTTTTCATGCATTTTATGATTTTTTTAAAATTGCAAAAACTGCCCAAAATTCACTTCTTTGGACACCTTGTTTGTACCATTAATTTTTTTGACTTTTGCATTAATGAAATACCACTTTTTGTAGAAAAATGTCAAATGGTTTTAACCATAAGTGATTAAGTATTTTTTCATGATATTTAATTTAATCAATTCCATCCATATGATAGAACAACTTGTTTTAATCGTTCATAAAAAATTTCATCTCAATATAACCTTTCTAATGCAAGATATGAGCATTTGAAAATATAATATGGAATTTGATGAAATTAAATCATTATCATCATAATTAAATCATGATTAATATAATACATATCATTCATGAGGTAGAGCACGTCAACATATGCTTACCTTCCAAATTTCACATCAATCCGCCTTATGTGCTTCAAGTTATGAATTTTTCAAGAAATAACCAAAGCAATCCCATAATTATCAACAATTAATCATAATTAATGGAATAATTAAGCATGTCACATCATCATTTTCATATCTCATTTTGTCTTTTTATGCACATTAACCCACATTGGGCAAAAGTGATTAACTTAGCCACTTCATGTAGTCATTTGCCCTAATCTCATTCATCCAATTCAAAGCACACATTAATAATTTTTAAATACCTAAATTACATTTATTGCTCTCAAATGTTCTAGGTATCACAAAGATTTTAATACTTGATGAAAAATTCAATTCACTTATTATATTTAACTATTTGTCCCGAGTTTATGGCAAAACCTAATAGGGGAGGGGTGAATTGAATTTTCAAAAATATTTCGCTGTATTAGTTGTAACCCCCGATGTGAACTAAGTTCCCTTGAATGAAAAACGTGAAGAATGAGATAACAAGTAGAGTAAACAAAACAAATACAAGGGATTATAGTGGTTCGGGACAACCTTCCCTACTCCATTCCTTTAAGAACACACCATTGTGTCTTGGGGTCCATTATGTCAATGAAAATACAGTTAGCGCACTAGCTCTCTTCCAGATTTCAGCTCTAGGGAGCTTTTACAAATTTTGTACAAGTAGGTGCCGAGCCACACACTACTTTGCCTTTACTTGGTCTTAGTTTCCAACACCAAACCAAGTGGAATCACAAAAAAAAATAGGGGTCTACACTTTACAGATGTGTAAGCAAATTTTTAGCTTGTTGAAGAACTTGTAGAGTAAACGAATGGATGTACACTTGAGCGCTTCCAGTCAAAGAACAAAGTTCTTCTTGTAGATCTCTTTAATGAGCACTTAAATGCTAAAAAGTTGGAAGATGAAGCATACTTAATGCATTAGCTTGCTCTCTCCCTTCTATTTGACCTGTATTAAATAGGAGAGGAGTAAATTCGAATGTTTAGTGGTAGGTGACACGCATTTAATACACCAACGTTTGAATTTTTCTGACCGTTGCAATCCAAGTCGCACTCGGAGTTGACCTCGGGTGCGACTTCGCCCAAGTCGCAGATTGTAGTCGACTTGGATTGCAACTTCGGTCTTTAAATCTTCAGTCAGGTTCCATTTCAAGTCAACTTGATCTCAGACTTGACCCAAGTTGCAAGTGAAATCAACTTGAGTTGCTACTTCACTCTCTACTTAGTTTATTGGAACCTTGACACAATGTAAACTTGATCCTTTAGGATAATTGCCCATCTTTTTTTTATGTTTTATCTTCATAAGTCTTCACTTATGCATGTGAGCTTTGGAACTTCTTGAATATAAAGCTTGGCCAAGTTCATTTGAGCATTCTTGAATGAACTTATCTTGGATCTTAAATCATGTTAGAATTATGTTTCTTGAGTCAACAGTATGTTAGAGTTGACTTGGGTTGCGACTTGACTTTGTCAGATTTAGCTTCGGACCCCTGAAGATACCCCAAGTCGTTGAAGGAGTTGACTTGAGTTACGACTTCACCCAAGTCGCATGCGAAATCGACTTCGATTGTGACTTCGCCTGCTCATGCATCCACATTTTTGGCGCTGTCAAAAATGGACCTTCGAAGTCGATGTTGGAGTCAACTTCAATATTGACTAGACCTAAGTTGATGTCTGAGTTGACTTAGCGTGCAACTTAACCTGCCAAATTTTGAATTTTGAAGTATCTAATCTTTGAAACATCTTAACACACATGTTAATGCCTTAAAACATCTCAAATTGAATTGGTAATCATCAAAACATAGATTGTGCTTGATTTACCATTCATTTATAACATTAACATCATTTATTTAGTTAGGAGACTAAGTTTTATCCAAATCCAATTTGTACACAGGTCGCTTTTGCTCAAAAATATGTACACTCATGTGTAAATTAGAAAAATGCTTAGATCAATTTACATATGTATTATAATATAATATACTTTATATAATCATTTATTCATACAATAGTGATATTTTAGATAGTTTAGATATTGAAACACTACTTAAACTTACTATTTAGCATTAAATTATTTTATTATGTTGATTTTATACATTTGTGGATGAGGCCCATGTACAGTAGTAATAGACAAATGAAAGAGTTTCCATCATAATTAATGATGTTAAACATAATGGGTGAAGTGAATTTTTCATCAATCATCTAGATGTTAAAGATATAGGATTTTATAGAAATATCTCTATTTTTTAATCCTGTCATCACATCTTTCTACTATACTTTTTAATCATTTCTATATAATTATCTACACAACTAACTTATCTATTTTAACTCCATTTTCTTTACTTATTATTATTACTTTTATCATATGACATCATCTTTTTCCAATTCAATAGCTTTTATACTAAAAATTTTTTATCTAAAAGTTTTATAACTTCCCAAATACGCCCTTAATTATTACTTAAATCATATTAAAAAATTTCATAAAAAAACATATTATATAATTACCCCGCTTTTCGAGAAAATTTTTCACCAGCTTTGTTCTACTTAATTTTTTTTTATCGATATTACCAAACGCACCGATGTTAGCCGTTTGTCATCCTAGTTATAAAACTTCGGCCGAACAATTTATTTTTTTCTTTTTCTTTTTTCTGATAGGTCGGCTGACATTAGGGGTGCAACTTGGTACCGGGTCGGTCCGAACCCGCCTGATCCGACCCGGTACCAAAACCAAAAATGAGTTTTATTTTTTAGATTTTGTCCAAAATATACCTGGTTTCAACCTGACCCGTAGAAACTCGAAACAAAAATTGGGTTCGCACTAACCCGGTACCAAAACCCAACCCGGTCCGAATCCGGTGTAATTTATATAATTTTTTCATAAATTATACATGTTTTTTTGTAATATTAATATATAGGTGGCCAGTGTATCAGTAGACCATGTAAGTGTGACTAGTGTATCAGTAGATCGTGTAAACTTATATATTAATATATAGGTAGCTAGTGCATCAGTAGATCGTGTAAACTTATTTAAACTTGAGATTTGTTTATATTGTCATTTTAAATTTGGATTGCACTTAAATTAGATTGGAATGTTGAACCATTATGCTTAGTGTATTTAGATTTAGTTGCTTTGAATAACTGTTATGTAGATTATGTTTGAATTTGAGTTGGCATAATAAATCTATTTCATCTTATACTTTCTGTTAGTATGAGAAATCTGTTAGTTTGAATTTCAGATTGTAGTATAAATTTGATTCATATTTTAAGTTTATTGGTATGACAAGTGGTTAATTTCTATTTTAGCAATTTGTATGATAAATATTCAGTTTAAATTCAATTTCAGCAATTTGTATGATAATGTTTAGTTTCAACTACAATAGTTGGTATGATATGTTCATTTTCTATTTGCTACACTTGAGTCATTTTCATTAGCTATTAAATAGAAATGACCAACTAGTCATAAAACTAACTAATTTGTCATTTATTTATGTCTATAGGGTGCCGAAAAATTGCTTGCAGAGTTCATTCAAAGGATATTGCAGAATTCAGCATGATGTTGCAGAATTTTTTGAAAGGATGTTGCAGAATTCAGCGTGAGACTTGACTTCATAAACATAGGTATGTATATTTCAATAATTTTCTTTTAGATTACAATTAAATTTGGAAAAAAGTAGTTTATTGGTAATCCGAATTCTAACCCGAAACCAAACCAAAACCAATGCGAACCCGGTCCGAACTCGAATTAAATTCTTAGGGTTAGGGTTTGGGTTTACTCCAACCCGGTTGGGTTAGGGTTTGGGTTCACTCCAATCGGGTATAACCCGACCCGAGTTGCACCCCTAGCTGACATACAAACTCCGTTTCAGCCACAAAAAAGTGGAGCCTGGTCGACTGACATACACCCATTTTTAAAAAATTTTTTGTAATTTTTTTTTATAAAACTGTTAATCTAAGTGTATTTAACATAGTCTGCTGATCTTTTGAAGCGGGAAGCATGTGCATCCGACCCAAAAACTTAATTTTTAAATTTTTTTTTCATGGGTAAGTAAATGTATGTGTATTAAATCTATAAACCAAGTTTTACCATTTTTAGATTTTTTAAGTACTTTTTTTGGATTTTTAAACATAGTGGCATTTTCGTAATTTTTGGATCTCAGAAAATTACGAAAATTTCGCTGTGTTTAAAAATCCAAAAAAAATACTTAAAAAATCCAAAAATGATAAAACTTGGTTTATAGATTTAATACACCTAGATTTACCTACCCACGAAAAAAAATTAAAAAAATAAAAATAAATAAAATTTTGAGCCAGACACACATAGGCGGCCGTGCATTCGGCTTAAAAAAATCAGGACTCTTTAACATATGTATCAATTTTTACCTTTTTGGATATTTAGATATTTATTTTTAATTTTTAAAAATTAGTGGCATTTTAGTAATTTTAAAAATATTACTAATTTTAAAAAATTAAAAATAAATATTTAAAATACTAAAAAAATAATAAAAATTGATACACATGTTAAATATATTTAGATTAACAATGTTGTAAAAACGTTTTAAAAAAAAATAGCCGCCGCCGCCTTCCGTCTTCGTTTCCTACCTCAAAAGTATGACCCCTGCACTGCTTCCGTTTATGATCTCAGAAAAACATGGCTTCATCTCTTCCGGTCTCTCTGTTATCCGAAGAAGGGCCGTCGTCGCCCCATCCCGCCTTCTTCTTTGTCCTCTCCCGCCTCCGCCTGCCCGACCTTTTCGCCATACGCCTGGTGTGCAAGTCGTTGCGCGACGCGGTGGATGCCGATCCCCTCATCTGGCGAAGCATAACAGTCGAGCCGCCCCTCAGCTCCAAGCTCACCGACTCCATCCTTTTGGATATCACCGCCAAGGCCCGCGGCAGTCTTCGCTCCCTGGCGTTAATCGACTGCAGGCACATCTCCGACGAGGCCCTTCGCCAGGTGGCTCAGAGCAATCCTGGCATTACTAAGGTTTTTCTCCAATTTCATAGCCGCTCTCTTGATATTGGACTGTTCTAGTAGTTACAGAAAGCTTGTGTTAGGTGTGTTTGTCGCATGCTATAGATATTAGGAGCAAAACCAGATAAGATGACCGAGGCTGTAAATGAACTGAAGGATACTTGATCTAAACCACAGATAATAAAGTGGGATTGTGGGACAGGATTCATGTGCATCACCCCAACCGGCTCCAACATTTTCTTTTGGGAGAAGTGAACTAAATTCCACAATTGTCGGGCCGCTGGTAAGCTAATCTTCTATCCTCTCCAATTTGTTAATATTATTTTCCTTCCAAATTCATGCTCCCTCGGATGATCTGTGGGCGAGCTTTTCTTCTATCTATTCCAATTCGTTAATATTTTTCTCTACCAAATGGACGATACATTTAAAACATCAACCAAGTTAGTATCATCATGGTAATCTGGAAGATATTGACAGCTTTCATTGTAACACAAGTTGCACAATTCTTTTCTTAGCTGCATGAATCAGATATGGCCAAGCTCTCCATTGAGAATAATCCTATAAGAAGTAATGCATATAAAGGGGGAAACAGTGAGAAAGAAAGAGATGTAGACACAAAATTTTCACATGGAAAATTCTTCAATATAAAAAAGAAAAGCATAGGCGGAGGAGAAAAATTCACTATATAATGAGGTTATGAAAGTGAATAGAAAAAAAATCTAATGCTCTATTCACCTAAATTACAAGCCCTGCTGGAAACCAAATCTTGTAAATTGATAATGGAAGAAGACCATAGAAAATTACATACTAAGGGCATGTTTGTTTATCACAAAAACTTTTCAAACAAAAACTTTTCAATAAAAAAATTTTCACACTCAACAATTATCCTATTTTTTAATAATTTTTTCATATCTTCCTATACAACTATTCTATTTTTCAATCATTTTAACACTACTACTCATAGAACTAATTTATCTATTTTAGCTTTATTTTCTTTACTCTTCATCGTTACTTCTATTATATCATATCATTTTTTCTCAATTCAAAAACTTTTATACCAAAAAATTTTCATATAAAAGTTTTATCACTTCCCAAACACACCCTAAGTAAATATCAAAGGTCCCTATATTTATAATGCTAGGAGAGAAGCATACATTAAATGAGGTGGAAACTGATGCTGAATTAGGATATAGACACCAAGTTTGATTTGGAAACTCAATCCAAGTTGAATTAGGATGAAGAATCTTAGTCATATTCCAAATCTTCACCTTACCTTGTATTCAAGTCACACTTTGAGTCTCAACCAAAATAGATTTTCTCTACCTTCTTGACAAACTATTAATCAAAATTTAGAAGCCCAACCGCTCAAGCAGTGGTTAAACTCGGTAATCTGAAGAGGCTTAGTCAACATATCAACTGGATTTAGCTGCAGTAGAATTCTTATTTAATCTGAATAAAGTTGGATTGTCAACTGATGCACTTATAATTGTACTTCTCTGCAACACATATAAACTGCTTCATTAGAAATCTTCGTAACTCCACCTTCAGTTGGTATTTGCATGTATTAGCATTAAGGTTTACTGAAGAGATTGGGTTCTTCAAATCAAGAAAACGCTTGGCATCAGTCAATGTTCTAATGAAGTCATTCTGCATTTTGATTATTCCTATTACGCCTGTTTTTCAAGCAATGTTATTCCCTAGCAGCACAATGCTACCATTAAAAGTCTTATAGTGGAGAATCAATTTTTTTAAGGAGATTTGTGGAGAAACAATAGAATTTGTAATCCACTCATTTTTTTGATTTGGACTTATCACTGATTGATAGGAGAACATCATCTTCACCCTAATTTGCAGCCATGCTACCTTCAACAGGCTTTTCATTTTCTGTTTTGTTGTCTTTTTTTTTTTTATTTAAAAAATTTCATTTTCTACTTATAGCAGTCAACTTTAATGTACCCTTTTTTGCGACAAAAATTGTAAGATCCATTTTATGTTTACCTTTTGATGTAGACTATTGCACAATTAATCATTCAGCTTAGTTGTTCTTACAATTACTGTACATTCTTTATCAAACTCTCTTGAAACTAAAGTTGTCTTGATATTAGTCATGGAAATTATCTTATTTTCAGAAAGAATTACTTTCCTAAAACACGTGTGAGGAAAGTATTGAATGTAGCAGTAATAGAGCCTGGTCTTTGCTAGCAATTTTCTCATCGATATTCTCTAAATTCATAACATGCGATTTTATTAGTGTACTTTCAATCCTTCAAAGCATGAATAAATGTTGTTTTAACAAATGCTTACTGGTGATGTTTTTTTGCTAACTATAACTCAGTTTAGTCCATGGGCCATTATTGTCCTCTTTGGTTACTTCTCGTATAACCTTACAGAGAGACTCAACTAAATTGGAGAGAGGGCTTTGTTTTTTTTTTTTTTTTCTTTTCCTAATGACTTTCCGTCCAATTACTTTATTATCTTATTTTTACCAATAGAGCTTTCTGTACTCGCTTTGTGTTAAAGTTGCTTTCATATTGATCTGTTATACTTCAAAATTGATTTTGCAATCAAACAAATATATCCGAAAGTTCATCGTTATCATCTTAATGCTTAGGAAACAGTGAGATTCTGGTAAAGTTTATTAGAAATAATCCTACAAGGAAATACAAATAAATGCAGAAGAAAGAGTGAAAATGCATCAAATTTTTTTTTTTTTTTTTTTTCTCTCTTGTAGGATAAAAATCCATTATATAACGAGGATTCTCTAAATCCAGGTAATATGCTGACTACTATGTAAAAATCTATATCAATATCTCTTTCTTTTTAAATTTTTTATCTTTTTTATATGGGAAAATTACCCGATACCCATAACGTTTTACCATTATTCCTTTCATACCCACAACATTTTAAAAATTCCCCACTTACCTACAACATTTTACCCTAAATTTCTCTGATACCCACATCGTCATAATCCGTCCATATGCATCCATTTCTGTTTTCTGAATTCCAAAAATGCCCATCACTGCCGTCTCTTCTTCATCCCTACTCTCGCTTCTCAGCCCGCCCCACCCCCTCCCCCCCCTGGGCCCAGATCCCACTTCCTACCCCTGCTCTATGACACTGAGCGCAATGGCTTCTCCATTATATATCTTAATGCCTACGCACATCCCATCAATGACACCATGGCTGCCTATTTGGGTTTATTGATGCTGGGTGAAGATGAAGAACAGCCATAGGAGCATTCATGTAAATTGCTTTTGAGCATTGCACCATGTCTGTCTATTATAAATAAGGACAGTGGCATGGTGTAATTTATATAGTTTAATGCTGGCTTTCTAATCTTGAAGGAGACGATGGTTGCAATTGGGATTTTGATTTTGCCCGTAGAAATTGGGAAAATGGGGCAAAAATATTACGGATACAATGTCAAATATCCAATTGCAGCAATGATGTGTGCAAGCTAGACGATCATTGCACCTGTTGATCTCAAATCTAGCAGCCTCTTCCATTAATTTGCAGTGGCAGAAATTGGTAAGGTGATGCAAAAAATCCAATCCATTGGTTGTGTCCAAAAACTTTGGCATCGCTTAAATCCACCAGATTTGGTCTCCATCTCAATTGCGCCCGCTACCACCAACATCCATAAAAACTTATCTCACTGTCAGTTAGGCAGGCAGCCGGTGAAATTGAAAACCCACTTCTACGATGAAGACAGAGGGTATGGATTGGGTAATTTGGGCATGAATTGTGGGCAGGCATTTATGTCATGGAATAAGTTTGAATGATTTTTTTCCTTTTCAAATCCAGCTGCTATATTCTATCCCAATTGTCGGCGACAGATTTGGAGATTTAATTGTATTCATCTTCTTCAATTCCAATAGCATAATCGATCTACCAATGACTACAGTGTCTGGATTTCCACAGAGCAGCACATACGTATGAAGTTTTGAGGTCATGCTCGAAATTGGGTTTTCAGTAGAGCAGCACCAATTGAACAGCATTCGTGATTTAGGGAATTCGGCCAGACGAATTAAGGAAACGCCGATTTCGAGCATATGGGGATTCCATCTTCAATTGCTACATTGGTAAAGTCGCTCAGGGAAAAAGGCATTTCCATGTACATATGTTGGTTGTTTGGCTTTTGCCTATGGTATGAGCATGTAAGGAATTAAGGGCGAAATGTTGTGGGCAATGGAGGAAATATTAAAATGTCGTGGATATGAAAGGAATTATGAGCAAATGTTGTGGGTATTAGGGGAATTTGGCCTTTTTACATTAAGCGTATGTTTGGAAAGTGATAAAACTTTTCGATGAAAATTTTTGATGTAAAAGTTATTGAATTGATAGAAAATGACGAGATAGGGTTAATAATGAAGAGTAAAGAGACTAAAGTTAAAGAGAAGTGGTTCCATTAGCCCGGGTTAAGCAAATATCTCGCTTAGCCTACCCCAAAAAAATTCATTTACAACACTTTTTTTTTTTTTTTTTCTTCATATAGTTGTTTTTCTGAGAGGAATGATCCTGTTAGCTTGTGCTAAGCAAATATCTCACTTAGGCAGCCTCAGAAAATCTATTTACAACAGTTTTTTTTTATTTTTTTTTTCATACACTTGTTTATCTAAATATATTTAACATATAAACTAAGTTTTACCATTTTTTGGATGTGCATATGTTTTTTTGAGATTTTAGACTGAAGAAAAAAGCAAAAAAAGTGTTGTAAATGAGTTTTTTGAGACGGGCTAAGCGAAACATTTGCTTAAGCTTACAGAATCATTCATCTTTATCTAAGTATATTTAATATATAAATCAAATTTTACTAATTTTGGACATGTATATATTTTTTTGAAATTTTTAAAGATGAAGAATGATCCTGTTAGCCTTTGGTTAAGCAAATGCCTCGCTTAGCCTCAAAAAGCCTATTTACAATAACTTTTTATTTTCGCTTTTTCTTCATACACTTATTTATCCAAGCGTATTTAACATAAAAACCAAGTTTTATTATTTTTGGATATGTGTATATATTTTTTTGAGATTTTTAAATATCTTTGTGTATATATGCATTTAAAATGCCCCTATCTGTAAAAAAGAGTGATTCTATTAGCCCGAGCTAAGCAAATGTCTCGTTTAGCTCATCTTAAAAGCCCAGTTACAACAATTTTTGTTTTTTTTTTTTTGCTTTTTTCTTTATACGCTTGTGTAGAAATGATTGAAAAGTAGAGTAGTAGTATAGAAGATGTGAAGAAATAATTAAAAGATATGGTAGTTATGGAGAGTGAAAAGTTTTAGGTTGAAAAGTTCTACTTGAAAACAAACGTGCCCTAATTTGTTTGACTCGTAGGATTCTTTCTAATAAGCTACTGTCAAAGCTTTTTTGTTTCTTGGGTGTTAAAAGTAATAATATCAACATTTGAAATGTAGAAGTTTGATTGAAGAATTAGTTTCAAGGTATGAAACATCAAGGTGAAAGCGATCTTGACAAAAATGGGTTATGGAAATCTTTGTTGGGAAAAGATGAGCTGCCAATTGCTTGGAAAAAAAATCAAAAAAGGATACGGATGCAAAAGGCCTATCTACAATCCGGTTGAGTCTCTCTAGTGAAGGTTTGCTGGAAGTAATGGAAGAAACAGCAAACAGGAAAGCAAAAGTTAATGGTAAAATAAGAATTGTTATATTTGACAAAGTATCATTGGTAGATTTTTGTTAAAGCAACATTTTTGCATTGTTCAATTATAGAAAATAGAAGTATATTACATTTGGTGAATTTAAGTGATCGCTATTGCAGATAATCTGACTATGTTGACTAAGGGTATGTTTGACAATGGTTAAAAAATGTCAAGTTAAAACTTTTCAATCTAAAACTTTTCACTCTCCACAACTATCATATTTTTTAATTATTTTTTCACCTTTTCCTATACAACTACCCTATTTTTCAATCATTTCTACACAACTACCCACACAACTAACCTATCTATTTTAACTTTACCATATTTACTACTCATCATTATCCCTATCATATTTACTACTCATCATTATCCCTATCATATTACATAATTTGACAACTTTTACTCTTCCAAACTTTTGATGAAAAGTTTTACCCATTTCCAAACACACCCTAAATCTCTTTTAGTTACCAAGTTTCAAGTGTTGTTTGAGCTTCATTGGGGTTTCCAGATTTTTAGTAGTAGTTTTCTCGAGATGGTGGAGAGTTTATCTGGTCAAAACTTAAGGTGTGACTTGAATCAAAGTTAAATATACAGATTTCAGCCAAATAGAGAAGCAGCTTCTCTTTCGGTTTGGGAATGCTTGATGAAGAACATTTGAATGGAGTTAAAATTGATAAATTATGAGCACCTTTGATTAATCACTACAAACAACTAACAGCTTTTCTTACACAACATCTTCAACTCTCTCTCACAAAGTATGCAGCAGTTATGATTTTTGATGTGCTGAAACCCAGAACAAGCAGCTGATCTTATAGACGACAAAGAGGAATCCACACCACTGGCTTGGGCATCAGTCCCTGTGCAATCCTCTCACACATGCAATCTGATGCTTATGCACAACGAATCAAGTGTCTTTAATACCAGTCATTCAGTGGTGACTATCTTGCGCAAGCCAATCTGCATTCATATTTAATTGCATATGAAAAATTCCATGCAGATAACAATCCGTCTTAACATCACATATTTTGGATCGCCCACAGATTTAATTGCTAATGCATCTAGGTGGTCCCCACTGTATTCTCCTGAACAAAAAGCAACTAGCGATGCCTTGGCCGAAATCGAATTAGTCCACACCTCTGATTTGAAATTCTATGTCATGAGAATTCGCTCCCATCATTTAATCATAGAGATGTGCCTCGTGTGGATTCCAAATACTTCTATGTTTGACATATTTTTTATTGTTATTATTATTCAAATATGCTTTGTAACACGAGAGATGATACGTCCTATAAACAAAATTAAAACAAACCAATTTGGCACAAATCAATCCCAAAAATCTAAAACTATATTTTGATTTTTATGGGGAAAATATAATTAGTTTTATTTAGGGAAATGCTATGTTGTTGGCGGTTTCAAATGGGATCCATGTCAATCATGAAATTAAAGTCCCACTCTCATATTAACATTATTTGTTTTACCATGGTACCAAAAATACCCAATTAGTGTCATGGATGGGTGATATACGCTTAAAACTATATATATGTGTGTACATTATAAAAAATGCTTAGATTCATTTGCTAATGTATTAGAATGTAGTAATACTTAGTTATTTATCCATGTAGTAGACATATGTACTCTTTTGATTGGATATAGGAGATGCTCGGGATTTTTCAAAATAAAAGGAATGCTAGGGTCCAGCTGGTTGTACCGTATTAGGGCACCATTGGCGCAAATGGTCCCAGCATTATATTTAGAATAGTTCGTTTTTGTAGCTCACTAAGTTCATCCAAATTAGATGTGTAAGGGCCCCATCTAAAAGTGGTGCAAAATCAATATAATAAAATCGTTTACTTTAAATATCAATTTTAAAAGTCATATTTTCAACATTTAAACTATCATATTTTTGGAAATCATTGAATAAAAATAATATTTATTCACTCTTTACAGCTTGTTGAATCAACTTTTCGTGTTAATTCAATAATTTGATAAATTAAGATTTCTCTTACGCTTAAATCCATGAACATCTCATGAAATATATTTTAATTAATACAAAAGTCCACAAAGTACTTCTGGATTTATAAGTCAAAAGCACAACTTGATTTATAAGTCATAAATTAAATGACCGATAATAATAATACGATCAAACTACAAGCTTAAAAATTCAATTAGCCCACAAAGCCTGCATTAGTCAAAAGCACAGCTTTTAGCTGCACTTCTCCACATTTGATGCCTTTTCAAGTAATAAGTTTTTAGCCGTGCATCTCCTCATTTGACACCTTTACAAGTAATGTCAAATGCAAGTCCAACTTTTGAGGGCATACTTGTCAGATGTGTGAAATTGCCCAGGGCTAACATTGTTGTGTGATTGAGATTTTCATCAAACGGCAGAAAATTGAAAGATAAGTGATGTAGGATGGGTAGAGAAGAAAATAGAAGAAAGAGGAAGGAACCTCTAAAGAGATGAGAATAGAAGAAGGAAGGTAGAAGAAGTAGAAGAACAAGGAGAAAAATAAAGAAAAGAGGAGTAGAAGGGAAAAACCAAAGAACATTTCTTTATAATTCTCAAAACTGATGCCCTTTTAGAGCTTACAAGGGCTGTATTTATAAGTGAACATACCACCTAATCTTAGCAAATGAAATCCTTCTAGGAAAAGAAATTGTATATTTTAAGTAAACTTCTTAAGGAAGTAAACTTAAAATAGATACATGCTTATTTTAAACAGATTCTAAAATATCCTAAAAAAATCTTTCTAGAAAAGGAAATTGTATATTTTAAGTAAACTTCTTAAGGAAGTAAACTTAAAATATATACATGCTTATTTTAAACAGATTCTAAAATATTCTAGGAGATCTTCTAAATATATCTAGGAGATCTTCCAAAATACAAATAAACATCCTAAAACAATCTAAACCCAAATTTATGAAAATATCTTCACGTCCCGCATTATTCTCTCTAACTTGGAAAAAACTTGTCCTCGAGTTTTGCAATGAACTTTCTTCAACTTCGATGAAAAGTAACAATGTAATTCAACACCTTGGAATGACATCTTGTTAGTCGACTAAGGCTTTGTCACCGAAGTTGCAACTTCTGTTTTAATGAGCTTTTTGAAATTTTTTGAAATTATTGTAACCTTTGTATTTTTCTGAAAATAGACCTTTTTGAAATTTCTAAAAATTGAGGGAGACTTGTAATTTCAAAAAAGTCAGAAGCCTGTTGTAATTGCTGAAAAGTCTAGGACAGTTCTGCAATTTTTTTTTGGAAGCTAAGGGGCAGTTTTGCAAAATTTCAGAAATTGTGAACAGATTTTCCAATGTCAGCTAGCAAAGGGGCTTCTAGAAATATTTGGTTTGTGTTTTTTGAAAATTTCTGAATCGATGATGTCTTAGCAAAAGCTAGGAATTGGAAGGACTGGTTTGAAAATCTCCAAAAGTTAGATGGCAACTTGTCATTGAGGCAGCTCTGGAAACAAGCTGAAATTTCCACCAAGCTCTAGAATTTGTCTGTTGAGGTCCAATCTTGCCAAGTTTAGCAAGAGACAACTTGAAAGTGATTTCAACAACTTCTTAGCAGTATCTTTGCGATGACCAACAGGTTGTTGTAATGGCAGCAGTAGGCAGCATCAAACAGCTACAGAATGGACAACAATGATAGCACCAGTTCGTGGACAGCAAAATGACAATAGGAATTGGGCGAAAGTAGTACCAGGTTTGGCTCTGATACCAATTGATGTAGGATGGGTAGAGAAGAAAATAGAAGAAAGAGGAAGGAACCTCTAAAGATATGAGAATAGGAGAAGGAAGGTAGAAGAAGTAGAACAAGGAGAAAGATAAAGAAAGAGGAGTAGAAGGGAAAAACCAAAGAAAACTTCTTTATAATTCTCAAAACTGATGCCCCTTTAGAGCTTACAAGGGCTGTATTTATAAATGAATACTACTTAATCTTAGCAAATGAAATCCTTTTAGAAAAAGAAATTGTATATTTTAAGTAAACTTCTTAAGGAAGTAAACTTAAAATAGAGACATGCTTATTTTAAACAGATTCTAAAATATCTTAAGAAAATCTTTCTAGAAAAGGAAATTGTATATTTTAAGTAAACTTCTTAAGGAAGTAAACTTAAAATATATACATGCTTATTTTAAACAGATTTTAAAATATTCTAGGAGATATTCTAAATATATCCAGGAGATCTTCCAAAATAGAAATAAACATCCTAAAACAATCTAAACCCAAATTTATGAAAATATCTTCACGTTGGGAAATCTGCTTAGGACTTTGGTGGGAGAACATATTAGAACTTGGGATTCTGTATTGGCTATTGCCGAATTTGCATACAATGGGTGTGTTTGGTTAGGGGTAAAACTTTTGATAAAAAGTTTTTGAGATAGAAGTTGTCACATTGATAGAAAATGATGTGATATAATAGGAATAATGATGAGAAGTAAATAGAATAAAGTTAAAATAGGTAGGTTAGTTGTATAGATAGTTGTGTAGAAATGATTGAAAAGTAGGGTAGTTTGTATAGGAAAATGTGAAAAAATAATTAAAAAATAGAGTAGTTATGGAGAGTGAAAAGTTTTAGATTGAAAAGTTTTGGTTGACATGTTTATATCCCACACAAACACACCCAATAATTCAGTCAATCGTTCTACTGGGAAATCTCCTTTTGAAATTGTCTATGGTTATATTCCTCGAGCTCCCATTGATTTAATTCCTTTACCCATTGATACCCATTCATCTGCTACTGCTAAATCTTTCGCTCAACATATTCGAGATGTTCATGCTGATATTAGAAAAAAGATTACTCTAAGCAATGAAAATTATAAGTTTGCTATAAATGTTCATAGAAGAAAACATGAATTTGATGTTGGAGATTATGTCATGGCTCGTGTACGTCCAGAAAGATATCCTAAAAATTCTTTTAAGAAATTGCATGCACGAGCCAATGGCCCCTTTTGTGTTTTAAGAAAATTGGGATCTAATGCATATGAACTTGATTTGCCTTCAGATATAGGAATTAGTTCTACTTTCAATATAGAGGATTTGTTTCCTTACCGAGGTACATTTTCTCTAGTTGAAAGTACTTAATTCATATCTGTTTCAATCAAGTTCTTTGCTTTTGAACCTTTAAAAAAAAAAAAAAAGGAGAGGAAAAAAAAATTCATTCTTAGTAGTAAGTCTTTTCTATATCGGCATAAGTTGAATTTTTGAGCCACCATGCTTACTAATGCTGAATTGAATGCCGAACTGGAAGCTTTATCCAATTCTATTGATAATCGATTTGAATCTTTAACAAACCTTTGTGATACCTTGGCCCAAAAGCAAGAAGATCTTCCAAAATAGAAATAAACATCCTAAAACAATCTAAACCCAAATTTGTGAAAATATCTTCACGTCCCGCATTAATAAGTATTAACAAGTTTCTTTTTTGTTGTTGTGGTAGTGGTGGCAGTTGTTGTTGTCATCATTATTGTTATTCATGATGAAGCCTAACCTATAAAAAATCTCTGATTAATTTACATCTAGGGCCTGTTTATAAGGGTGTAGAAGGGGATGTAACCAATTGCATTGCTGTTTACATCCTTATCACTTTAAAAGACATTTTCACCTAAATGTTAATGAGAAAAGCATCCCTTTCATATCCCTTTTTCCTCCATTACTTAAAACGTCTTTTTTATGATTCTGTTATTTTGTATTTATTCCATGTTACTGTTTAAGCTTGTTTTATTTCCCATGTTCATTATACAATATTTCTTTACCATCTACAATCTGTTTTACATTTCTTTTCCTTCCACTTTCTTCTATATTAAACCATTAAACCCTGATCTGTTGCTGCTTGTTTCAAATGTTTCCTGTGGAGTTCACAAACTTCTTGGAAACGAACTTAAAAGATAAACAACCGCCTTTTCCTTATTTCAAATGTTTCCTGTGGACTTCACAAACTAACGAATCATTATTATCCATTAGCAAAGTTTTCTATGAAATGATAATTTGTGTTGGATTGCAGCTTCATGTCCCTGGATGCGTTGGCCTGACATCATCTAACATTGTCAGAGTTGTTAGGATGTTGAGCAATCTCAAGTGTCTAAGACTCTATGGTCTCCTCTCCATAACACGAGAACAAATCAACAGCATCAACTCTCTCCTCCAAGTAAACTCACCATGGCCACCCGTGTTTTATAACAGTAATGATGATCACCCACGCCCCATAGACTTGGATATCTGCCCCAAGTGCAATCATATAAGGCTTGTTTTTGATTGCCCAAGGGCAAGCTGCCAGGAAAAGGACAGGTTCCTCTGCAGAGGCTGCTGCTACTGCATTGCCAGGTGTGAGGACTGCGGAGGATGCATTGACTCTGAAGAGCTAGGAGAAGATACTCTCTGTGTGCATCTCTTGTGTTCAGAATGCTGGCTTCGTCTTCCAAAATGCATGCTTTGTAACAAGCCTAGTTGCAGCCGGCATTGCTCTGTGCCTGATAGTTACATCGGACCAGATGGGTTTATATGTGAAATATGCAGCATCTGGAGCGAAAAACGTTCATATTTTGAGAGCGTTCTAAAGTTACTACCCCAGAACAGTTGTTGGTAGATAATCTATGACAGGTTTCTGTTTCAAATGTTTTGTTTTTTATGATTTCTTTTAAGTCTTGTGCACTTCAAAGTAACAATATTTGATTGTCAGAATGGACTCTGGATCGAATGAATAGCAGGATACTTTCTTATTAAATGGTTTTAGAGGCTGATAATTGAATTTGATTAATGTCAAGGAAAAGTCAAATTTAAGGTTACTAGCGGGCCAATGTTCATTATGCGTTCGCACGTTGTGATGAGTATTGGGTAAGATTTCCAAAGCCCCATTTCAACTCTTAACTCGTATCAGCACATTTGAAGCCGCTTACTTTAGAGCAGGGGTTTTAATGGTTATAGTCAACTCGTCAATTCGCTCGTTCAGTCCGTTTATAATTGAGTTTGTGTTGAGATTTTTGAATAAATAGGTTCTGATATGCTAATCTAATCAACCGTTTAATTAAATAAATGAATTAGGAATGAAATTTTATAACTCGTAAATCCGTTCAACCTGTTTAACTTGTTTAACCTATTAAAGTTTAATATATACATGTATATGTAAATCCTTTGGTTGGGATTTTTTTTTTGACTAAGTTTTCTTTTTGCTATTTAATTTTCAATTTTTCACTACTATCCTAATTTCTTTTTCTCATTACTATTGTATTTTCATTTTTCTTGCATAGAAAACATTTGCTTGTCTCTTCCTGCGAAATCATTGTCTTCTGGAGTTTAGATTTTCAAGTTGTCTGTTATATAATTCATATTTATTAAATGAGTTGTAAATATATTAGACTTAAGATTTTTTAAATGAGTTAATAAATAAATTAGAGTTGAGATATTTTAAATAAGTTAGAATTGATATTAGACTCTAACCCATTTTACTCGATTCATTACCACCTTAGCAAACTCATCTAACTCGATCCATTAAGATCTGACTCGATCCATTAACACCTTAGCAAAATCCGCTTGGCATCATTTTTTAGTTCAGGATGCTCATTTATAACTCTGGACCAGACATGGGTCAGATCTTTCAGAAGGTGGCCAACAAGAAATGACTAGTAAGGCAGGCTCCATAGGTTTGATCGAAACAAATAGAAAAGTCAACATTCTAGAACCAGGAGTAATGTTCTATGAGACCGGCCTGATTTATATATTTTATAATTCATTTATTTTTTCATGAAAACGTTCCCTACGCTCATTTGATAACCCCAAAAGCAATAATACTTCGAAGTTAAAATGAATTGATATACCCCTAAAGGCAGTTGATGTTAAATTTAAAAGAAATATCTAGACACCCAAAAAAAAAAGAAATATCTAGACGTCCAAAAATTGTAAAATCTGGTATGCGAATCAAAATATATTTAGGATGACATTTTCATGTAAAGGACTAAAAAGACATAAATCATGTGGGCCTTATGAAGGGTGAAAAGTTTTAAATTAAAAAGTTTTAGCTTAACATTTTTTATTATTACCAAACACACCCTAAGTCTTAAATAGGTAATTTAACCATACCATTGTACCTAAAATATGCAAATTAGTAGAAATTCACTATTGAATTATTAAAATTGGATTTAAAATGGTCAAGATCTATCAAAAACAAAACGAACAGCTTAAATTTTACCTTGTTAATGTCGAACAACCTCTGTTGGGTCATCTTAGGCCATGATTAAGTCAAATTTTTTTATGTATTTTTATTTTAATATCATATCTTTAATGATGAAAAGAGCTAATTAAAGATGGATTTTATATAAAATTTTATAAAAATTATATTTTTCATTGAATTTTTATATTTGTTACAAAATGAGTCATTTTATATTAACTTTTTGAAATATAAATTATTATAGTCTATGATAAAAAAAAAACTAGCATAAGAAAGTTTAAAAAATAACTAAAATATTTGCTAGCTATCTAAATGATTTAGGGGTAAAATTACAAAGGTTTAAATTCATTGAACAAGGTCTAATATGTAATATGTTAAGATATTTTATCATAAAACAAAATAAAATTAGACAAATATAAGGAGAATTAAATAGGCTTTAAAAAAATAAAATAATAACTTAAAAATATTTAGTTAATTTAATTTAGGCCAAATTAAATTAAAACTTTAAAGGGGTAATCAACATATATTCACATTGCATGATATAAAGTGATTTAAAGATTTGGAAATTTAAAACGAGATGGGTAAATGTATTAGCTTATTAAATGATTATAAGTCATTTAATAGTGCAGATCAGCAACAAATGGGCCGCATGCACACAGTCTTGTGTGCACTGCCAGTGTACCTATTTCAATGCTCCATCACCGTCTTGCCTAATCCATTCGAGAATCCAACCGTGGCCCACCTTAAATCCAGTCGTCCAGAAAATTCCTACATCACCAGCAAATTCCATTTCACAACCAAGTAGCCTATTCAATTAATGTGTGAGTAACAATGTAGCATCTGCTCTTCTTCATCCCAATTTGAATGGTAACACCATTTTTGGTGGTTCATATTCCCCATCCTTTCTACAGTCTTACCGGCGGCCTCACACCCATCGGCACCATCACAACAAACCGCTCACAAATCGACACTCCAACCCGTCATCAACAGCATGAAACGACTGAAAAAAAAAAAAAATCAATCATCCAAGCATTGAACCAAGCAGAAGGAAACCAGCCAACTACAAAAGCAAGTCCATGGCTGCCGCAATCCACAAATTCTAGCGCCGCCCCAAAATGGATGACCCCAAATTCATCCATTCTAGCAATCTTCAATCTTCTCTATCAGCCATGAATCCAGCTTGGGCACCGACCAAAATTACGGCACCACTGAACGTCCAAATGGCATCATCAATTCATCTAACCAGATCTCTTTGACATTGGTAGCCCTCTGTTTTTCCTAACAAAGCAAAACTCATGCCCCTAATTTCACCGATAGCAAAACGGGTGCCATGAAAATCAATGATGTTCACTATCACACCATTCGACAGCAAAAATTAACAAAATCCAACCGGCCACTGTTCAAGCATTTCATCGCCAACAACAGATTTAATGAGAAACACCAAGCTCCCCATTTTTAAATACCAGTCCGACACTCCGTACTAGGGGTGTAAATAGGATTGGGTTCAACCCGAGCCCGCATCAACCCGAACCGATTTATACCATGGTTGGGTTGAGGTTTTGGAAATTTGGTTTTTGAAAAATGGGTTCAACCCGACCCGATTTTAAAAATGGGTTGGGTTGGGTTAGGGGTCGGTCGACCCGACCCGACCCGATTTCATAAGATATGTATTTACATATATTTATGAGAGTGTATTTCATTCATATTGCTTAGATATTTAAATAAAATTGTGTTGAATTTGGAAATTTGTTTGACTATTTGGTTGTCAAATGTTGTTTGAATTTATTTGGTTTGGAAATATATTTGGTTAATTAGTTGTGAAATTGTGTTTGGATTATTTGGTTATATTGCATTGTAAATAGGTTGTTTAGATATTTGCTCGCATTGGTGATTTAGAATAACATAACAAGTCAACTGAGAACTTAAGATGTTTGTAGCTTTGATTGGAAGCCAACTAAGAAGGTAAGTAAGACTATAATATTCATTTTTCTATTTTGCATAATTTACTGTAATAATTTTATTTAGCTTTCACTTTTTGACTTGCAGAAGACATCGATTGCTCAAAAATACAAAAATAAAAAAACGAATCAATTACTAAACTTATCCTCCACTTTTGAGCTATGTAGAACTTTTATTGGTACTTATTGTTTTTATAATTATAATTATTTTTATTATTTTAGAGATTCAGGTGAACAAAACTTTAACTAGCATTGATAACATGTGTAATCTATTAGCCCGATTTCTAACCCGAACCGAACCGATTTGAGGTGGGTTGAAATAGGGTTGGGTTAAGATGTGAAAAGTAGGGTTGAAAGTAGGGTTGAGTTGTGATTTTACAAGGTGGGTTAGGGTTGTATTTGTGCCAACCCGAGTCAACCCGACCCGATTTACACCGCTACTCCGTACAGCCGTGACCAAAGCCACCATGATTTAAAACCACCGGCGATTCTGCCAACCATTAGACCCATCGGCACAGGCTCTCATACTTGCAGCCAAGAAATTGAATGCTCCGATCGTCAATCGCCAGCATTTCAATACCTGGCCAGCAACAAGCAGCCTTCAATAATGAACTAAAGATAGAGGCAGCTACAACATTGAGCATGCAGGAGAATCGCACGTCGTTTCATGAGAATGGATCCCACCTGTGGGACACTTATAAAATGAGGGGGACCTCTACCCTTGTGAGAGACACACTTCACACGCCACATGGCTAGGGGTGCAACTTAGGACTTGCTGAGTACGAACCCGGTTTCGAGTAGTGTCTAAATTATATTGTTTTCAGCTCAAACCAAAGACCGATTTACAAGCTATTTGGTTTTGAGTTGAGATGATCTCGAGCCCTATGAGCCCGAAGCAGTTGATACCTATGATTCAGGCTTGCATTCAGCGAGGTGCCCTTATTTTTAACAAAATCTAGAATTAGTCAAGTCATGCATTAAGATTCCTGGTGTTATTATTATGTTATTAGTTGTATGCAAATCTCACAACAATTAATGGCCAAAAGGTGCCCGAATACATGAAGGCAAGATCTAACTTTCTAAATAATCATGAAAATAACGCTTACTTCATGATTCAAAATTCTCCTTTTAATCCTCCATTTTTTCTTTTGATTACTACTCATTTCACGTTTGTTTTTTATTTGATTTAGAGGTTGTCGATTTCCAAGAGCTAGAATTTTCAGCAATCTTCGAGTATACAACATCTCCAATCTCAATCATCATTTCCAACAAGATAATTGCATGATCTATGTCATTATGTGCTTTTGTGTTGTGCTGCATTGGTTAATGTTTTGTTGATGTTTTGATTTAACTTGGTTATTATATGTAAAATGGGTAGAAGGTCTAAATCAGGTTTCTTTCTTTCTATTCTCAAACCATTTTTGAATTTTTACTGCTTTCTTGTAATAAAATTGTCGTATTAGACTTTTAGTGATAGATTTGTGATTAAATTAATATAGGATGAATAATAAATACATATTAATAGGAGAATGTCAACCTAAAACTCAATCCGAGCCCGAATTTCAAAAATAGGGTTAGGGCTTAAGTGTACAAATAAAGTTAAGGTTGAGATTTTAGAAATACAGTTAAAGTTGATAAGAACTAGAATTTCATGAGCTCGAGTTGCACCCCTACACATGGTAGGACACACCTCCCTTAAGTGGAACAAGCAATAAAATTCCTATGAGGTACAGATTTGCTCTTCATATTTATGTGATGTAATTTTTTACTGCTTTTGTAGTTTTTGTTGTTCTGTAGTTATTAAATGTTACTTTGTAGTTTAATTAGATTTTACTGCTTTATTTTCTACTTTATAAATTTTTAGACTAAATTTAATGCATTTTTCTTTACTGCTCTTGTAGATTAAATTTTATTTATGCAACTATTGCTTTCTTAATTTAGATTTAATTTGTGTTGTTATTAAATTATTTGTACTTTCCTTCTCTTTATCATTTTTTCCTTATCCTCTCTTCATTCCCTCTCTACCTCTTCACTTTTCTCTCTACCTTCTTCTCTTGCTTATCTCTCTCTCTCTCTCTCTAGTTTCTTTCTCTCTCAGCTTCTCTCTTTAATTCTCTCTTTCCTTATTTCTCTGTCTCTCCTCTCTTGTCTTTCATAACCATATTAATCTCAAACAATTCAAATTATTATCACCTCTTTGTGGACTTGACCCTCGACTCACAATTATTCTATATTAGCTTCCGCATAGTGTTAGCTTTGGTGTGTTTTGGTTATTTTAATTTAAATTGGTGATCAAATTAATCTTAATGACAAGTACTTAGTTCACATTAGGCCACTGCTAGCCAATGTAGGCTCCGCTTTGGTTGGCTAAACTGGGCCAAAGGTCTAAGCTTTTTAGGTTAATAGGTTGGACCTTTCTTGGCCTACTTGGTTGCCTAATGCTACCTAGGCTCTTTTTTAAGGTGGCCTGAGAGTTGCAAAGGGGCTTGGGCTTGTGTCCATTTTGTAATTTTATTTTATTTTTCTTTTTGCAAAATATTTATTTCCTAGGGATTTTTTTTGCAAAATTTTCGTCCAGTGATTGTTTTTCAAATTTCCAAAGTTGGTTCAATATACTCATGATGGATGGATCTATGATTCATCTCATTCCATTTTAATTAATATTAAGTTTGATTTACGTTATTTAAAGATCCAATTCATTCTAAAAATTTCATAATTATGCAATTAGCATAAATAAACTTTAATTAGCATAATTAAACATGATAAACATCTATTATAATCATCATTATAATAATATACAATGGTTCATATAATGATTTTTCTAAAGAAAATTGCTATCCATAAACATATAGAGATCCTATTAACTCTCAGGGATAAAAAAAAATCAATTAAGTGCATATTTGTCTGTCAGTATACGCATATGCATTTGAAACACTTAAATTTCATAAAATAAAATAAAACAGAAAAGAGCTACAAACCAACATTAAGTTAGTTCTCTTAAGATGGTTGGCCTGAAAAAATACTCACCATCTTTTGCATTCACTAATGAAAAAATCTAACCCATTCATCATAATTAGAAAAATCTTATCTTCAAAATGAGATATGACATTAATATTTTTTAACTCAGTTATGGACTAAAATAAAACATATTTAAAGGATTGCTTACCAATAAACCATGTTCAAATGCAGCTCTTACATGAATATATAAAGAAAAATGCATCATACAACATCCAAATTTATGCCATCAAATATTCATGTACATATATTTTAAATCACTATATCAAGTACATCAATACACATATATACATATAAATCTACTAATATATATAATACCAAAATTAATGCACATTTGGAAAGCCATGGCATAGTTCATGGCCCTGATACCAATGTTGAAAAATTAGGAATCAATCTATTCAAATAAATGGTGGCCTAGCTTTTAGGAAATCATACCATGATGTAAGGTAGTGAAAGTAGGATCGGTGTTGCCCCTCAAACTTTGTCGCTTGGCCAAGTTGACATCATGAATCATAAACCAACCAAGAATTCCACCACCTAAATGCCTACAATTTAGGAATGAGAGCTTAAGGTTTTGTATGCAATTTAAAGAGGATTTTGGATGCCTCTTTTACAAAGGAAGGGAGTGAGTCCATTTCAAATAAAATGGGAGCTTACATTCCCAATGGGATAGGCCTTATACTAGAGAAGCCCACATGGGTGAAAACTTTAATAACTAGTGTTGGAATTGTATTAGGATATGAGTATCCCCATAATGACTATCCTCCTTGTACTAGGAAATTCAATCTTACTTGGATATAGAGTTTATGAAAATATAGCGATAGTGGGATAGCTCTTACATATTCATTCCAAGATAGTTATACATGTGTAAGGTGTTTAGGAGAAACATCAGAGTACACATGAGAAATTCCTAAAGAGTTTTCCTAAATCCTTTCAAAGAATAATGACATTTAGATTGCAGAAGTGTCATCATCATCATCATCATCATCATTTCCCACCTAGGATTGCAGAAGTGTGATTGATTTTTAATCTTATGATTCGAATCCAATCGAGCGACGAAGTTTGAGATGTAACTTTCGATCATTCCGCTTTTGCTTCAACAAAATAAATATGTGGTGAATCCTTATTTTTCCAACAACTAGCCTTGAGTAGATCATTCTGAAGCCATTTGTCTTTGAAAAATTTGCCTTTTTGTCCTTTCTTAATTCGCCTTTTTGAAGCCGTTAGATACCATAGCTCTTACTTTTAGATTAAACTTGAAAAATCTTGCCCTTGTCAGTGCAGTTCCACAAGCTATAATTGGAAAAAGACTTGGCTGTTAAAGTTTTATAACATAAAGAGTCTGAAATAGAGCTAAGTCTAAAGTCTTACAGTGTGTTAGGAAGTGTAAAACTTTGGATGAAAAGTTTTCAAATAAGAAAAAATGATGTAATACGATAAAAGTAATGATGAGGAGTAAAAAGAATAAAGTTAAAATAGATAAGTTAGTTGTATAGATAATCCTGTAGAAATGATTAAAAAGTTACATAAAAATATGTGAATATATAATTAAAAAAAAGAGACATTATAGAGAATAAAAAATTTTAATTTGAAATTTTTTATTTATAAATAAACATACCCTTAAAATTTCTAAATTCAAGTTCCCCTGAGGCCTTTGACATGCGCATATCACCCCATGCCATTGAAGCACCAGGCTAATTTTCCTTTTACCAAGCTATTTTCCTTTTTTTGGTTTCTTTCTTCAGTTTCTTCCTTGCCAAAATCAGATGGTGAATAGCGTATCATACGACACATCCGCTTATGTGGAGCTGTGAATTGCATTCAAGCGGAGTGGTAGAAGCAGAGGTTGAGAAGTGCGGCTGACTGTAATTGAAAAAATAAAAAAAGAAAAGAAGTGCGACTGACGTCACCTTCCTTTGTTAACAAGTAACGACCATCCAAGTTTCTCATAAAAAAAGTAACGACTTATGGATTTTTAAGATTTTTATAATAAAAGTAAATATATATTTAAACAATTAATTTTAATCAGGATGTCAAGTCACAAGTGGTACTTCATGTGGGAATTTCCATAGCAACGGTTCCACGGAATAAGTTCCAGGAGAGGGAAGTCATTTTATTTCTCATTGGATAATTTGTATTTAAAAATTAGAAAATGACTATTGAGATTTTTTTATTACCTGTAACACCGACGTCTCAGCCACCAAGGAAAAAATTGAAAGTTTAGATCTGGTACACCTGATACGGTAAATTTTGTGTTTTTACTATCTTTAGAACTCGGATTCATTATTGTCTAGAAAATCAGGAGAAGTTTGGTATTCGTATATGGAAATACAGATTCGTAAGCTCATTAATTCTTCAATTAATATTCATATTTTTATCCTTTTACCTCTACATTTCAACTATTTTTCTTTCCTATTATACTCCAACTACTCTATTTATTTCATCTTTACCCTGATAATTTCATATCAATTAAACAATTCTTAAAATATTCTATTTCTTACTTCCCACCCCATCCCACAATTCCTACAAGAAGATGGAAATACGGAGCGGATCAGTGTCGCATTTCTTTTGTCCAACATCAAGACAGCTCGTGTACGAGGGTAGGCAGACTAGCCAAGCAGACATGGATTCTTCACAGATTGGATCAGTTAATCCATCAATGGAATTTTACGTTATTCACAAATACATTTTTTTATTTTAAAAAATAATAGTTTATTTTGTCATTTTTAATTCCAAAATAATTTTTCTTAATCTCAACACATTTTTTTTCAATTCTCAATACGCATTTTTCATTCTCAATACACTCCATCATAAACTTTCATGTTAGCCTCATCCCATCTTCATTCTATCTGTGCTCTTAAGTCCTTAATTCATGTGAAGGAAATCTAGAAGTGGGCAAATCTCTTATTTACGATGAAAGTTTTGTCTACCTATTTGTCATAAGGTTATCTTATTCTAGTGTCACTTTTCCTATTTTACTATACAGTTATTTAATATATTTTATATTTATTTACTTTACTCTTAGTGTGCTTGGCAATAAACAAAATATATTAAGCTTAACATTTTTCCATTTTAAACTTTTACTATTTATAATTATTATATTTTTCAATCGAGCATACTTCTATATAATCAGGTTATATAAAAACAGTTCCAAGTAACCCTTTCAAATTTTAAGATTTTAGTACTCGATAGAAATTCCAATTCACTTATTGTATTTAACTGTTAGTCCCAAGTTTATGGCAAAACACAACGGGGGAGGGGTGAATTGGGTTCTCAAAAATATTTCGGTGTATTAGTTGTAACCCCCTTTGTGAATTAAGTCCCCTTGAATGAAAAACGTGGAGAATGAGATAATAAGTAGAGCAAATAAAATTAACACAAGAGATTATAGTGGTTCAGGACAACCCTCCATACTCCACTCCTCCAAAAATATATTTTTGTGCCTTGGGTTCCACTATGCCTAATGGAAATACAGTTAGAGAACTTGCTCTCTTCTAGATTCCAGCTTTACTGAGTTTTTACAAATTTTGCACAAGTAAGTGGTGAGTCACACTCCAACCACACATTATTTTACCTTCAGTTAGTCTCAGTCTCCAACAACAAACTAAGTGGAATAAAAAAAAAGAATGAAAATAGAGGTCTACACTTTACAGATGTGTAAACAGATTTTTATCTCGTAGAAGAACTTGTAAAGTGAATGGATGGATGTACACTTGAGCACTTGCAGTCAAAAAGTAAAGCTCTTCTTGTAGCCCTTCTTAATGAGCACTTGAATGCTAGAAAGTTGGAAGGTGAAGCATACTTAATACATTAGTTTACTCTCTCCCTTCCACTTGATGTGTATTAAATAGGACAGGAGTAAATTCGAACGTTTGATAGTAGGTGGCCCGCATTTAATATGCCAACATTTGAATTTTTCCAACCATTGCAATCCAAATCGCACTCGGAGTTAACCTCGAGCGCGACTTTGCCCAAGTCACAGATTAGAGTCGACTTGGGTTGCGACTTCGGTCTTTAGCTCTTTAGTCAGGTTCCATTTCAGGTCGACTTAATCTCAGACTTGATCCAAGTTGTAGGTGAAGTCGACTTGGGTTGCGACTTCACTCTTTACTTGGTTTATTGGAACCTTGGCACAGTGTAAACTTGATCCTTTAGGATAATTGCCCTTCCTTTTTCATATTTTATCTTCATAAGTCTTCACTTGTGCATGTGGGCTTTGAAACTTTTTGAATATAGAGCTTAGTCAAGTTCATTTGAGCATTCTTGAATGAACTTGTTTTGGATCTTAGATCGTGTTAGAATGATGTTTCTTGAGTCAAACTGATCATCCTTAGGCTTGAAACTTCATGGTTTGAACTTCTTGTATCCAAGTTGAATGTTGGGGTAAACTTGGTTTGCAACTCCATTGAAGTTGCATGTCTGAGTTGACTTCATGTGCGACTTCACCTGAGTCGTATGTCGGAATTGACTTCAGTTGTAACTTGAATGTCAAATTCAGCTTTGGACCCCTGAAAAATACCCCAGGTCACTGACGGAGTCGACTTGGGTTGCGAATTCACCCAAGTCACATGTGAAATCGACTTCAGTTGTGACTTTACCTACTCACACATCATAATCTCCTGCTTGAATCTAGAGGGTATTTGAAACGCCTCTAGGCGCCACCCCTTACAACCTTATGGTTAGGTGATTGGAGAACCTCATGGTTAGGTGACTGGGCTCAGTTTCCTTAAACATCATCTCCTATTTCAAGCCCACAAGGTTATTCCATGCATTACATTCACACCACATGATATGACAAGTGCATGTTATTATAAAATACATTTGAAAATTTTATTTCAAATATCATTCATTCACTAGAATTTTCGCAACATTCTTTGCAATAAAATATTGAAAAACAACTATAACAAGCATTGCCTACTTACCTTTCATAGTGATTTTTCAAGAGAATTTTCTTTTTGTGGTTCTTTTCCTTTATTTCTCTTTCTTATATTTAAAGTAAAAAAATATAAATTTCCCTAGGTTTAATTGTCTCATTTTATTTGTCATTTACAATTAATACTTAACTATCCAAACTTTATTTTAAGATTAATTTTTTTGTTATACCTATTTCTATTGAAAATGAATGACAAATCAATCGTAATTCATGTTTTAATGATTAACAATTCAATTTGAGAGGTTTTAAGGGACTGACATTTGTGTTAAGTTGATCTAAGGCTTAGAGATTTCAAGATTCAAAGCATGACAGGTCAAATCGCAAGCCAAGTCGACTCAGGCATCAACTTAGGTCAAGTCGATACCGAAGTCGAGTCCAACATTGACTTCAAAGGTTAAATTTTGGACGAAACTGACAATGTGGATGCGTAAGCAGGTGAATTCGCAACCGAAGTCGACTTCGCATATGATTATGATTAAGTCGCAACTGAAGTCAACCCCGTCAGTACCTTAAGTGGACTTTTGATTTTCGAAGCTAAGTTTGAAGAGATCAAGTCGCAACCCAAATTAACTCCGAAATGGGACTTGGGAGTAGTCGCATATGAAGTCGACTCAAACATGCGACTTGAGTGAAGTTGTAACCTAAGTCGGCCCCAACATTCAATTTGAGTACAAGAAGGTTAAATCAAGAAGTTTCAAGTCCAAGGGTGACAAGTTTGGCTCAAGCAACATCGTTCCAACATGATTCAAGGTCCAAGACACAAGCTCATCCAAGAACTCTCAAATAGAAAATAATCGAGAAGTTCAAAGGTCTACTTGCATAAATGAAGCCTTTTGAAGTTAAAATATGAAGAAACAATGGCATCTATGGATCAAGTTTGTGTTGTGCCAAAGTTCTAATGAGCTAAGTGGAGAGTGAAATTGCAAGTCAAGTTGACTTCACCTCCGATTTTGGTCAAGTCTGAGGCCAAGTCGATGCCGAATGGAGCTTGAAGTTGAAGAGCTGAAGATCGAAATCGTAATCCAAGTCAACTCCAGTCTGCAATTTGGATGAAGTCGCACTCAAAGTTGACTCTAAGTGCAACTTGGATTGCAGTGGTTGAAAAATTCAAACATTGACGCATTAAATACATGCAACCTACAACCAAATGTTCATATTTCTTCCCTCTCTAGTTAATATACTTAAAATGAAGCGGAGAGGGGTTAGCTAAAACATTAATTAAGATTCCACCTTCCAACTCTCAAGTATTCAAGTGCTCATTAAAGCAATCTACAAGAAGAACTGTGTGACCTATTGCAAGTGCTGAACTGACTTCTCATCAACTCACTCTAGATGTTCTTCCTCGAGCTGAAAACTTTCCTACACATCTGTAAAGTGAAAATTCTTATTTTCATTTATTGTCTTTGTGATTCCACTAGGTTTGGTGTTGGAGACCAAGGCTAAATGAAGGCAAGGAGTGTGTGGTTGGAGCGTGACTCACCACCTACTTGGGTGCAAATTGTAAAGGCCCCATAAAGTTAGAATATAAAAGAGAGCAAGAGCTCTGATTGTAATTCCATTGATATAGCGGAACCCAAGGCACAAAGGTGTGTTCTTGGAGGAATAGTGTAGGGAAGGTTGTTCCCAACTACTATAATTTCTTGTGTTTGATATATCCACTCTATTCGCATTTTCACTCTCCACGCTTTTCATTCAAGTGGACATAGACTACAAAAGGGTTACATTCAAAACAACGAAAAGAATTTTAAAGAACTTAATTCACCCCTCCCGTCTTGGGTTTTGCCATAAACTTGGGACCAATAATTAACTACTTTTTTTTAGAAAAAACCCATTATTAACTTTTTAAAATAAAGAACTTAAATTAATCCACTTCTTATGATTATTATTATTATCATCATTTTATTTCTCCTTTCTATATATATTTCCAGATAATTTTCCTATTAATAGCATATATTCATATCTATATTAATAAATTTGTAAGTATCCATTTTGTAAAAAACAAAACAAAATAAGAATTCTGATTTAATTCCTTAGCCATGGTTTAAACCTCCAACAATAAAGTCCAAATCTTTTGGAGGCAATTTCTCTTTTTGTAGAGTTATTGTTTTAAATATTTTAACATCTAAGTTTGATTAAAAATTTTATGAGTAGGATTTACGGGCATTTGAACCCATGTCACTTTGTATGAAAGCAAAAACACTTACCACCGAAATAAAGGTACCAATTTATTTTACTTTCTACTATTATATTATTTGAATGTATCTAGTTTCATTTATCTTTTCTTTTTTTTATAATGATTTTATTATTATTATTATTATTATATATTAATCTAAGTATGTTTCATATCAGAATTTTATAAGTTAAAATGATCAATTTGAATTATGGTTTTACCACCACCACAAGATTGATTATTATTATTATTTTCTAAATGCTTAGTTATTTAATAGAAAATTATCAAAACAACAACTAAAAAAATATACCAGAACCGTTCCCATGAAGGTTTGAACCTTCATCGGTGTTTCGAAATAAAGTGCATTATAATACTTAAATCAAGTTTCATACATACTCTATTTTCCATCCAAAACATAGAGATGTAACGTGTAAGACATACCTTAAACAAAAAAAAAAATTTCTTCTTAACGCTGTTGCGATCCTCTCCTCTTCTGTTATATTTTTTCATTTAAAAATCATTTTATACCTATTTATACAACCCTGCTTACTAGGAATATGTGCCCCATTTATCTGTTCAGTTAATTGGGGATGAGTGCCGCCCGTGGATAAGCCCTTACATGGCATAACTTTATCTCCCACGTTTATACCTTTATCTCCTTTGATGCGTCATCTTTTTATTGCCTTATCCCAGGACTTTCTTTTTTTATGTTTCTCATTATTACTACTATGATTACTTTATATAGAATTTTTGTTTGTTACAAGTTTCTTCCTTTTCTTTAAGAAAATAATTTTATTATTAAATTAGACTAAGATATCTGTATGCTTAACATAATGCAGTATTTAGATATACCTTAACTAATTCATTTATTTCTCTCTAATTTTTTAGTCTAATTTAAATGAATATTTTTGAGTTAGAAAGTAGACTTCAGGATCTTTTAAGTGGACACAAGAGCAGACGAACTAGCAACCGAGGTCGACTTCGCATGCGACTTAGGTCAAGTCGCAACCTAAGTCGATTCTGTCAGCGACTTGAGTAGACTTCTAATTTTCAAAGCTAAGTTTGAACAAGTCAAGTCGCAATCCAAGTTGACTCCGACATGCGACTTGGATGAAGTCACATATGAAGTCGATTCAGACATGTGACTTAAGTGAAGTTGCAAACTAAGTTAACCCCAGCATTCGACTTAAGTGGAAGAAGGTTAAATCAAGAAGTTTTAATTCTAAGGGTGATAAGGTTGGCTTAAGCAACATCATTCTAATATGATTCAAGGTCCAAAACGCAAGCATATTCAAGGAACTCTCAAATAGCCAATAATCAAGAAGTTCAAAGGTCTACTTGCACAAATGAAGTTTTTTGAAGTTAAAATATGAAGAAACAAGGGCATTTACGCTAAAGTGCAGAGTGAAGTCGCAAGTCAAATTGACTTCACTTGCGACTTAGGTCAAGTCTGAGGCCAAGTGGACCCTGAATGGAACTTAAAGTTGAAGAGTTGAAGACCGAAGTCGCAACCCAAGTTGAGTCTAGTCTGTGACTTGTGTGAAGTCGCACTCGAAGTTGACTCCAAGTGCGACTTGGATTGTAACGGTTGGAAAAATTTGAACCTTGGTTCATTAAATGCGCACCGCTTACCACTAAATGTTCAGATTTCTTCTCTCACTATTTAATACACGTTAAATGAAGTGGAGAGGGATTAGGTAGAGAATGGATTAAGCTTCCACCTTCTAACTCTCAAGTATTCAAGTGCTCATTAAAGAAATTTACAAGAAGAACTGTGTGGCTCACTGCAAGTGCTAAACTAACTTCTCATCAACTCACTCTAGATGTTCTTTCTCGAAATGAAAACTTTTTATGCATCTGTAAAATTTAGATTCTTCTTTTTATTCATTGTCATTATAATTCCATTTAGTTTGGTGTTGGAGACTAAGACCAAATGTAGGCAAGGAGTGTGTAATTGGAGTGTGACTCACCACCTACTTGGGTGCAAATTGTAAAGGCCCATAGAGTTGGAATCTACAAGAGAAAAAGATCTTTGATTGTAATTCCATTGATATAGAGGAACCCAAGGCACAAAGGTGTGTTCTTGGAGGAGTGGAGTAGGGAGGATTGTTCTCAACTACTATAATTTCTTATGTTTGATATATCCGCTCTATTTGCATTTCCACTCTTCACGCTTTTCATTCAAGGTCTACAAGGGGTTATATTCAAAACACCGAAAAATTTTTAAAGAACCCAATTCACCCCTCATGTATTAGATTTTACCATAAACTTGAGACCAATAATTTCACCGCTTTTTTATGAAAAAAAACCCATATGACTAAAAGATGAACGTATGAAGTCACAACCCAAGTCGACTCCACGTGTGACTTAATTCAAATTAAGGTCTAAGTTGACCCAAGATGAAACTCTAAGAGCACTTCATTATCGAGGAGTACTCAAGAAGTTGAAAAGCCATGATCAAAGTTGCACCCCAAGTCAACTCTAGTGTGTGACTTGGGTGAAGTCATAGCCGAAGTCGACTCCACCTGCGACTTACACTATAAAGGTCAGAAAAATTTGAATGTCGTATTTAATGCGCGCCACCTACCTCGTAATGTTTTGATTTACTCCTCTATTATTTAAGACTCATTAGGAGGTTAGCTATAACATTTATTAAGCCTTCACCTTCTTACTTACAAGTATTCAAGGGAGCATTAAGTGCTCTAGAAGAAGAACTGTGTCATTCATTTCAAGTGCTAAAGCTTTCCATCAATCTTAAGCTTTACACGTTCTTTCTTATGCAAAAATTGTAACTACACAACTTGTAAAGTGTAGAACTCCTTTTTAAACTTCTTATTTCGTTATTCTACTTAGTTTGGTGTTAGAGACGAAGGTTAAGTAAAGACAAGTAGTGCATGGTTGGAGTGCAACTTACAGTCTAGTTGTGGTGTATTTGTAAAGGCTCCTTAGAGTTAGAATCTAGAAAAGAGCGAGGGCTCCAGTTGTATATCTGATTGATATAGTAGATCCCAAGTCATAGGAGTGTGTTCTTGGAAGAGTGGAGTGTTGGTCCCGAGTTGATGGTAATTACTCAAGAGGGGAGCGGTGAATTGGGTATTTAAAATTTTAAAACTTTAATTAGAGATTTTACCCCGGTTTAGTTTAAACCCCTTTAATGAAACAGATAGAAAGCATTAAGATAATGAAAGCAGAAATGAAAAACAGTAGACAAGATTTATAGTGGTTCGGACAACCTTTCCCTACTCCACTCTTCCAAGCTCACACTCCCTTGTGACTTGGGTTCGATTATGTATTCCACGAATACAACTAGAGTCTCCACTCTCTTCTCTAGGGGGCCTATACAACCAGAGCCTTCGCTCTCTTCTAGATTCTAGCTCTAGGGGGCGTGTACAACAAGCAACACAAGTAGGTGATGAGTTACACTCCAATCACAACCCTACTTGCTATATCTTGGTTTGAAATACCTAACTCAAGCCAAGCACCAAAATCAAATAACAAGATGAAATAGAAGAAATCTACACTTTACAGATTTGTGTAGGCAGTTTTAGCACAAGGAAGAAATCGTAGAAGCGATGAATCGTTCAGTGTTGAAGCAAACAGCAACTTTGAAGCTTGTTCTTCCTTTGAAAGTGTATAGATCACTCAATTGTAGAGAAAAGTAGATTGAAACTCTTAGTAGCACTTCTTTCCTCTTTTTCGGCTCTAACTTGTGTGTTTCCACGTTTGCTTGAGTGTCTATATATAAAGGAGGGAGAATTTCGAACGTTATAGAGGTGGTTGGCGCGTAATAAATGTTTCAAAGTTCAAAAATTCGAACGTTATTTCTCCAAGTCGCAGGTGGAGTTGACTTCGTGTGCGACTTTACCCAAGTCGCATGCTGGAGTCAACTTCGGGTGCAACTTCGGATATGCTTCAGTTTCCAAGTCTGTCTTTTGGGTCGACTTGGTCTGAGACTTGGCCCCAAGTCGATCTTGGAGTCGACTTCGGGTACGACTTGGCTTCTCTCTCTTGCCAAGTCTGCTTAATCCTTCTTGAGATGTCTCTTGCTTGCTTAACTTCTTCTTCATAAGTGTTCTTCTTTTGATTTTCAATACTTGGAGTTCATTTGTATAAAAGTTCTTTAGCTTTATGTCTAGAAATCTTGAATCTTTGTACGCATGAACAAGATCAATATATATATATTGATTAGATTGGTTGAATTTATGTATCTTGCTTGCTTTGGTCTTGGATTAATATTCATATGCTCCAAGTCGAATATTTAAGTCGACTTGGTCTTCAACTTGACTCAAGTCTATCTTGAAGTCGACTTTTTCTTCGACTTGATTTCTGAAAATCTGCACTGTGAATCTGAAGTCGATGCTGGAGTCGACTTGGCCTGCGACTTCACCCAAATCGCAAGTGGAGTCGACTTCATGTGTGACTTCGGCAACTTTGCCATCCAATTTCAACTCTGGAAGGAAAGTGCCACTTGAAGTCGATACTGGAGTCGACTTAGTCTAGACTTCGCCCAAGTCGCAAGTGGAGTCGACTTCGTCTGCGACTTTCAGAATTCTTGCTCCTAATTTCAACGCTGGACAGAGGACGTCTTTTGAAGTCGAAGATGGAGTCGACTTGAGAAATCGACTTGGCCCAAGTCGATGTCTGAGTCGACATGAGTTGCGACTTGACCTGTTCTGTTTTGTATTTTTCACTTTTATAACCTTAAACATTGCACAAAACATATTAGTAGCTAAGACTTTACTCAAATTGTGTTGTTAATCATCAAAACACATGCTTTGGATATTTTGCATTTGATTTCAACAATTGTTTCCAACAATCTCCCCCTTTTTGATAATTGAGAAAACCAATTTGAGTTTATACCTTCCAATATCCTGTTTTGACATTTTTAGGATAATCATAAGTCATTTACCTTTTGAACTTGTTGAAATTGTCATATATATTTCATTTTCATCATTTTCATATGTTGTTTCAAATAATCACAAGTTAAATTTTATTTAGACAATCATTCAACCATTTCAAAATAGAACATTAATGATTAGAGCAAACATAATAAATCAGAGCATAAAATAGAGCATTTATAATCAGAGCATAATTCAAGTGATAATAAACTTTGCAAAAGTAATCAGAACACAAACAAACTTTTTCATAAGCAACCTTTTCATATATGATCAAAAAATTTCATACAAGTTTCAAATGCAAATGAAACCTATATATAAGCTACCCAACCCAAAATCCTAAAAATCTAAACTCAAAACTCTCAAACTTCTCCCCCTTTTTGTCAATCGAGCAAATAGGGGTCGACTCGAAGAGATTTGGTGAACTGGAACGCAGAGATAGGATATGGAGTCGGGCGAACGGGTCGAATGTGGGCCGAGGAGTAAAAAGATGAGACTGGGGCAGGTGTGGGATCTCGATGAACTGATCTAGTGTTAAATGGATCAAGCTCGGGGATAGGCTGATGGCGATGGCTTCCGGATGCTAAGTGATATCGTATCGTCTGGAGCTCCCTATCCATGCGATCCTGTCGAGAATGCATATCTGTGATGGCATGTAGGACCTCGACGATTTGACTGGTCATCCGGTCCTCTAGCTGCTCCAGATGCTCTCGAATATCATGAATGGAGGTATCCCGAGAAGGTGGGTGTGGAGCCGGGTCTGGAATCTCAGATCCTTTAGGAGAGCACGACCTATGTGACATTGGCGATGCAGGCTACTCGGGTGCATCCTGTGGTGGAGCAGGTTGTGTTTCTGGTGATGGCGGGGGCTGCTCCCCCTCAACTTGTGCATCCCCGGCTTCCTCTGGAGCCGGTGCACCTTCTTCTACTTCAGCCTGGAGTTGATTTACATTGATCTTCATTCTTTGGATCAATGCTTTGTTGATTGCGTTCGTAGGCTTTAACACCTCGAACGGCTCTCCATCGATATCAACTCTGAAATGCTCTAGGATCTTTGTAATCCAAGTTCCATAAGGCAGAACCCCTCGTGGGTTGTCTTTCCTAGAGCTTAGGGCTTCTACGAACAACCGAGGGAGGCTAATTTTGACCCGGTTTACCAGTTTCCATAGTATGCCGGCCTCCCGTGGGTTGAGCTGATTTCTACCCCCACCTTTGGGGTAGATGCAATGTGTAACCAATAGTCTGAGGACTCTGAGCCTCGGGGATAAGTCCATGTAATGTAGAAACTTGATCCCAGGATGATACTAATTGCTCATGGTGAGCTGATTATAGATATCTGATAGGGTCAGATTCTCAGGCAATGGCTCATCCTCATAAGGTACCTCTAAGATTTGTCCCACGTTCATGATTGCTTCCTCTAACTTTGGGATTACACCGATTCCAAAAAATATGTCAACTCCTTTGACAAATGTACCGAAGTACTCGTCATCCCATAAGTAATAGAAAATGCGAGTCAAATCGGGGTATACTCTTTCATCTGCTTTTAGTAGGCTAGTCCACCCTTGGAAATCCAATAGCTACTCAATGTCGGACTCATAATCCCCCAAAAATTTGAAATCGATGATTTTAGGAATGAATACCTTGCGTTCATAGAACGACTTGTAGAACCGACTGTGCTGTAACTCGGTCTTGAAATACGTTGTCGGAATTTTCAGGACTTGAGCTTTGGCAGCTGGGGTTCCTTTCCTTCTAGTCCCAGATTGCGTTCTTTGTGATGTTTGTGGATGTTCTTCCGGGACAGCAGTAGTGGATGGAGTCACAGCTTGGAAACGGACTCTGCGACCCGTGGAAGTGGATGGTTCTTCCCGGGCTCGCTTTGAGGGGGTCCGTTGCCTCCTGGGCACTTCTTCTTCGGCTTGAGAACTAGATGGTCTAGAGACTGGTTTGAGCGAAGGCTTGGATACAGCCAATTTGGGTAGTCTTGCTTTGGGTGCCATTGATTCTGGTTTTATGGGTTTTTCAAATGGAATTTGAGATGCTGCTATCTGAAATGAAATGGGTTAGAATCTGAAATGGAAGCTGAAAGCTAGGAGTTTTGAAATGGAGTTTTTGTGTGACAGCTAACCGAAATGGAAGCTGACTGAAGGCTCGAATGGAAGAGATAGAGGAGAAAGCAGAGAAAGAGAGTCCGTCGGAGTGCCGGACAGGAGCTGCCGGAGTGGTGCCGAAAAATAGAAAGTGAAAACGGAGAGAGAGACTGGAGGAGCCGAAAAGGAGAATGGGAGAAGGGAGAGGTGCCTGAGAGAAAAGAGAAAGGAGAGAAACAGTGCTGCCGGTCGCGGGAGAGAATGAGAGGGAAGAAGAGAAAAGAGAAAGAAGAAGGAAGAGAAGTCTGACGGTCGCGCGCGGAGTCGACTTCGCCATGCCCAAGTCGACTTCACTAGAGTCGACTTGGGGGACCCGGAGTCGACTTGACTTATCGACTTGGACTTTTCTAAGTCCACTTTTCCCATCTAACTATTCCTAATCTAACTCAATCATCCCCATATCATTTCTAATTTTATAAAATGATTCCTTTGCTAAAGGTTTAGTGAATATATCAGCAATTTGATCCTGAGTTTTTACATATTCCAAACAAACATCATGATTTTCAACATGTTCACGAATGAAATGATGTCTCACATCTATATGTTTAGTTCTAGAGTGTAATACTGGATTTTTAGTTAAACAGATAGCACTTGTATTATCACATTTAATTAGAATATTATAATAATCAATTTCATAATCTTTTAATTATTATTTCATCCAAAGTAGTTGGGCACAATAGCTCCCGGCGGCTATATATTCGGCTTCCGCCGTAGATAGAGCAACACTAGTTTGTTTTCTTGAATTCCATGAAACTAATATGTTTCCAAGGAATTGACATGTTCCACTAGTACTCTTTCTATCTACTTTATAACCGGCAAAATTCGCATCCGAGTAGCCGATTAAATCAAAAGTTGACCCCTTTGGATACCATAGTCCAAGATTAGTGGTATTTATCAAATATTTAAAAATTCTTTTTATAGCCAATAAATGTGATTCTTTAGGGCATGCTTGGAATCTAGAACACATACAAACACTGAAAAGAATATCCGGTCTAGAAGGGGTTAAATACAACAATGATCCTATCATACTTCTATAAAGCTTTTGATCGATACATTTACCGTTTTCATCCGTGTCGACCTTGATTGTTGAACTCATTGGAGTATTTGCTCCTTTGCTAGATTCCAATCCAAATTTCTTTAGCATTTATTTGATGTACTTGGACTGATTTATGAATATTCCTTCAGCTTGTTGCTTGATTTGCAGTCCAAGGAAGAAATTTAATTATCCTATCATGCTCATTTCAAATTCGCTCTGCATAATCTTAAAAAATTCTTGGCACAGAGTTTCATCAGTAGCACCAAATATTATATCATCTACATAAATTTGCACAATTAAAATATTTTTGCTTTTATACTTGATGAACTACTCTTCTTTGAAATTCATGGTCAATCAAGAATTTGTTTAACCTTTCATACCAAGCTCGTGGAGCTTGATATTATCCATATAATGCTTTGGTTAATTTATAAACATATTTTGATTGATCATTTTCTTCAAATCCATGAGGTTGTTCTACATATACTTCTTTATTCAAGTATCCATTCAAAAATGCACTTTTCACATCCATTTGAAACAATTTGAAATTCATGTGAGAAGCAAATGCTAGTAAAATGCGTATGACTTCTAATCTAGCCATGGGTGCATATGATTCTTCAAAATTAATCAATTCTTCCTGGGAATACCCTTTGGCTACTAGTCTAGCTTTGTTTCTTATTACAAGTCCGCTTTCGTCTAATTTGTTCATAAATACCCATTTGGTACCAATAATGATATAATCATTTGGTCTAGGAACTAAATGTCATACATTATTTCTTTCAAATTGATTTAGCTCTTCTTGCATGGCAATAACCCAGTTTTCATCATTAAGAGCTTGTTCAATAGTGGTTGGTTCAATTTTTGACACAAATGCATATTGTCCACAAATATTTTATTTTGATCTCCTAGTTTTTACTTCTTCATAAATATTTCCAATGACTTGCTCAATTGGATCCGTATTTTTGAATTTTAAATCAATTGGAGGTTTGTAGGAGTCATTACCTTCACTTACCTCTTCCTCCATGGGATTTCTGGCTTGAGCTCGGTTTCCTTTTGTTGTTCTTGTTGTTTTGCTTTTGTATCATCTTCATCACTTAGTTCATCCTTCTTTCTCGGAGTTTGGTTAAATTCATCAAAAACAACATGTATTGATTCTTCTGCTATTTGATTTTTTTTGTTGAAAATCCTATATGCTTTGCTATTTGATGAATAACCTAAGAACATAGCTTCATCACTTTTGGCATCTAATTTTTCTAAATTTGTTTTTCCATTATTTAACACATAACAAGTACATCCAAAAGTATGAAAATATGATATGTTCGGTTTCTGCCTTTCCAAAGTTCATATGAGGTCTTTTTCAATATTGCTATAATGGTAACTCGATTTAATACATGACAAGCTGTACTTACAGCTTCACCCCAAAATCTTTTGGACAATTTACTCTCATTTAGCATGGTTCTAGCCATTTCTTGTATTGTCCAGTTTTTCCTTTCAACAACTCCGTTTTGTTGAGGAGTTCTTGGTGCAGAAAATGTATAGTAAATTCCTTTTTCATTGCAAAATTCTATGAATCGATTATTTTCAAATTCACCACCATGATCACTTCTAATGGAAATGATTGAACTTTGTTTTTCATTTTGCACCAAATTTGAAAACATAACAAACATATAAAATGCTTCATCTTTGCTAGCTAAGAGTATAATCCAAGTAAATCTTGAAAAATCATCAACAATTACATACACGTACTTTTTCCCACCAAGAGTTAAAATGTTCGATGGCCCATAAAGATCCATATGTAACAACTCAAGTGGTCTAGTTGTTGAAATTTCCTTTTTGGTGGAAAATGACATTTTGGGCTGTTTAGATAGTTGACAAGCTTTACAAATCTTATCCTTGTCATATTTGAGCTTTGGTAACCCTTGTACTAGATTCTTTTTCTATAATATTTTAATATTTGACATATTTATATGTCCAAGCCTTGTATGTCATATCCATGGATCATTTTCTATGACTATTAGACATTTTCCCTCTAGTTCATCAAGGCAAACCAAATATACATTTTTATGTCTTTTGCCACTAAATTCTATGTGTTCATCATAAAAAATATTGCATATAGAGGATTCAAATACAACTTTATATCCTTTATCACATAGTTGATTAATACTCATTAGGTTGTGTTTGAGTCCTTCAACAAATAGTACATCTTCAATACATGCATTTGAAATATCATAAACATTTTCTTTACCTTTTATTTTACATTTTTCATTATTTCCAAAAGCTACTGTTCCTTCATTGCATGGGTTGATCTTATGGAACATTCCTTTTTCTCCTATCATATGTCTTGAGCAGCCACTATCCATAAACCATATGTTATTGGCCTTAGCTCTAAGACAAACCTGCAAAAATTAAGTCAAGTGGAGCTCATCCTTTTGGTACCCATTTTATAGGTCCATTTGGGTTAGTTATCCTTTGGAGTCTATGTTGGTCTACCTTTGAAGCCATAAATCCAATGCTTTTCGGCATCCAAACCAATTTTGCACCAAGGTTTTACAATTTTCTCAATTTGCATTGATAAACCTTGTGTCCTAACTTGTTGCAAAAATTATAAGCTCCCGGAAGTCTAGAAACAGGAAGCCATTTGGTAATTTGTTCCTCGGTTGGTCTTTTGGTCCAAACTACTTGATTTATCTTAGGTTTAGTACAAATGGGTTTGGCATTATTTCTCGGAGCATTAGATTTCTCTTGCTCAAATGTATTATACCCAAGTCCTTTCTTACAAGTTTGGGTTGTCATTTTCAAGAATATTTTCACATTTTCTCCTGGATTAGAAAACTTGACAAGCGATTCATTTAATGATTCATTTTCCCTTTTGAGTTTCTCTAACTCAATTTTCAAGGTATTCTTTTCACTTTTTAATTTATCTATCTTTTCAGCAAGTTTACCATTCACAATTATTACTGCATCACATTGACTTTTCTTTATTGTAAATTTGTTTCCTAATTTCTTTATTTTCTCATATAATGAATCATAGGCTTGTTGAAGTTCTTCCAATTCAGCACATTTGAGGCATTCATTTGTAGAAGAGAAAATTAAAAAAGATTTTTGTTTGGAGGTTACCTCTTGACTACTTGTGCAGTTCGTTGAAGTAGCTTGATCCTCCAAGATTTCCGTGGCTGCAAAACATATGTCGGAATTTTCTATGCAACAAATTCTTGTGCAATCTGCTTCACATTCTTCACTTGAAGAGCTACATGTTGTAGATTCCTCTTCATTTACGTACATGCCTCTTCCTTTGTTTCTTTGAAATTTTCTGTTGTCGCCTCGATCTTTTCTTTGCTCCTTTACTTTATTTTCTTCGGGTGTTTGGCATTGGGCTTGCATGTGCCCCGAACCACCACACCGGTAACATTTTGTTGATTCTTTCTTTTTCTCTTTAGAATTTCTTTCTTTAAAGTTTCTGAAATTTTTACCTTTCCTTACAAATTTTCTGAACCGTTTTTTAAGTAAGGCAATTTTATCGTCGTTTTGAGATGATGAGGTGGTGTCATCCGAGTCTTGTGCAGCTTTCAAGGCGATGGTCTTTTGCCTTTGCGGTGATCCTCGTTTCTTTTCTTGATTAGCTCATGTGACATTAACGAGCTAATAAGGTCTTCCAATTTCAACGTGTTTAGGTCCTTGGCTTCTTCTATTGCCGTGATTTTTGGAGTCCATGATTCGGGTAGTGCCTTCAGAATCTTCATGACCTGCTCAGATTCAGAAATTGCTTTTCCTAGCCCTTTCAAGGCATTAGTAATCTTGAAAAATCTAGCAAACATTTCAGAAATATTTTCTGTTTCTAACATTTTAAAATTTTCCAATTCTCCAATCAAAATATTTCTCCTTGTCCCTTGGACTTGAGAAGTTCCTTCATAGATAGATGTTAGTGTATCCCATATCTCTTTTGCAGTTAAGTAAGAGGATACTCTATCATATTCGGAAGCCGTAAGAGCACAAAATAATGAATTCATAGCCTTGGCGTTGCTCTTTACAATTTTCACTTCCTCATCGGTCCATTTGGAAGCTCTTTCATCAATAGGCAAAGTCACACCGTCTTGGATTGCAATCCAAGAGTCCATATCTGTAGCCATGATGAGTTGTTTCATACGTAGCTTATAATATCCAAAATTGTTCTCATCAAACAATGGTGACATAGTAAAGGATTGGTCTTCGGCAAATGCGGGAACAGAAGTGGATTGGGATGCCATATCAAAAGATCTCTTTGGTAAAACTCAAAGACCTGCTCTGATACCACTTGTTGGTCCCGAGTTGATGGTAATTACTCAAGAGGGGAGCGGTGAATTGGGTATTTAAAATTTTAAAACTTTAATTAGAGATTTTACCCCGGTTTAGTTTAAACCCCTTTAATGAAACAGATAGAAAGCATTAAGATAATGAAAGCAGAAATGAAAAACAGTAGACAAGATTTATAGTGGTTCGGACAACCTTTCCCTACTCCACTCTTCCAAGCTCACACTCCCTTGTGACTTGGGTTCGATTATGTATTCCACGAATACAACTAGAGTCTCCACTCTCTTCTCTAGGGGGCCTATACAACCAGAGCCTTCGCTCTCTTCTAGATTCTAGCTCTAGGGGGCGTGTACAACAAGCAACACAAGTAGGTGATGAGTTACACTCCAATCACAACCCTACTTGCTATATCTTGGTTTGAAATACCTAACTCAAGCCAAGCACCAAAATCAAATAACAAGATGAAATAGAAGAAATCTACACTTTACAGATTTGTGTAGGCAGTTTTAGCACAAGGAAGAAATCGTAGAAGCGATGAATCGTTCAGTGTTGAAGCAAACAGCAACTTTGAAGCTTGTTCTTCCTTTGAAAGTATATAGATCACTCAATTGTAGAGAAAAGTAGATTGAAACTCTTAGTAGCACTTCTTTCCTCTTTTTCGGCTCTAACTTGTGTGTTTCCACGTTTGCTTGAGTGTCTATATATAAAGGAGGGAGAATTTCGAACGTTATAGAGGTGGTTGGCGCGTAATAAATGTTTCAAAGTTCAAAAATTCGAACGTTATTTCTCCAAGTCGCAGGTGGAGTTGACTTCGTGTGCGACTTTACCCAAGTCGCATGCTGGAGTCAACTTCGGGTGCAACTTCGGCTATGCTTCAGTTTCCAAGTCTGTCTTTTGGGTCGACTTGGTCTGAGACTTGGCCCCAAGTCGATCTTGGAGTCGACTTCGGGTACGACTTGGCTTCTCTCTCTTGCCAAGTCTGCTTAATCCTTCTTCAGATGTCTCTTGCTTGCTTAACTTCTTCTTCATAAGTGTTCTTCTTTTGATTTTCAATACTTGGAGTTCATTTGTATAAAAGTTCTTTAGCTTTATGTCTAGAAATCTTGAATCTTTGTACGCATGAACAAGATCAATATATATATATTGATTAGATTGGTTGAATTTATGTATCTTGCTTGCTTTGGTCTTGGATTAATATTCATATGCTCCAAGTCGAATATTTAAGTCGACTTGGTCTTCAACTTGACTCAAGTCTATCTTGAAGTCGACTTTTTCTTCGACTTGATTTCTGAAAATCTGCACTGTGAATCTGAAGTCGATGCTGGAGTCGACTTGGCCTGCGACTTCACCCAAGTCGCAAGTGGAGTCGACTTCATGTGTGACTTCGGCAACTTTGCCATCCAATTTCAACTCTGGAAGGAAAGTGCCACTTGAAGTCGATACTGGAGTCGACTTAGTCTAGACTTCGCCCAAGTCGCAAGTGGAGTCGACTTCGTCTGCGACTTTCAGAATTCTTGCTCCTAATTTCAACGCTGGACAGAGGACGTCTTTTGAAGTCGAAGATGGAGTCGACTTGAGAAATCGACTTGGCCCAAGTCGATGTCTGAGTCGACATGAGTTACGACTTGACCTGTTCTGTTTTGTATTTTTCACTTTTATAACCTTAAATATTGCATAAAACATATTAGTAGCTAAGACTTTACTCAAATTGTGTTGTTAATCATCAAAACACATGCTTTGGATATTTTGCATTTGATTTCGACAATTGTTTCCAACATGGAGTAGAGAGGATTCTTTTGAACCATTATAATTTCTTATCTCTGCTATTATTACTTTGTTGGTTCTATTATTCTCTACAGTTTCATTCAAGAGGATTAAACTTACTATGGGTTAAGTATAAAGATACTGAAAGAAATTTAAAAGAACCCAATTCACTCTCCTCTTGGATTTTACCACAAACTCGCGAACAACAAATAGGCATGACAATCTTGAGGAATTTCATAAACTACTACAAAACTTAATGAATTCTAATCAACATAATCCCATAAGAATAGGTAGTTATAAAAGTTAGGGTATAACTTTCATGCCTCGAGAGAGGATGCAAGATTACTTTAGGGTTTTGTTCTCCATTAATAGAATTATTCAGGTTAACAAGCGAGCCAATTGCCAATGTAGAAACATTACATGTGAAACCCTAGATTCTAAATCCTCAACATCCCTTGCTTCTAAATCTTGTTGCATCGTTAGATTAGTAATATTTTCTATTTTCTTAAATTTTGTATAGTTTTTATTATATCTCTTTATTTTCTATAACTTAAGATGATTGAATTCGCCAGAGTTTAAATTTCAACTCAATCCTTGTGGGAATGATCTTTTATATACTATAGGTTATGACCCCATGAACTTATGGAGAGCCCACAATGGAGCCACATCTTTGAATTATTTCATTTGGGTCTCTAGTAATGCTACAATAAACTCATGAAGAATTATAGTTATTTCTTCTTTGGCCATTATAGCCAGAATGAGTTCTGAACTCTTCACCTTCTTTTTCTAATTGTTTCTTAGTAAAAGTATGCAGAGATCATTTTATTGATGAATCAATTGGTAGTTTCTCATAGGTTCTATCACTTTCTTTAGGTTTAGTGGTTTTCAAAAGAATAATTTTCTATTATGTTTTATAACATAGGCGTTTAGTTTCCTATAATGAATTACTTTTTAGTCATCTAGCCATGGACGACTAAGAAGATTATGAACCACAACCGTGGGTAGCACACTATATCAAACATGATCAGAATAATCATCCATCGATATAAGAACTAGTCATCTTTCATAATAGGGAGTGTAATTTTGTCTACCCATTTTACATGATATGAATGAGGATGTAGTTCAGTTTTTAATTTTAATCTGACTATAGCTGATTTAGCAATGACATTCATGAAAATTTTTCACATATAATAATCTTGAACATTGTATTCCTACATTTAAAGAATTGATGGAATATATTTATAAATCTCGAATTATAATTTAAAGTAGTCAAAATGAAAAATACTATATCCAATTGCAGGTCCTTATTACAGCTATAATCTCTATCAAGTTCACAATCTAATGATTCTTAAAAATTTTGAGCAATTTGATCAATGGTGACATTTTTGTGATCTTTTACATGAGTGGTTATGGGTATGCGCATTGAGAAAATTTGACATCAAATGACCTTTGCCTCCACAATGAAAATATGGACTATTAAATTCTTTACCAATGGCATCGAATCAAGAAATTGAAATAATTTTTCTCTACTTATGTATTCTTCATGTAATAGTTTAGTTGTTCCTTTGGAGGATGTTAGATTAGAATTTAATTTGGATATACTTGTCTTCATAGTTTTTAGAATCTAAAGTTTGCTAACGAAATTTTTTTAAAAATTCTTCAATTTTGAAGCTTTATAATATGCTTTTGTTGCAAAATTATGCAATTTCAATGAAGTTTTGACTTTTGGTTTCATACAGTTGATGTTCTTGTAACCTAAGAATCCTCTTGCACTCCACGTTTTATTTTTAAATCTTCAAACATATAAGATAGTCAGTTATAGTTTATGACATTTATCTTAAGTTGACTAATTATTCGAACAGTTGATTTTGATGATATCCAGGAGGATACTTCTCTTTAACTTTTATTTTAGCCCATGTGGTGATAGGTACTATAGCACATTGTTGTCTAAATATTTATAAATAAACAACCAATGGCAACACATAGCCCAATACAAATCTAGCAACAAGACTTGTTTAGCTTGATTGATACATTTTTTAATCATGATAGATAGTAAATACATCATAAGCAAACGTACGCATCAACATAATCAATATATATCTCACACTATAATTCACCACCCTATGCATACACATTTCATTTCTCATATAAAATTAACACCCACATCATTCCAACAATTACAAGAAATGATCCAATAAACTAACATATCCACATTATCACATATAGATAAATACATATTAAAATATAGAAGTAGAATGCTTATCTCAACAAGAAACACAATTAGGCATATACATCCATGGTTTTCAAAAGAATCGTAGTCAATGAGTTTCCAAAAAAAATAACTAGAATCCTGAAGTCTACCAGAATGGAACTCGAAGGTTGGGCTCTCCCTTAGCCTTATCATGAACTTCATCATCTGGCTTGTCATTTAAAAATACAATAACAAAACATGTTAGTCCGGACAAACTCAGTAAGTAGGTATGGTCAATGAAAAGAAAAATCTATAATAAATCATTAACGAATATGCCATAATATAAATGAAATTGTCTAATCTACATAATTGTACACATACAGGAAATCAAAAACTCGCCTCAAGGTCTACCATACACGACATTTATCTTCGCCTTGATCCTCCATGTGAGAATCTCATCTCCACACAAGCCAACTTGGGAGAAGAAGGTGATTTTGATTAAGTGGTCCTATAGTCCAAATATATTTGTGCTCATGTGTGCCATTATTTAACGATCTTAACCTTTAAGAAGTAGAAATACCTTGTAAATTTCGCCAAAATTAAGCTAATAAATATAACCATTTAGAGCCCAATTGATTATCTTCATTTTATTTTATTTCAAAATTGAAATAATATTATAAAGCATGATGGACCATTTTGTACTTCTTATTAAATATAAATGTACATATATGTTGATTTAACCCATTAAAATATTATATAAATTTATCCAAATTAAATTAATAGACCAATAAATATGATAAAGTTACTTTTGGACCTGTTTAACTTCTCTTAGCACGTATAATTTCATTTCATGGGAAAATAAATTGTCATTATATTTTATATTTTTAGAAATTAATGAAGATAACCCAATTTCTAGTAAAATCAAAGCTTATATGAAATGTAAATTTCATGAAATTTCACATAAAATTCATATTTAATTAGCTCTATTTGTAATTAAAGGACTATAATTTCTATTAAAATATATGAAAATTTGTGAATTATCAATAATAAATGTAAAATTTATAAATTTGTCGGGCTAGAGCCCAATAGTTTAATTAAACAAAATACCATTATTGAATCCAAATATGTTTCTTTTATGAGATTACTCACACATCTATTCTCAAGCTCGGTTATAGTAATACAACTTCTTCTTCTCAACCATTAGATAAATCTCTAGATAATAATTTTATATCTGTAGATAAACCTATGTAACATGATAATGAAAATGTAAGAAAAAGTAAGAGAGCTAGGAAATAATCATTTAAAGTTTGATTTTCAATTATACATGTCAGAAGAATCCAAAGATAATATAAATAAAGAACATGTGGTTGTTTTCATATCAAAGTAGATCCATCTACTTATGAAGAGGCTATCAAATCTCCAAATATATTATATTTGAATGAAAAGATCTAAGATGAAAGAGATTCAATAATAAAAATGAAGCCGCAAAGTTAGTTGATTTACTACTAGGAACTAAACATGTAAGTTGTAAATGAATCTTCAAGAAGAAAATAAAAGTTGATGACTCAAATGTAAAATTTAAAGCTAGGCTAATAGTTAAGAGATGTAGGCAAAATGAAGGTATAGATTTCTTTGACACCTATGTCTCAGTAACTAGAATTTCAATCATTAGATTATTAATAGCCTTAGCTTCAATTCATCATCTTGAAATGTATCAAATGGATATGAAAACCTTTTTCAAATGGCAATTTAAATGAAAAATTACGTGAATTGTTTGCAATCTCATCGTAAGTGCACAGGTCGTATATTGTAGTATATAAATTATCGATCTACAGGGAATTCAGGACTATAACCTTTGCTTTTAAACACTTTTGTATTGAATATAAAGAGAATAAAGTGAATAAAAAGGAATAGAAAGTAGAAAAGTGAGAAGAAAAGTAAAATTAAAAACTAGAACAAGTATTAGAAAACAAGGTTACGAGTACCTAGGATCTAGGATTCCAAATGTGTCTTTTGCAGTGGGTAATATTTTAATTATTTAATCCGGATATTGTTTGGTAAATGAGAACAAACCTTAATTTATCCTTGTTTCTTCTATTGAAACTTACAAGACATACCATAATTTTCGTAACCACCTATTCTCATGGGATTAAGTTAATTAAAATCCATTAAGTTCTATTGCTTGTTCATGGAATTCTTCAAAATCATCATGCCTATTCTCATGGTCAGAGATTTCTAAGTTTAATATCTTAATTATCGTATATTAGATTTTTACCTCTTGGTTTCATCACCTAATATATAGAATTATGCTAAAGTACAGACCCATGTACAAAGAAAATATTAAAATTATAAGATATTAAATTAACAACAATATACATCATAAATAAATTAAAATCATACACGACACTACATTATACACATGCTACATCCTAAACCCTAGATTTAGAGTTTAGTCATGCATGTTGAAGTCTAAAATAAAATTAAAATTCAAACTTATCTTAAACAAGACAATTAAAATAAGAAAAAAAAGAAAAAAAGCTTGTTGGTTGGAAGCCCCAATAGTACGTCGGTCACTCCACGCAACTCGCCACTCTCTCTCTTGCCCGTGCTCTCTGCTCTGATGCTCCTTCTCTCGATATATATCTGCCATATGAATTTTGTGCCCCATCTGTCTTGTATGAACACTTATTTATAGGCTTGAAGGTTGCACATGTAGCCGTCCTCTAATTTGCGTACTCGGCTTATCCATGCTTGAATTGCGTATGGTTGTTATGCCCAAGGGAAATTCGTCCGTGGTTGAATTGTGTATGGTTGATCGCACTCAGCTCGTCCATGCTTGGGATAATTAACGGCTGGGATGCAAAGGGGCTGGGCGGTGCTTTAATCCTTGATGGAACTAACGTTACTGCATAGCATCAAATTTTAGATAAATGGATGACTAGCAATTTGCTAATGCATTGGAAGGCTTATGCTATGCTGAAATTTGGGCGGTAGAGATGGAAAATCGAGGCGGTGAAAAATTTGGACCGTTGGTTGGCTTGGATGGCAGATCAATAAAAAAATCTGCTGGATGGCTGAGGATCATGGACAGCGAATTTGAGCTTTGGAAATTAATTTGGACAGCTGGGAATATATATGAATTGGATGGCTGAGATTTCACAGCCCGATGGTTTGATTTGGCGATGGGAAATTCTTGATCGTTGATTTTTCAGCTACACATGGGCTGGCGGACCCCACAGCTACGTTGGACGATGTGGACTGGTGGCTGGATGTGGATGGTGGATGCTTGGACGCATTATGATTTGGATAGCGGCCCCACTGCTTGAATTTGCAAATCTACATAAAAAATATAATTACTCATTAATTCATCAAGTCTAATAATGTGTTATTAATATAAAAATTACTCAAGCCCATTTGATTTTATGGCAACAAATAAAAATATAATTTCAAGCCAAAAGATCACAAAAATTATTTAAGTCACTTTAAATTAATATTTAATAGCCAAATGTAGCAAATACACATTTTAAAATAAATTTCACATTGAACTCAATTAAATACCACCCAAATTAGTATAAAAATACTCACAAATATATTATTAATTTAACAATTATCACGAATCAACTTTAAGGTTTCATAATGTTTAGATAAGAAAGAATTTTCAAATTAATAAAATCCTTGTATGGTTTAAAACAAACAACTAAGCAATGACATAAAAAACTAGATCAATTTATGGTATCAAATAGGTTTAAATTAAATCAATCATACGAACGTATTTAAAGTAAATTTACTGCTCGTAGAGATGTTATTATTTGTCATATATGAGTGATATGCTCATGTTTGGTGGAACCCAATCCTATGCACCCAGGTGCATTCAGCCTCAATGCACCCGGGTGTACTACACCTATTTTTTTAAATTCTTTTTTGAAATTTTTTTTACACAATGGCTAATCTAGGTTTATTTAACATATGTATCAATTTTTACTATTTTTTGATATTTTTAGATATTTTTTTTAGATTTTTAAAAATCAGTGGCATTTTCAGTAATTTAAAATTACCGAAAATGCCACTGATTTTTAAAAATCTAAAAAAAATATCTAAAAATCTCCAAAAATAGTAAAAATCGATACATATGTTAAATAAACCTATATTAACAGCTTCATGAAAAAAAATTAAAAAAAAATTAAAAAAAATAGGTGTAGTACACCCGGGTGCATTGAGGCTGAATGCACCCGGGTGCATAGGATTGGGCTCCATGTTTGGTACTGACATTGAGATTATTGAAAAAACTAAAAAAATTTCGTTAGTCGATTTTGATATGAAAGATATAGGCAATGCGTATTTTATTCTTGGCATTAAATTATCAGAAATGATAATATATTTTCTTTCGCAATCGCATTATATTGAGAAGATACTCAAATAGTTTAACCATTTTGATGTTGGTGTGGTCTTAACTCCTTTTGGGCCCAACATCAAATTATGTAAAATTGATAATAAATCTATAGCTTAATTTGGATATGCCAAAGTGATTGGAAATTTGATGTATGTAAAGTATTGTATTTGATAGATATTATTTATGCTACAAGCGTACTTAGCAAGTTCATTAGGCATCCTGGATATATAGATTGAAATGTAATTTATAAAGTATTAAAATATTTAGAAAAGAACATTGTCTATGGATTGCACTTCATTGACAAACCCACTATAATAAAGGGTACAATGATTCAAGTCGGATTTTCGATGTCGAGAAATCCATGTCTTTAATTATGTATGAGATTTCACTAGTTGAATGAATTTTTTTTAAATATTAAAAATGGTAGGGGAATTAGGAATAAAATAAATTAATTAAATAAACATCTAATATATACAGCTTAATCAGCAAGCACATATATTTTGGAACATGTTTTTGGGTTGTGTTTTCCAGATTCATGTGATTTCATGCTGTTTGCTAGGACGAAACTTTGGATGAAAATTTTGCGTATGGATATAATTTTGAAAATCCAATTTGTGCCATATATTGTATTGAAATTATCTAGATAGAGTCATTAACGTGTGTCGTATTTTGACCAAGTCCTATGGTTTTGTCGAGTATTCATCATGTTCACATGGAATATGCAACACCCACCCAACTGAATTGGATCTCCAACCAACAATTCCTTGTTCTAGTTGCTATATATATAGCCACTACAAAATGGACGAAGATCAATTTTATTCTTCAACTGATAAACGTTAGTCATCAAGTGTTTGACATCTATAACTGAGTTTAGATTGGGTTTTCTCTTTTTGTATCTTGAGAGTAAGTTGTTATAACCCTAAAAAAGCTATAAAAATGCAAATATTGTCATAAGAAAACTGACATCTATAACACGCTTAGAAGAGAAACATATTTTATAATTGCATTTTTTTTCATTACCTTAAACTACATCTCTTGCTATATTCCTACCTAAAACTTTCTTCATCTGACTATTGCCATTTTTTGCAATTCAAGGTGATTAGGATCTGTGTGGCTATGATAGTTGTGTTTTTGGTTTGCTAACTCTTTTCATGTAGCTATATGGTCCAAACATCTCCACCATTGATTGAATGGCCAATGCATTTGGTATCATCATCCATGATTAGAATTGATGAGAAAAGTACAAAGAGCATCATTTGTCCTGCTCACTTTTGAATTCATGATTTGTCTTTGTTTCTCAATAAATTAGATATGTCTTTGTTTTTGCATAGATGGGTTTCCTTCTTCCTTAACATGAGAAAAAATCTACTTAAATTAGTTGTGTCTCGCCTTCATATTGAAATTTACAAATATCTAGCTTGATAATTAATTTTCAACTTCTTTTATTTTGTTGTGATTAAATGAGCGGTATGGTAAACTTGAATTTCTTAAGTGTGGCATTTCATTTTCCCCGGTCAGAGGAAGGTTTGAAACTTAAACTTTATGTAAGTGAATCAAATAATTGGTTAAAGGTTCAATGAAACCATGTGGTGAAAATATCAATGATGGAAAAGAAGCCCTCCTTTCTCGTAATTTTCCTACTGGTAAAATTGGTCAGAAAAATATTTAGTTTTTGGAATGACAACAAAACACAATTACCAGGGCATTCTTAGATTACATTCCTAGAGAAAACTACCAAGTACAAGGATGGTTTTGTTCCATTAATACATATAAGAACATTGAAAATTATGTGCCCGTGACAAGTTGCATATATGTCTAATTAAAATGCTCGTTTGAATGCCAGTATACGTGCTGATTAAGTAATAAAGAGTGAATCATTCCCACGAGGATTGGTCTAAACTAATTTTGTCTTTAAATTCAATTTCCTTGGAGAGATAGAGAAAGTTGAATGAATGTTTACTAAACTAAGCAAAGTAGTAAATGATCAAAGTGGAGGGGATACTGCTAAGATTGCTCTAAGATGATTAAGATGGGTGGGGATATGAATTCATGAAATCATAGCTATGTCGTTTGGTCCCATTTAAGTTAGTTGTGTAGAGATTACTAATCTAGGTTTATTCATATTCATATATGTCTTTCAACACATACAAACCTAACCAAGTTTTAGTTATTTGCTATATTCTCATGCACCCAAGTAAAACAAGGTTGACAACCATATAACCTTATCAAAATACACAGGGTTAATAAGTATATTTCTATCTATATTAACATCCAATACAAACAAGAGCTAGAACACTTGTGCCTTATATATGGATCTTATTCAAATTCCACTTTTTCAAGCATGAATTTAAATATTCAATCAATTTACAAAGTTGTAAAGCTTATAAACGCATTAAGGATGATGTATAAGGGTAATCTCAAGCAACTCAAGTCACAGCACAACTATATTAACATTTCAAGTATAAGAAAACCAAATAACATAGACTATGAGTTCAAATCCTACATATCTCCCACCATAGGAAGATTCAGCCCATAAACATGACTTCGATTCTCATTAAAATCAAGTTTACGATCATCTCAAGTAAGAAGAATAACAAAAATGAAAAGAGAGATGAGAAGGGGAGATGAAACTGAATGGATTTTTAGTGACAGCTTGTATCTCCACTTACTCTCTTCTCTCCTAGCTTGAGGCCTTGATTTTTCTCCTTCTTTCTCAGTAGCAGCCATGAGCTCTCTATCTCCTATAAGTAACCCTAAGAGATACATTTATACCCTTCTAAATGCAACACGATACACATGCTAAAATTTTTCCGTGTGGGGGTCGGTGTTACGGCACCAAATGACTGGTGCCTAGGCACCACTTCTCTGGAAGCTGCCTGAAGCTACCTTCTTTATGAAATTCTCTACTGTAGCAATGCCTGAGGCCGGGGCACGAACTTTCTGCATTGCATTCTTATTGTATGCTTGCAACAACTCTTTTCCCATCACTTTGGCATGAAGTCTATGAGTTAGTCACTATGTTTCCCTATAACAAAAGGCACAAAACAAGTAAATGTTATCTTAATTGATGCAATGAAATTACTAACAAGTTAAAATGACATGATTTGCATTGAATTAACTAAAAAATGCATGCAATCTACACACAAGGCTTGAAATGTAGAAATGGAGAAAACTAATGCAAAACTTATGTAAATTTACATGTTTCTCCAGAACTAGCATTCCAAATAAGTGCAAAATGAGCATTGATAACACTAATTTTATAGAGTTATCATACTCCCAAACTTAAATATTGATAGTCCTCGAGTAACACATAAAAACACAAATGTATGCAACTATTACATGTTAAAATCAAGCATGCATTTAATCCTTAGCAATGCAATGATATCTCTCATCTTGACAATGCAAAAGATAATAATAAATTGAAATAACTCACGAACCCCTGTTAAGATCTAGCCAAGATATCATTCTCAATATAAAAATCAAACTACATGCAAATGAGATCCATAAGTAGTTAAAAAGTTATAGTTCAGCCTTGCTAACCGTTCTCTTGATCAAAAGGACTTCTTAGAATGGATGTAATACAAATGAATATTAGTTAGCCGCAATCTTTTCCTATAATAAAAGACACAAAATAAGTAAATGTTATCTTAATTGATGCAATAAAATTACTAAGAAGTTAAAATGACATGATTTGCATTGAATTAACTAAAATGCATGTAATTTATACACAAGGATTGAAATGCAAAAATGGAAAAAACTAATGCAAAACTTATGTAAATTTACATGTTTCTTCTGAACTAGTATTCCAAATGAGTGCAAAATGAGTGTTAATAACACTAATTTTATAGAGTTATCAGCCCGCAATCTATCTAGCATTGGCTTTAGCAGTTATCTTTTTCCATCTAAAAAGTTATAATAATTAACCTTAACTAATCCCATAGGTTGATGAATTTTTTGATTATTTAGGGCTTATAAATGTGAAAAATGAAGTTCATTTCATTTAAGTGAGATTACAAATCAATCTCATGCATAGAGTTGGAGGGGGTCTTTACATTTACAATGACGTTTACGGTGTAGGTAATGATTTAATACATTTGTATGTAACGAGCATTAATAGATATAGGAGTTTCAAGTCTTTTTTAATTTTTCATTTTTATATAACCCCCACATGTATGTAGTTCATATCAAAATTTATAATTTCTTAATTTATGTTTTTATTTAAAACTTATTAGCTCTTACCCCCATTTAGCCGTGCAACAACGGTTGGTTTTTAAACTTATAAAAAAATATATGAAAAAATTTAAAAATGGTAAAATTTTATAATATATAAAGATTATATGTGGACTCATTTAAAAATTGAAGGAAAATTTTTTTAGAAAAACATAAAAAACCGAATAACCTATACATGTTTAAGCTTGGTAAATATGTACATATGTATTGAATTATCACTTGTCTGTCATCATAACCTTAAAAAAATTATTTTTGTGAAAAATTTCATGATAACACTATCACATAGAGAATTAGTTATCCATTAGGTAAGCAGCAAGAAGTGATTGGTAATCGATAATAATGCAATGGAAATTAAAAAGGGGTGGTGAGTGCTAATTTTACAATTGTGGGATGGGGAAGCAATGGCGGAGCCACATAGTGTTGACCCTGGAATTGTTTAAAATTAAAAAATGTTCTCTTAAAGAGGTTTTAAAATCTTGAAAAATAGTTTACTTTTACATAATCTTCGCCCTCAGCGAATGTGTAAATGAAATGACTTATTTATTTTCATAAGGATTTTGGGTTTATTCAAAATCTTCTTCATAGGCATGCTCAATCTAAAGTTATTTCTTTTACAAATTTTTTTAAATTACTATATTTCTATAAAACTTTAAAATTAAATTTTCTTAACAAATTTTTAAAAAATTTAATATTGTTAATGAATTTTTGATGTTTTTAAAATTAAATTCATTTAATATTTTTGACTTCGATTGTCAAAAATAAATACTATCTATAAATTTGCAAAATTGGGTTCATAGATCTCTACCACATAGTCGGATTTGTTATGGAGCACAATCAATGTTGTAAAGGTAATAAGTTAGAATCACTCTAAGGCCCTCTTGCAGTTTTCATTATTAATAATAAAAAAATGTCGGAAAAACCTTATTGATTAAAACCATTAATCACCCTAGGATCCTCCATGCTAAATCACTAAGAAAATAAAAATATAAGCGAAAGCGTACCTGAATCTATAAGAATAGTTGTTGTTGAATCCGGAGGTTTTCTGGTCTTCCAAGTTAATGCTCTAGGATTTTCTGGAGAATGTGGCTCATCTTTTCTAAAGATGGAATGTTAGAAAAGAAACCCTAAAATATGCATAACTTGGGGACCACAACCATATATGTAGCATACCCATCTTTTTAATTTTTAATTTAGCCCATCATAAAAATAGAAATTAGAAAATAGGCGATAGGGTATCTATGCATAGGAGACCCATACTCTACTAGTTGATTTGGGCCCATTAAACCTTATGAAATCATTTTATAATTTGGGCCTCAATTTATAATAATGTATATATAATATTGCGTAAGTCCAAAAAATCTAACAATCTCCAACTTGAAATATATATAATTTTATAATTCTATACATAATCTTATGAACTCAAAACCTTCTGCTATCATAACCAAAATCATCTCTGAATAATCTCGTCCATTTGTTATGCCAACATAGGATCAAAGCGGCCTTTGTCATATTCATCGTAACTAGACCCATCCATGGTCACATATATCAAACATAACTAATAGATCAGGTATAGATGTGTAGCATGGAAATTATATGTAATGTGATCTAACATGCCTATTTCTACCGGTCCAACTTATTTAGCGAGATCAATCTAAAACCAAAATACTAAATAACCAAAATACTAAAAGCTTTATTTCTACAGAAAATATCCATAACTATAATAAACGAAATGTGTATCAACTAGAAAAGCACAAAATACAAACTCTCACTAAACCAAAGTATCATCAAGTGATACGACATCCATGTAAGCAGTATGCTCATAAAAGACCTTGTGTGGTAGTTCCTTAGTCAGCGGATCTGCAATTATAGAGTTTGTTCCTATGCGCTCTATAGACGCTTGACCTTCCTTAATTCTTTCCTTAACAACTAGAAACTTGAGGTTAATGAACTTTGACTTCGTTGAGCTCCTGTTGTTGTTGGAATATCAGACTGTTGAGTTATTGTCACAAAATAACTTGAATGGTCTTTCAATTTCACTCATGACAAAATTTCGCAGTCATATGGCTTGATTGGATGACTCAAAACATACTATGAATTCAGCTGCTATGGTGGAATGAGCAACAAGTATTTGCTTAGCACTCCTCCAAGAGACAGCTCCTTCAGCAAGCAGATAAATATAGCCCAAAGTGTATCTAAGATTGTCTTGGCATCCCGCATGATCGAAATCTGAATATCCAATGATCTCTATGTTATTCAACCTCCTGTATATGAGCATGTAATGTTTTGTTCTCTACAGGTACCTTAAAATCCTTTTGGCTGCTGAGAAGTCTAAAATTTTTTATTTAATTTCATATTAAATTCACACCATTAAATATTAAAATGTTAATTAAATGCATGTTTTAAGTGAAATTTTGTGAAAATTATATTTTTCGTAAAATCTTTAATTTTGCTATAAAATGGGTCATTTTGCAACATTCTTGAAAATATAAAATTATGACTCAATCCCCTAGAAAATTTTAATGGTAAAATATGTATGATCTATTAAAATAATTCGGACAAATTTATGAAAGGAGTAAATGGGGTAAAGTATATATATATTTATAAGTATAATTATAAAATATGGGTTGAAGTGGACTATTATGTAATCTTAAAATAAAATTATATAAATGAATATTAAAGGATCCAAAATGAAAATTATGAAATATCTGTAGCATGTCGAAATTATTTGGGTAATAGTTGCATTTTCATTTTTTTTATCGCATATGTGCGAGTGAGCGTGGACTGCCGGATCACTGGTATGGTGTTCCACCATCTTCCCCAATCCGCCAAGCAAGCTATTGGCAACTAGGAAAGCTCCGACCAACCATCTCCTCCAATCCCATTTTCCAATTTTCGGCTGCAACAATCCAAGGAATTCCCTAAGCTCTGAGCAACCAGCATTCTCGATTTTCTGTGGCTGGGGAAAACTCACCATTATCGCTCAGCAATTGCTGCCCCTTCCCAGCCGTCCCTCTCTTAGTCCGATCGAAGAAGAATGTGGTAGCCATCAAGCAGAAGCTGCCCATGCCCACCGCATCTTCATCTCATCAACCTGCAACCCAACGAGCAGCAACCAGAAAAAATCGATAGCTCTCACGGTCTCTCCAGCCTTTGTCTTCACCGCCTCCGCTTTCTCCTTGGCCTTTTCCTTGGCCCATTCCAGCTGCTCCTCTACCGCTCTCTTCCCCGTGTCTGCTACCTTCTTCTTCGCCTCGTTGCCATTCTCCGTGGTCGCTGCTCCACCTTGCTGTGCTTTCCCCCTCGTCCTCTCTCCTGCTCATTGACCCTTCTCCTCTGCGGCTTCAGCCGCCTACTGCTCCCTCTTTACCGCCCCTGCATCGAATGGATTTTAAGCAGCTGTCCAAAAATAGAATTCAGCAACACCCATGTCCACTGCAACCGGCTCATCCCCTACCCACCTCCATCAATTCCGGCAGCAACCATTCACCACCGAAATCGAAAGGAAGCAGCTCTCTTCCTCAAATAACAGATGTCGTCAAACAAGATTCTAGCCCCTTTCAAATTCGTCGCCAAGGCAACCTAGCTCCCAAATCAGCGCTCTTCCTCGGTTTCTTCTTATTTCGGCCAAGCATTTTAACCCATCGAAAATGAATATCAAGCTAATTGGCAAGCCAAAAATCTTGAAGCCGATTCAAGCCGGTAGTTCACCGATCTAACCTGCCACAATTAGGCAAACTTCCCAGGCAAAGCAGATCCTCTCCGGCCAAGGAGTCGGTAAACCAAAGCAACAACAGACCTGCCGCCTCTGCATTTTCCATTCCCGTGCAACTCATGGCTGTCATCCATCAAATTCAACCAACCAGCCCTTTTCATCTCTCCATCGAATCACCTAAATAAGCAGCAATAAATGGCAGCTTGCAAGAACAGATGGCAGCAAGAAAGTGAAGAAGCAAAGGGCAGCTACAGTGTCGTCCAAGCATAGAATCCCACATCGAATTCCAAGTCTAGCCAATGGGGTGCTCCACAAGCATATAAGGAGGGTCCCTCTTGCCTTGAAAAGGGCACCACCCATCAAAACACTACACCACACAACACCCTCTCTTTCCCTTGGGTGGGACCCATCTTGTGGGACCCTTATCAAGGAGGTGGGGCCAAGCAATAAAATTTCTATTACGTGGAGATTTGCTCTTCATATTTGGGTGATGTAAATTTTATTTTGTTGCTTTATGGTTTGTAGTGCTTCGTAGTTGTTAATTTTTAATTTGTAGTTTTAATTCTTAGATTAGATTTACTGCTTTATTTTCTACTTTGTAATTTTTAGATTAAATTTAATGTAATTCTCTTTCCTATTTTATTAGTTGAATTTCATAGCTTTAATTGCTTTCTTAGAATAGCTTTAATTAAGTTGTTAGTTAATTATAATTTTTTTATTTTAGCTTCTTGTCTCACTTTCTTTTGCTCCAACTCTTCTAATCTTTTCTCTCTCTTTCTAATTTCTTTCCCTTTCTCTAATTTCTTTTCTTTTCTCTTTTCTTCTCTCTCTAACCTCTCTTTCTCTCTCCGTTCCCCTCTCTCTCTCTAATTTCTTCTTCTTTCTCTCTCCTCTCTATATCCTCTCTTCTCTTAAAAATAATTCAAAACTACATCGCCTCTTTGTGGATTCAACCCGACTCACCATTATTCTACACTATCACCCGCATAGTGGTAGCTTTAATGTGTTTTGGTTAATTTTAATTAAACTGGTGATCACAGTGCTCTTAACGACAAGCACTTGGTACGCATCAGCTGCTTTTCAATGATCCATTCCCGGATTACTCAAGTATCTGCCCAACATCCCAACAATGAATGATATATTTGGACGTGTATAAACTTGGGCCTACATCAAACTTTCCATTGCTAAAGCATAAGAGATCCTTCGCATTTCCTTATATTCAAAATCATTCTTAGTGCACTGAGCAAGACTAAATTTGTCTCCCTTGGCAATAGGGGTATCTTCTAATTTACAATCTTACATGCAAAACCTTTCAAGTATTCTTTCAATATAGGCCTTTTATGATAATATAAGAATGCCTCGAGAACGATGCCGATGTATCTGAATACCTAATACAAAAGTTAATTCACCAAGATCTTTCATCTCAAATTTGTTTGATAGAAATCTCATAATTTTATGCAATAAACCTATATCATTACTAGTGAGCAGTATGTCATTGACATACAAAATCATAAAAATGTGCTTGCTCCCACAGAACTTGTAGTATACACAATCATTAACCATATTCATCTCGAAACCGAATGAGATGACAACTTGATGAAATTTATAATACCATTGACGGAAAGCTTGCTTGAGCCCATAAATGGATTTATTTAGTTTAAAAATTGTTCATTTTGCATCTCTGAACACAAAATTTTCTAGTTGTACCATATAAATGGTCTCATCAACGTTACCGTTAAGAAACGTAGTCTTTACGTCCATCTAATGTAGCTCAAGGTCAAAATATGTCATTAAAGCCATTATTACCCCGAAAGAATCTTTCGATGAAACTGGAAAGAAAGTCTCTTTATAATCAATGTCTTCCTTTTGAGTAAATTCCTTTGCGACAAAACGAGCCTTATACCTTTCCACATTCCCCTTTGAATCCATTTTGGTTTTAAATATCCATTTACAACCAATGAGCTTTGCACCTTCGGACAATGGGACGAGTTTTCAAACATCATTGTCTCTCATGGACTTAATCTCTTCATCCATGACATTAATTCACTTTTGAGAATTTTTGCTTTACATTACTTGATTAAAGTTAATAGGATCATCTTCCATCATTGCAATGTCATCCTTATGTTCTTGGAGAAAGATAATATAATTATTAGAAATTACATTTCCCCTTTCTCTAGTAGATCTTCTTAATGGCATTGGTTTTTGAGGTTGTTGAACTTGATCAGTATGAATATCCTGTTGACGTCGATCAGGGAAGTTGTCAATAATGTCTTGTAGTTCAGGTATTGTTTCTTGAACCATGTCAGGAACAACAATCGAAGGAAAATTTACTAATTCCTCCTCAAAGACATAATCTCTAACCTTATCCTCTCCCACTCCCCACACTAAATATCCTCAAACAACCGGACATTTTCCTTCAAAAAAGGATTTGGATGTGGGATCATAAAATTTATACCCCCCGGACCATTCAGAATATCTAACAAAATAACTACTAATTGTTCTTCAGTCCAGTTTCTTTTCATTTGTCCTATAAGACCTTACCTCAGCTGGACAACCCCAAATATGTAAATACTTTATGATAGGTTGTTTGTCCGTCTATAATTCATAAGGGGTTTTAACGGCTATCTTTGGTACTCTGTTAAGGATATAAGTTGTAGTCTTTAATGCCTCTCCCTAGAGTGGGTCTGGTAAAATAGTACGACTAATCATACTCCTTACCATATCCTTCAAAGTTCCGTTTTATCTTTCAACAACACCATTCACTGTAAGACTTCCTGGCATGGTGACTGTGAGACGATACCGCACTGTTCTAGGAATTTGGCAAAAGGCCCTGGACATTGTTCATTTGATTCATCATATCTACCGTAGTATTCACCTCCACAATCAGATCTAACAACCTTAATTCTTTTGTCAAGTTGATTTCAACTTCATCCTTAAAAATTTTTAACACATCCAGTGATTAAGACTTCTCTTGGATGTGATATAGATAGCCATAACCAGAGAAATCATCTATGAACGCAATAAAATATTATTGACCATTCCAAGAAGTTGTAGGGAATGACTCACAAATGTCTATATGTATTAGTTCTAAGACTTCTGAAGACCTGTTGGCACTGAATCTCCTTATGTTTGTCTGTTTTCCCTTAACACAACTAACAGAGACTTAAAAATCTAATAAGTCAAGAGAATTAAGAATTTCATCTAACACAAGTCTCTCAATTCTTTGTTTAGATACATGTCTTAAACGTTTATGCCAGAATGAAGCAGAATTCTCATTAGCTAATTTTCGTTTCGTACCATGTGAATTCACATGCAAGGATTCAAAAAAAGAGGCAATTGTATCAAGCAAATAAAGGTTATCATAATAAGATAAAGAGCCGGTACCCACAATATTTGGATTCAAAAAAAAGATTAAACTGACTATTTTCAAATAAACAAGAATAACCAGATTTGTCCAATACATAAATAGAAACCAAATTCTGTCTAAAAGGCGATGCAATATATGTCTCTTTCAAATCTAAATAAAAATCAGTCTTTAATAATAACCGAAATATGCCTATTGCTTCAACTTTAACTGATTTACCATCTCCCATGTAGATGAATTTTTCAGCATCATTTGGCTTTCAGCAGCTCAGGCAACTCTGCTTAGACACACTTATGTGATTAGTAGCACTAGAATCTATCCACCAAGTATGCCCAGGTACAGAAGCTAAATTAACCTCAGAACAAACTAAAGTGAGGAGTATACTTTTTTTTTACATGTCAAGCGTGATACTTGGTACAATCCTTTTTTAGTGTCCAGGAGTGTGACATGAGTAATAGCCTGATTCCATAGTTGAATTCTTTTGGTGTTTCTTATTTGCCACCCCACCTGTAGCTTTCTTATCATTTTTTCTTTTCTTATTTTTTTCTTAAAAGTACTTGCCAAGTGTGCACTTTTGGGCCTGTCTCGCTTCATTCTTTCTTCTTCTTATACATAGTGTGAAATGAGCTCATTAAGAGATCATTTCTCTTTCTGACAGTTATAACTGATCTTAAACTGACTAAATTGTGCAGGAAGAGAGATCAAAACTAAATGCACCAGCAAATCATCAGATAGTTATAACCCAAGTGCTTTTAGTTTCAAAGCAAGATGAGACATCTCGATAATGTACTCTCTTATGTTTCCTTTGCCCTTATACCTGATTGAAACCAAGCTTGACAAAGTCGAACTTGTTTCAGCCTTATCACTTTTTCAATGCGCTTTTCGATTTCATCAAGAAAATCTTTGGCAGTAGTATCCTATTCAGATACACCAACCCTAAAAGCTTCTGAAATAGTCTTGCTTATGATCATGAGACTTGTGTGACTTGAATGATCCTATCTCTCAAAGTCCTATTTTTCCTCGATGGAATTTGCTACCGTAAGAGAGGTGGGTTGTTTAACCCTTAACGCAAAAGGTCGAGATGTATATAGCCAAGAAAGATCATAACATTCTTTTTCCATTACTTGAAATTGGTTTTGTTCAGCATGTGAATAGAATTAATATTGGCAGATATAGTAGAAGTAGATGTATTAGCTGAAAATAGAACAAAACAACATATTCACATAAGTTTCATATAAAACCTTAGAAAAATTCAAATAATGGTAGGATCTATCACAAGGTACCTAGCACAACATTAATATCTAGTCTTTGGGCAGAAATATTAACTTGTAAGTTGGACTCTTGTTATAGTAATCAAATATTGATAATAAACTCCTATAAAATAATGAGGCTTTTTTTGAACTGACTTACTATTAACCATGGATTTAGCACATGTGAAGGATAGCATATGTTTTCTTATTTTTTTTATTTTAATAATTATGAAAAATCGTTGTATACCTATTGTTCAAATTCATGCATTAGATGGTTTTGGTTGATTTGGGTTTCACATTAAAAAATAAAAAACCCACAACTATGAAATGGGTTGTTATTTTTTATTTTTGATGGCTTCAAACTAAATTAATGGAATAATCCCAAGATTCCAAATAAATTAAATTCAGAAAATTTCTTAATGATTTAATACGAAGATTGCTCTGATACCACTTGTTGGGAAAACCTTATTGATTAAAACCATTAATCACCCCAGGATTCTCTATGCTAAATCACTAAGAAAATAAAACCATAAGCAGAAGCATACCTGAATTCATAGGAATAGTTGTTGTTGAATCCGGACGTTTTCTGGTCTTCTAAGTTAATGCCCTAAGGTTTTCTGGAGAAGGTGGCTCATCTTTTCTAAAGATGGAATGTTAGAAAAGAAACACTAAAAAGATGCATAACCTTGGGACCACAACCGTATATATAGCGTATCCATCTTTCTAATTTATAATTTATTCCATCATAAAAATAAAAATTAAAAAATAGGCAATAAGGTATCTATGCATAGGAGACCTATACTCTACTAGATGATTTGGACTCATTAAACCTTATGAGATCACTTTATAATTTGGGCTTTAATTTATGAGAGTGTATATATAATTATTGTACATGTAAGTCCAAAAAATTCAACAAAAAACTCTCCGTTAGATTTTTAATAATCAATTCTATCTTTGTCATGGACTATCATGATAATTAATAATGAAGTTCGCCACAAGAAAATACAACATATGTAGCAAGTGTATAAACTATAGTAAGGAAAAAAAAATTCAATTATTTAATTTACAACATAGTGAATCAATTCTATGTTTGTTATGGACTATCGTGATAATTAATAGTAAAGTTCACCACAAGAAAATGCAACATATGTAGCAAGTGTATCAACTGCAGTAAGGAAAAAAAAATGCCGATTATTTAATTTGCTACATCAGACAAATGCAATTATGATTCAAAGTTTGTGGCTTATGCTATCAACATATGCTACAAAAACTTAGCTGGGTTTACTCACAAGTTGCTAAAAAATTAGCGGCATTTGCTCATAAGATGCCAAACAATTAGTTGTATTTATGCATAAGCTATGAATATTTTTTTCTACATTTTCCCAAAAGCCATCAAAACATTAGTTGTATTTTCTCATAAGTTGGCAAAAAATTATTTGCATTTGCATCTATAATCAAAAATTTTAATTACATATGTCATAGCATTGCAAAATAATTAGCTATATTTGTTATCACTACAACAAAGCTGGGCTTCGGTAACAAAATAAGCAAGAAAAAAAAACTTGTCGCCAATTATTCTATTAAGTTTTCAAGATAGGTTTATTTTTTGTGTTTGCCTGTCCCTTGAACAAAACAAGTTTCAAAGTTCAGCACTCCCCAACCCACTCTCTCTAAAACTTTTCTTCTACCCCTTTTGCACCTTTTTCTAAGGAGAAATATGAGAAATAAAGCTTGACCCAAAGGTTCAATTGCAGAAGAATATAAAGTGAAAGAATGTCTAACATTTGTGACAATGTATCTTATTGATATTGAAACAAAGTTCAATTGAGAAGAACTTAATGTTAATTATCCTTAAGTGCAAGAGAAGGGTGCATTCTTTGTTTTTGCACACAAGGTAGATTCATTTGAAGATAAAATTATTTAACATTGTCATTGAAGGATTTGGACTTGGCTTATTGGTATATCTTTTACAAATTTTTTTTGGTAAGTTATTTAAATTTTTATTTTACAATGTTCATCTTATCACTATTATTAATAAGTTAATGATATTTTTAGTGACCATGACGAAGTGCTTAAGAGAAATGGTGAAACCAAAATACAAAAAGCAAAAAGAGAAATTTTCTAAATGATTAAAAAACTACATTAGTACCTTCTTATTGTATTTATAATTTCATAAATACCTCAAAATCATAATAATCGATATTATATTTGTGTTTGTTAATTTGTGAATAGGACAAGTGGGTGGATTAACTTCATTATAATATATCATCAGAGAATTTACAAGATTGATGTTCATTAGCAAAATGGGCCAATATCAATGAAAATAATGATATATTTTTCTTGCATAATGGATGGGGTTGAATTTTATGCTACCAAGCGTGATAATTATCTTATAAGTCAAAATAATAGAGTGGTCGGTGGTTGAGTACATAACAAGAAAGATTTTGACTATAATTGATGTTTGAAGAATGTACTTGAATATTCATATATGCTCAATTATAAAGTTATTTTATGTGAATATGATGGTTTGACTTAAGCATCAAGGACAAGATGAAAAAGAAACTTATTGCACAAGTATAATACAAATAAATTTTGATATTCAACTAGTTCGTTATCCTTCGTATGAATCACAACAAGTGTTTGACATAAACGATGTAAAATTGAGGTCATCTTCGCAAACTATTCAACATTTTAATCATAGACATATTTGGAATGTGCCATAATTTCAATCAAAATAATTAGTTGATGATGAAGAATGCATTGCAACTAATTGTGTTTTTCAAGAAAATGATTTCAATATGGATCTCCCCAGTATTGAATATATAGGTTTGCAAAATCATCAATTGGCTAGGGATTCATTATCAAATGAGGCTAATAAAAATGTCATACAAGCAATAGATAAAGTCAAAAAAGTAATGGATGGTGAAAATACAGACAGGCCAAAGGATTAACAAATGACATATTTTCAATAAGTAATAACAACATTGTTGTCTTTTTAAACAACAATTTTTAATTGTCTCATTAGCAAGACCATGTATACTCTATCTATGCATGTTTTAATAATGATGATGTTTCTTAATTATCGTAGTATATTTTTCAATCTTAGTGATATAGACATCTATGGCATCAAGATGTGGTAGAGGACACTATATTCAATATTGTTTGCTCACCCCTTTCTACATTCATTCATGAACTTGCTTTCTTCAAATAAGAAATAGTGAGTACTAGTGGTATGTTTTACTTTAAAGTAATTTGTGTTAAATTATTTAAATTCTTTTATTCAAAAAGATCTTAAATTATCTAATTAAAATTTTCATTTTGATATTTTATTTTATTAACAAATACTATTTGTCTTCTATACTAGTGATGTAATCTTCTAGAACTTCAAATTGGCTTCGTTTATAGACTTACCACATCAAATGGGAAGACAACAAGCACTATTGATATCTTTTACTTTAAAATAATTTTATATTGAATTGTTTAAATTCGTTTATTAAAAAAGATCTTGAATCATCTAATTAAATTTTTATTTGGATGCTTTATTTTGTTGACAAATAATATTTGTCTTCCATACTAGTGATATAATCTCTAAGACTTCAAGTTGACCTTTATATGCAGACTTTCCATCATCAAATGGGACAATTGAAAGCATTAATTGTATGTTTTACTTAAAATAATTTTATAATTAATTATATAAATTTATTCTCCAATGAAATCTTAAATTGTCTAATTGAAGTTTTCCATTTTGATGTTTTATTTTGTTAACAAATAATATATCTCTTCCATACTATTGATGCAATCTTCTAAGACTTCAAGTTGGCCTTCGTTATAGACTTGCTACCATTAGAAGGGCCTTCAAAACATTTAAAGCTTATTTCAAACCTTTTTTTATGAGCTTTCTTCATATATGCACTTACATTGGTAAGTTGTGTTACTATCTTGTGAAATTGGTTGCAATTGCTAAATGTCTTTGAAGTTTGTAACAAAAGCTTTTTTGTGTTGGTTTAGAAGTTTTGTTAGTAGTGATCACTTTGGTCTCTCGTTCTTATATGTGGATATGACTACCAATTTAATAAAATCCACATTTGTAATGTTAAGGAATGAGGATGTTATTTAGTGATTAATTGTTATCTTAGGCTTGCATAAGTGCTGAGCAATTCGTCTTTAACCTATGGCTCCTTCTATTGGTTCACTGGTTATAGATATTTTTATTACCAGTGAATTTTTTTGTCTGTTGTCTAAGGCCATTACTTTGTGAACTTAGAAATTCCTCACAATAATAGTTAATTCTATAAGCATTGCTCAAAAGATAAATATGGACATTCTGCTTTGTTTATATATTTTTATGTTTTTATTTCCTTTTAATTTTTAGGTCAAGGATAAAAATAACTGAAGAAAGAAGAATTGCCTTTGCATTTTTCATGATGTGGCAAACTAATGTTGAGAAGCTGTTGTTTAAGTATGCTTATCTTATTGCATTGTTTATAAAAATCATATATTTCTTTGAATATCAAAATAGAAATGGTTAATTTACAGTCTAGTCTAATCACATGATAGTTATTATGTAATATTTAAATGTATACTTAATATAATACATATCTTCCACTTATTAGATGCTTGCAATGATGAAAACCCTGATGTTCGATAGGTCAGCACTTCTTTGAACTTCTTCTAGGTCTTTTAGTTTTTAGGGTCCTTATATCATTTTATCTCATGCTTGAAGCTATTAATAATGCTCATATAAGAATCATAATTTCAAAATTTTCATAATTTAGTAATTTAAACATATTAAGTAAAATGGAATAGAATCTGAAATTTTCATTATTATCCGTTTGCCATTTGAGGCACTTGAACCCTATGAATAACCTTAAAAGCTTTATGTGAAGTGAAATTAATTATTTTAATACCCTCTTATGCTAATTTTCATAATTTCATAACACAATTTGGCATTTTAAGTCAACTATTTAATATAATTTAGAACATTAACTAGCAATGAAACTTTCAATGGATATAGTCCATGACAAACATCTATTTCACTTTGTGATTAATTTGAATTGGTTAATAATTTTTCATCATCTATCATCTATACCCTACACTGTTATTATATAAAATTGTAGGATTGTTGACAACTACCTAGTTCATTAGATATCTTAGGCAAAGTTGACAGAAGGCGGTTAGATTTGTTCATAGCAGAAATTTAGTATTTATTTCATATTATGCACTCTTCACTAGACTATTTGCTTTATAATTTTTAATCAGATTACAATAAAATATCATAGTTACCTAAACAGTCTATTTTCCGTAATTAAGCATTAACCGTTTACCACTACTTTATAAACATGTAGGTTTGACAAGAAAATAGTTATAACTATACAATTTACTGTTGAACTTCTACTTCCATAAAACCTTCTAGTTATTCTTTTCCATTCATTTTTATCTCCATTTTAGACTTTTTTATACCCACTCTTGCAATTAGCTTGACCATGAATGACTTCAACGAATTCTATAACCAAATTGTTTCCATTACTTGTTTTCTTTGACTTTACTTCATTTTTTAATATCATTATTACATTTACTCACATTAGTGTATAGAACTTTAGAAATTCTTTTGGGCACATGCCATTATATTTTTTTATTATTTCTGGGACTTGGATCCTCAATTTCATATTTAAAAGTAAGAAAATTTTAGTGATTGGTTAAGAACTTTTTTCTCTAATTTTAATTTTTCTCTCATACATATATTCTAGTTTCATTTCTTATCAAACTGCACCAGTTGTTGTATAGTGTCACTACTATGGATAACATTACCCATTACAAAGATGAATGGTTTTTGTAAAATTGCATTGAAACTAACTAAGAAAATTTAGTTTGACTTTACCGTTGGCCTCAAAAGAAATGGAACTTCACAATTTTCTTATTGAAATGATATAGATATCTTTGCCACTAACTTACTATGAGTGTGTTTGGAAAGTGATAAAACTTTTGAATGAAAATTTTTTGTATAAAATTTTTAAAATGGGAGAAAAATGATATGATATAATAAGGATGATGATGAGGAATGAAGAGAATAAAGTTAAAATAGATAGGTTAATTGTATGACAGTTATGTAGAAATGATTGAAAAGTAAGGTACTTGTATAGAAAGATGTGAGGAAATAATTTAAATATAGGATAGCTATAGAGAGTGAAAAGTTTTTATTCAAAAGTTTTAGTTGAAGAAGTTTTTTTGTGTAAACAAAAACACTCAATTTCCTTTTCAATCTCGTTGCGAGATTATTATTAATAGTCCAAGGTGGATTTTTGTTGCCAAAATTTGTTGTTAAATTTGAACGATACCTACTTAGTCATACTAAATTCTCCATGCTTTGATCATACTAAGTTAGAGTACATAGAATTGCTTTAGAAAATTGAGTATTGTCAAGTTCTTGTAGGTTGCTCTTTTTATGTGTATAACTCCATGTCTTTTCATTTGTTTAGGCTTACAAGGAAAAGAAGAAAGAATACTTAATGGCTTTACTCCATTTGGAGGTAAAAGGCTTTCTCCAAGTTTAATGCTTGTCTCTTTCAAAATATCTATTTTTTACATTACTTTGATGTCAACCATGGTTGAGGTTATTGTTGTTCTCTATTTTGTTTGAGTAATGTTAGAAATATATTATTTTACATTCAATAATTAAAGAAAAATACTTCTGTGGACCCAACCTATTGTTAAATAAAAATCTAGTCTATTGCATTTAAAATCTAATCTAAGTGATCTCTGTTGGTCCCGAGTTGATGGCAATTACCAAAAAGGGGAGGGGTGAATTGGGTATTTAAAAATTTTCAACTTAAACAGAAACTTTACCCCGGATTAATCTAGTCCCCTTAATGAAGAAACGAAATGGAAAGCAATATAATGTAGAGAGCAGAAATATAAATCAACACACAAGATTTTATAGTGGTTCGAGCAACCTCCCTACTCCACTCTTCCAAGCTCACACCCCTTGTGACTTGAGTTCCACTATTGTATTTCACAAATACAACTAGAGTCACTGCTCTCTTCTAGATTCTAGCTCTAGGGGGCATCAACAAATCACAACACAAGTAGGTGATGAGTTCCACTCCAATCACACACTACTTTGCTTACACTTGATCTTAGTTATCCTAACTAAATCAAGTTCAATACAACAATTAAGAATAACAGAAAGAATCTACACGTTACTGTTGTGTAGATGCAGTTTTGGCACAGAGAAGAACTTGTTGTGTAGACTTTAAGATTCAGCAAGCAGCTCTAGCAGTTTGGAAGCAAAGTTCTTCTTCTAAATGTTGGCTTGATCACTTAATGCTCTTAAAAATGGGAGTTATGCACACTTAATGATTTTCAGCTGCCCTCCTTGTTCATATTGAATGTATTTTATAATTGTGGAGGGAATCCGAAGGTTTGAAGGTAGGTAACGCGCATTTAATGCGCCAACGTTCGAATATTTTCCGACCGTTGCGACACAAGTCGCAGGTGTAGTCGCTTCGGGTGCGACTTCTCCCAAGTCGCAGATGGAGTCGACTTCGAGTGCGACTTCGCCTGTCCGCAGCAACTTCAAGTTCCTAACTGGGTCGACTTGGTCATCGACTTGACCCAAGTCGCAGGTGGAGTCAACTTCGGGTGCGACTTCACCTCGGCAGTTTTGCTTGACGAACTTGAAATCTTTGGAATGATTTTGATTGCTTGGGTTTCTTCATGTCTTGTTTTTCTTCCCTGATTTAGTTCTCTTTGAATCATTGTGTTTTCACTTTAGCTTGTTTCCTTTAGCTCCATGATTTGCAAGCTTTGAGTCCTTGAGTCTTGAATCTTGTATTCATGAGCAAGTTCAGTATATCTTGATTAGAATAGTTGAGTTTATGCAACTTGCTTTCTTTGGACTTGGATTAGTCTTCATATGTTCCAATTTGAACATCTGAGTTGACTTGCTCTTTATCTTTACTTAGTTCTACTTTGAAGTCGATCTAATCCCAATTTGTCTTCTGAAATTTCTCCTCTGTCCGATCGAATTCGATGCCGGAGTCGACTTGGTCTACGACTTCGCCCAAGTCGCATGCTGAGTCGACTTGGGATGAGACTTCGGCAGCCCCAGTTCACGGTTTCAACTCTGGACAGAAAACGACCCCTCCAAGTCGCTACCGGAGTCGACTTGGTCTGCGACTTCACCTCAAGTCGCAAGTGGAGTCGACTTGGGATGCGACTTCGGCTCCTCTTAGTCTTGACTTCAACTCTGGAAGGAATTGTCATTTCAAAGTCGATGCTGGAGTCGACTTGGTCTGCGACTTCACCTAAGTCGCATGCGGAGTCGACTTTGTTTGCGACTTCGGCAGCTCTCAGTCTTGACTTCAACTCTGGAAGGAATTGTCATTTCGAAGTCGATGCTGGAGTCGACTTGGGGATCGACTTGACTTTCCATGCTTCATATTCTTCCAATTTATAACTTTTAATCACTTTCACAAACATGTTAGTTGCCAAGACTTACTCAAATTGATTTGTTAATCATCAAAACATAGATTTAGCTTATTTTCCACATATTTCCAACAATCTCTTTCTTGTTTAGGTAGTTGGCTAGGGGCATATATAATGAGGTGTCTGGATGCAATCACCCAAGCCATCACACGGAGAGGAAAATGCGTTGAGTCTCTCCTAAGACATCTAATTTCATTGTATTTATTAACTTTATTCATGTTATTAAATTTCTTTTACTTGCATATTCTATGAAAATCAAAGCTTCTTTCCATCAAGAAATTCTTTTGTCTTTCATCAAGTGTTTATATGTGCCAAAATTGAGGAGATGCTTCTTATTCTTGTTTTAATTTCACCTTTTTATCCTGGGATCAATTGCATATCATCCTAAGAAGTTGTGTTTCTTAGTTTTTCTTGTATTTTCTCACTAATTCGCCTTAACAATCTTAAGGCAAACTTTTTAATTTCTGAAATGGTTTCCCAAACAATCATTTTACTTGCAAAACTTGACATCCTAAGATTTGAACGTTGTGCTAATGCCAATTTTAAATGATTGAAACAATAGCTTCATCTCTTCCTAACCTAACTTATAGTAGTATATATCCTTGCCACCATGAGACCCGAAGAAAAGGTAGATGAAACACTACAAAATCAACATAGAAGAGTAAAGTGAGACATAGACAAATACATCTGCAAAGGCTATATCATCAAGTTATTGTCCAACTTGATACTCGAAGTGTACCAAAATGATGATACAATTAAAATTATTTGGATTTCTTTTCAAAACAATTACAACATGGATGTTCCAAGCATATAGAGGTTTTTAGTGATGATAAATTGAACCTTGAATAAGTTCATCAGATTTAGCATATCATCAATCAGTTTGGGTCACAGAGCAACAAGATAGATGAGTTTGTTATTGTTGGTACCATTATTGCATAATTACCTCCTAACTTGAATAACCACCACAAAAGTTTAAAATAAATGAAGGGATCTATCAGTCTAAATGATATTGGTCTCAATCTTCATATAAAAGATTTTGAAAAAGTGAAAACGAAGTCAAAGCAAGTTCAATCTAGAGTTTGTATGGTTAGAACTCAGGATAAGGTGGTAAATGGCAATAATCAACCGTAGAATATCTGACTTAAACACCAATAAAACTATAACTAAGAACGAAATCTATGCTTCTCAAAAGAAAGAATAATACTTAACCTAGACCTAAAAAACGGTTATGAGACCCATATTACGAAAGAGAATTTTTTCGCTATAATTTTTGAAGTATTTATTGTGAGTGATGAGAAAGCTTAGTAGCTTAATTTTGGAGCTACAAGACATTTTTGTAAAGATAGAAGTTGGTTCAAGACCTATGAAAATAAAAAAAGTGAAAATAGTGTTTTCCTGGGTAATTCTGCAATTGCGGAAGTGATAAGATTAGGAATGATTATTCTGAGAAACTGGCCTTAGGAAAATCACTCTCTTACTAATGTACTTTATGTTCTAGAAATTCATAAAAATATTATCTCAGTCAGTCTTCTTAATAATACGGTTTTAAATTGATATTCGAGTTGGATTGAATTATTTTAGGTAAGGGTATACTTTTGTTAGGAAAGGATATGTAGTTGATGGTATGTTTCGGTTGAATATTAGTGATGATTTTTTCTACTTAAGCCATGTTAATTTAGAAACATGTTGTGGCGCCCCCAAACCGAGGTGCCTAGAAGCCTTACTCCGGGATCGTTTTGATTGGTAAACGTGACTCAGGATTGTTGCCCTGATCACACGGCAGGATTCTTTTTTTTTTCTTTCATCAATACATGAAAAATTTCCATCATTCATCCAATTTGAAATATATTTCACATAACACAGTTATGATCAAAAACTATTCCATAAACATTTTCATTGGAATAAAAATATTCCCTTTTCATCTCAAAATTATCATCGTTGTCTTTACATAAAGTTTACATAAACATCATTTATATCAAAAACAACATAACACTTGGCATGCTGCCTTCATCATCATTTCCTATCTGTTGTTGAAAAAGCATGGGTGAGTAATAATACTCAGTAAGCAAGCCATACATAATTTTTTTCAATCATTTTCATGCATTTCATAAAATGCAAATGCAATGCATACATAGCATTCATGACATTCCTTTAGATGCGACGCTAGCTAGGCGCCCATCCCATACATGCTCCCATCTCAGGGAGGTCGCCGCCGGCCTGGGCCTATTAAGCGACTTGGCAATAGCGAGGGGGACATCCGGTCCGCTTACTACCTCGACTAAGGCCTATTCCTCGTGCACATGCTCATTCTCATACACATGCCGGCATGATATTTGCAAATCATAAACAATTTCATAAAAAGCATTTAATAAATAATTTCACAAAACGAACTTCAGTTCATGTAAAGCAGTTATAGGTATGGCCAACCTTAAATAAATTTCATAATGCAACTTGCAAACAATTTCAAGCATTTTGGAAATAATTTGCAAAACATATAACTTGCTTACCTTCTTAGGAGGTGTCTTCGACCTTCTCTTTTCCTTTTCCTATTCAAGGACAAAGGATATTTCATTTCCTCTATTTAAGCTGTTTCCCATGTATGCTTTATAATATTTGGGCATTATTTCTTTACATAGATATTTTTGTCCATAAATTCTTCAAAAATTCCATACTTATATTCAAATATTAATTTCCAAATTTTCTCCAAAATAAGGCTGTTCACACGTAGCAAATTACTGTAGCAGATTACTGTAGCAATCACTGTTCATCCGTGGTTACTGTTCACAGCGACGTGGTTACTGTTCATGGGTTTTAAAAATTGATTTTTTTTTCAAAAATAAAAAATATCATGACATACCTTATGCCTAGTATATCATTGGAAATTTCTTATATTTTGAATTTATCATCATTTACTTGGCCAAAAAAATCATTTTCTCCATATACTAAAAATCATCATAAATTCACTTAAGCATAATCCTTAATTCCAAAAATCATGAAATTAATATATCATTATTCTAACATCATATTTATCATAATCATACATCCCAAATCATCATTTATCATTTTTGGAGCATTATTTTCACATATCATAGGCTATCTTCCCGATTGCGTTATCTTCGCTCCAAATTTTTGATGTTTTGGCATAATTCTAATTAAGCATTATAACTTTACTTATTTTCTCATGATTAGGCATTATATAAGCATGCTTTTACCCTAATTAACATCCAAAAGAAATTTGGGTAGAAATCACTTACCCGAAGCGGAGATACGCCTCTTTTTCTCACGCTTTCTCTCTCTAACTTTCTCCTTCTTTCTCTAAAGGGAAAAAACGTGTTTGGGGGTGGCAAATGAGATCTTGCTCAAGCTTGGGACTGCCTTGGTCGTTCACCCCTTGATCCCTATTTATAGTGCTTGATTTTTCATGAATTTCGAATTTACCCCCTTGCTTTTGAGGTATTTAATTATAAATTGGTACTTCTTTTTAATTTTAGAAATTGCATTGAGCCAAGAGCTGCCCACCCTATGACTGCTCCAGCAGCCCTATGCAGCCCTATTTTTTCCTATTTTTATTATTTTTTATTTAATTAATTTTAAGCTAATTAAATCTAAGCCCTTGATTTGGGATTTGGATGAATTTAATCCATTGATTAAAGTCAAGTGGCCATTTAATGCCCCTGCTCACGCCCCTGCCCTTGCTGCATTGCATTTAATTTTTTAATTTTTAATTTTTTACTTTTTGTAAAAAGTCAAAAGTAGTATTTAATTAAAGTAATGCTACTTTTTGATTTTTCATTTGACGTTTCATCTTGACCTTTGATTTGTGATTTTCATCACATCTTGATCCATTCATCATGTCCATCATGAATTTTTAACCATCCATAAAAAATTTCATCGAATTCCGACGCCCGGATTGCAATTTATGAATTTTTTTCTATTTTTCCATAAAAATCCAAACTTGGATTAAAATATCCAAAAGAATCTCTATTTTGTCTTGTAGTAGTTAAATATCTATTTTGTCTTTTTGTGATTAAGTTAATCCAAGTGATTAACTCTTAATCACGTGTCTTAGCCCTTGGTTACTATTCACGTGTACTATTCACGCGCACTATTCACGGGGTTAAATTCTCAACTGCATTATTACAACCTCAAACACACATGTCCATTCATAAATTTTCATTTATTTATAAAATAATCTTCAAAATTTACAAATGTCGAAATGACGCGTATATGGTTGAAATGACGCATACACGGTCGGGGTTCCACACATGTACAATATAATGAAATTAGAATTAATTCCTAAATCATCCAATGAATCATCAAATAGTTACAAAGTCTAGGTATAAACTAAAATAGTTTCAAAAGGTGCAATGCCCCGCTAACTAAGTTAACGCCTTAGCACAACGGTCGTCACAAGCTAGTGATGTACCTGACAACTAATACCTAAGGTCAATCGTAATCAGAAGAATAACCACAAGTACTAAAGTAAAGCAAACATCGATAGATGTACAAGTGAGATATTGTATATGTGTTTATCCCAAAATGATTAAAAGCCTAAGTGATAAGTTTTTCGCATCTATTTGTTCATCCCAACTAAATCACCATACACTTAGTGGTTTACACCTGCAAATCTGTTATCTAAAATAAAGTAGAGTACATAAATATAAACTAGTAAAACCTCAATAAACAGTATACACATGGGTTACAAATAAAAAATATCTTACAAATCCAAATTAGGCTTTAATTCATACGAAGTACATGTTTATGCCTAAGCATGCATCAATCCGTCATACACATGATACTTCTCAAATTAATCCAACAAAAATCTCAAATCAAATGAAGAATTTTAGTATCTTGCCCTATAATCTAGCCTATTATGCAACCAGATGGTCAATACTACATAACATGAGTGACCATCTTTGCGTAACATGAATGACTAACCTAGCACAATACGGGTGGATCGGAAACACTTTTTTCTAAACTAAAGGTGTAATTGACAAGCTGCTACACTCGCCATACAAGCACAACCCCCACACTCATTACATAAATAACTCTGGTCCCCAACTATTTTATTAAGGGTCATTAGGCCCACGGACCAATTTCACACTATTAATCAATCAAATCACAAGGTCAAATAAGGAAGGCCTAAACCAATGCCACTATCACACCCCAATCTTCTGTTGGAATGTGCCGCTAATCATCATAAATGGTCTGGTAGCTCTACTAAATCCACATCAATAGACGTGATTCATGAATATGCTAGCATTCAGATTGAAACATGCCAAAATCATAATAAACAATACTAGCAATAAAATGTTGAAGCTGAAATCACAACCGAAAATCAAATCCATAAATATACAAAATATGCATCGATATTCAAATCACACATGCCTGTAACTATACATTACAATACAAAATTTTTTTAAAAAAGAAAGGAGCTCTACTTACCTCGTATAAACTTTATCTAATCATTGTATCACAATACTCTTTTATCTTCAAATTACTACATTCGAAAAATGACATTTTTTCCAATCAATATTTAAAGTATCCTTTTTAATTATGATTTGATATAGTATTTTATTTTAAGATGCATGAATACATGTATAGATACCGTATGGGTCTTAATCTAATCATTTACTCAAAATCTGATTTCTTATATAATTTACATGATCTCAATCCTCACTAATCAAATATCACTCCCCAAATTAGAAAAAATTAATTAGCTAATTATGATTGTGTTGGGAAAATGATAAAAAATTTTGTGAAAAGTTTTTGGTGTAAAAGATGTTTAAATGGGAGAAAATGATATGATATAAAAGGGATAATAATTAGGAGCAAAGAAAATAAATTTAAAATAGATAAATTAGATGTATGAGTATTTGTATAGAAATGATTGAAAAGTAGGATAATTGTATAGGAAGAAATGAAAAAATAATTAAAAATAGGGTAGTTATGGGGAGTGTAAAGTTTTAGGTTGAAAAATTAGTTTGAAATTTTTTTTTGTGTTTATGTTTGAATATTATTTAAAGTTACTATGTTATTAATTATCAATTCATAATTAATTCAGCCCCAAATTTTAATATGAGTATATGGGCAATTCTTTGATCACACCAAATGTTGATAGTATATTTTTATCCAATTAAATTCCTAAAATTCTTCAAATATTTTAAGATAATTTTTCACCTGAATTAAGTAAATAATTACATATTTAACTAATCATGTCACTTTTATCATAATCATATGAGTTTAAAATTTCATTTTAATTATTCCTTAATCTTCCATAATTGCTTTTTATCCTGGGATCAATTGCATATCATCCTAAGAAGTTGTGTTTCTTAGTTTTTCTTGTATTTTCTCACTAATTCGCCTTAACAATCTTAAGGCAAACTTTTTAATTTCTGAAATGGTTTCCCAAACAATCATTTTACTTGCAAAACTTGACATCCTAAGATTTGAACGTTGTGCTAATGCCAATTTTAAATGATTGAAACAATAGCTTCATCTCTTCCTAACCTAACTTATAGTAGTATATATCCTTGCCACCATGAGACCCGAAGAAAAGGTAGATGAAACACTACAAAATCAACATAGAAGAGTAAAGTGAGACATAGACAAATACATCTGCAAAGGCTATATCATCAAGTTATTGTCCAACTTGATACTCGAAGTGTACCAAAATGATGATACAATTAAAATTATTTGGATTTCTTTTCAAAACAATTACAACATGGATGTTCCAAGCATATAGAGGTTTTTAGTGATGATAAATTGAACCTTGAATAAGTTCATCAGATTTAGCATATCATCAATCAGTTTGGGTCACAGAGCAACAAGATAGATGAGTTTGTTATTGTTGGTACCATTATTGCATAATTACCTCCTAACTTGAATAACCACCACAAAAGTTTAAAATAAATGAAGGGATCTATCAGTCTAAATGATATTGGTCTCAATCTTCATATAAAAGATTTTGAAAAAGTGAAAACGAAGTCAAAGCAAGTTCAATCTAGAGTTTGTATGGTTAGAACTCAGGATAAGGTGGTAAATGGCAATAATCAACCGTAGAATATCTGACTTAAACACCAATAAAACTATAACTAAGAACGAAATCTATGCTTCTCAAAAGAAAGAATAATACTTAACCTAGACCTAAAAAACGGTTATGAGACCCATATTACGAAAGAGAATTTTTTCGCTATAATTTTTGAAGTATTTATTGTGAGTGATGAGAAAGCTTAGTAGCTTAATTTTGGAGCTACAAGACATTTTTGTAAAGATAGAAGTTGGTTCAAGACCTATGAAAATAAAAAAAGTGAAAATAGTGTTTTCCTGGGTAATTCTGCAATTGCGGAAGTGATAAGATTAGGAATGATTATTCTGAGAAACTGGCCTTAGGAAAATCACTCTCTTACTAATGTACTTTATGTTCTAGAAATTCATAAAAATATTATCTCAGTCAGTCTTCTTAATAATACGGTTTTAAATTGATATTCGAGTTGGATTGAATTATTTTAGGTAAGGGTATACTTTTGTTAGGAAAGGATATGTAGTTGATGGTATGTTTCGGTTGAATATTAGTGATGATTTTTTCTACTTAAGCCATGTTAATTTAGAAACATGTTGTGGCGCCCCCAAACCGAGGTGCCTAGAAGCCTTACTCCGGGATCGTTTTGATTGGTAAACGTGACTCAGGATTGTTGCCCTGATCACACGGCAGGATTCTTTTTTTTTTCTTTCATCAATACATGAAAAATTTCCATCATTCATCCAATTTGAAATATATTTCACATAACACAGTTATGATCAAAAACTATTCCATAAACATTTTCATTGGAATAAAAATATTCCCTTTTCATCTCAAAATTATCATCGTTGTCTTTACATAAAGTTTACATAAACATCATTTATATCAAAAACAACATAACACTTGGCATGCTGCCTTCATCATCATTTCCTATCTGTTGTTGAAAAAGCATGGGTGAGTAATAATACTCAGTAAGCAAGCCATACATAATTTTTTTCAATCATTTTCATGCATTTCATAAAATGCAAATGCAATGCATACATAGCATTCATGACATTCCTTTAGATGCGACGCTAGCTAGGCGCCCATCCCATACATGCTCCCATCTCAGGGAGGTCGCCGCCGGCCTGGGCCTATTAAGCGACTTGGCAATAGCGAGGGGGACATCCGGTCCGCTTACTACCTCGACTAAGGCCTATTCCTCGTGCACATGCTCATTCTCATACACATGCCGGCATGATATTTGCAAATCATAAACAATTTCATAAAAAGCATTTAATAAATAATTTCACAAAACGAACTTCAGTTCATGTAAAGCAGTTATAGGTATGGCCAACCTTAAATAAATTTCATAATGCAACTTGCAAACAATTTCAAGCATTTTGGAAATAATTTGCAAAACATATAACTTGCTTACCTTCTTAGGAGGTGTCTTCGACCTTCTCTTTTCCTTTTCCTATTCAAGGACAAAGGATATTTCATTTCCTCTATTTAAGCTGTTTCCCATGTATGCTTTATAATATTTGGGCATTATTTCTTTACATAGATATTTTTGTCCATAAATTCTTCAAAAATTCCATACTTATATTCAAATATTAATTTCCAAATTTTCTCCAAAATAAGGCTGTTCACACGTAGCAAATTACTGTAGCAGATTACTGTAGCAATCACTGTTCATCCGTGGTTACTGTTCACAGCGACGTAGTTACTGTTCATGGGTTTTAAAAATTGATTTTTTTTTCAAAAATAAAAAATATCATGACATACCTTATGCCTAGTATATCATTGGAAATTTCTTATATTTTGAATTTATCATCATTTACTTGGCCAAAAAAATCATTTTCTCCATATACTAAAAATCATCATAAATTCACTTAAGCATAATCCTTAATTCCAAAAATCATGAAATTAATATATCATTATTCTAACATCATATTTATCATAATCATACATCCCAAATCATCATTTATCATTTTTGGAGCATTATTTTCACATATCATAGGCTATCTTCCCGATTGCGTTATCTTCGCTCCAAATTTTTGATGTTTTGGCATAATTCTAATTAAGCATTATAACTTTACTTATTTTCTCATGATTAGGCATTATATAAGCATGCTTTTACCCTAATTAACATCCAAAAGAAATTTGGGTAGAAATCACTTACCCGAAGCGGAGATACGCCTCTTTTTCTCACGCTTTCTCTCTCTAACTTTCTCCTTCTTTCTCTAAAGGGAAAAAACGTGTTTGGGGGTGGCAAATGAGATCTTGCTCAAGCTTGGGACTGCCTTGGTCGTTCACCCCTTGATCCCTATTTATAGTGCTTGATTTTTCATGAATTTCGAATTTACCCC